>JARQZK010000853.1:42500-77500 GCA_030704885.1 Cynegetis impunctata
CGTCTGTTGGATTAGCAGACGAACTATTAGGCGATGAGTACAAATTGACTATTATTGGCACATTGCGTAAAAATAAAAGAGAAATCCCTCCCGAGTTGTTGCAATTAAAAGGTAGGGAGCCTCAAACATCAATGTTTTGTTTTGATAAAAACAAAACTTTAGTCTCTTACGTGCCCAAGAAAAACAAATTAGTATTATTACTATCAACACTACATGAGGGAGCTGAGATTTCGGAAGACAAAGGTAAACCAGCAATCATTTTTAATTACAACGAAACAAAATCGGGAGTAGACACGTTTGACCAATTATGCTCCAATATGAGTTGTAGTAGGAAAACTAGGAGGTGGCCGTTGTGTGTTTTTTATGGAATGGTTAATGCTGCCAGTATCAATTCATATGTCCTATACTGCAGCAATAAAATAAAAAATCGCGAAAAACCAATGCGACGTTATCAATTTATGATAACCTTGAGTAATGAGCTTGCCAGGCCATGGATGGAGCAAAGACTAGGTACCAAAAATTTGCGCCATAATCTCCGCCAAACGATTTGCGATATTCTCAAAATTAACCCTCAACCCGAGAATACTGCTCCTCCAGAGAGGAAATGCACAATTTGTTTTTACTGTCCCAGTAGACTGCGGCGTATGACCGCTATGTACTGCCCCCAATGCAAACACCCAATTTGTGGAGAACATCGTGGGACATGCTCTACTACATGTTTACAAGATATGTAATTTTTTACAAACTTATAAATGAAATGTGTTGCTAAAAGTTCAAAGAATTTATGTTAATTTTTATAATTTTTTAAATGAATATTTACGTCTGATATGCATTTTTTTTTTAAAAGTCGTAAATTTTACGACACATTATTATTAACGTGTGTAAAAATAATATTGGTATTCTAGGGTTAAGAATGTTATAAAATTGCCCTTAAGGGTGTATCTACCTATCGGTTCTACTGCAGTATTGAAAATTTATATTAATCCCAGAAATCTGGAATAACTGGAATATAAAGAAACTCTCTTTGCTATTACTTGAATAATTTTCGTTCTCTTTCAGATGAACTTATTATATATAATAACAGTGAAGAAATATCCCTTTACAGGAATCTCTCCTGAATGAAGATAGAACTTCATTTAATCGCAATATTAATATTATTCAATCCTTTTCTCATTTTTCTCTCCGCTAATTGCGAATTTGCTTTTATGACAGACTCTTGGATTTCTGGAGATATCAGCCGTTTTTTCATTGTGATAAAAGTTGATACTGAAAAACAAACAGAGCGGCTGGTGGAAAATTGCCTCAGTTCTTTTGTTATTTTCCAAGCTATTAGCTGAAAAATATCCCTCCTTAATTAAAAAGTTCAGTGGAGCGTTTAATTACAAACGTCACTCCCTCTGCCGAATGACACTCACCAATAATTTTCCTCAGTATTACATATTGGTTGTTTTCTATGGAAAGAGAGATCAAATAACTATATTTCATGGAGGCAATGAATATATAGTTATGATACTCTTTGGCAACATTACACCCTAAAATAAAATTCACTTTAGAGATGGAAAAAGATAACTCAATTAACTATTTGGATTTGGAAATAACAAAAATAGACAACATATTTTTCCAATTTTTCGCAAACCATCACACACTGATAGCGTCATACATAGTTCTTCCCTACATCCATTCCAACACAAAATGGCAGCTTTCAATAGTATGGTACATCGTTTAGTAAATATTCCACTTTCGAAGACCAATTTCGAAATGTAGAAAAATATAATTAAACAAATAACCATTGATAAATAATAAGTTTTTCAATGCTATTAGCCAGGTGTAGCCCCTTACAAATAATAATATCAAATATAACAGCCTCACTCTCATCCGAAAATGAAGTGAAAAACTTAAGTCTCTTTTATCTGAGCACATATTCACATTGCTTATCGTACCGGAAATGATTTAGAAAATCGTATGAAAACTAATGAATCAGAAGTTCATTAAAATAATAAATTAGGAGTTTATAAATTAATTTTGGCGATTGTGATGAGTTTCACATTGGTAGAACTTTCAGAACTTTCCAGACTAAAATTTCAGAACAAAAACGTACCTTTGTTAATCAGAAGTCGGATACACATTATGCTATTTAATCCAAAAAAATTATACATTAAATTTTGATTTTGAAATATTAAATGCTGAAAGTAAGGGAATTCAACTCGAATTTTTTAGAATCTTCAAAGATAAATAAATAATGGAATTCAGGTCTCCTATTGAATACCCAAATTGATCACACTTCAAGTCCCCTTCTTAATCTCATCAAAATTACCGAACTACCTGACTAGCAGTTTAGAGTGCGGTTTTCCTATTTTACTAATTATTTGTAACCATCCTTCTATTTACCCTTTCTATACAATTTTTCATCTACTTATTTCTTGTATTTTGAATTCGATATAACATAGAAACCTATTTAGTTTGTATTTAGCATCTGAAGAAGGTGAAGTTCCACCTAAACGTGGGTCATGAGTTATTTTATTCAATAAATGTGTAAATCGTTTTTATCAACATTGTTTTATTATAAATATGTATATATTCACTTCTCCAGTCATGTATTTCCGCTCGGATTCTTTAGACAACTGTTAAAGGAAACATCAGAAAAGCATTTGCAGTAATTGAATATTCCGGATGAATTATACTCATACGTAATCTGTAAATCTGTGAAACGGATTATGAAACTCGTAAATCACTTGCAGAAAAAAAACATTCCAATATAAGAATCATGAATCAAAATAATCTCCATACTCAGATACAAATATATATATATATATATATATATATATATATATATATATATATATATATATATATATATATATCATCATCATATGCAGCTATGGTCTACCGTTAAGTATGGTGCAGCCTCCTCGCATATCCTCCCTTCATTCCTGCTCATGTATTACGTTGTTGAGTAGCTTGATACCAGTTTGTTCCTGCTTCTTTCCTGATATCATAATCCCATCTTATATTGGGGCGCCTCTTTGGCCTTTTGACGCCTCTTGGGTACCACTGTGTTGTCCTTATGGTCCATCTATTATCGGTCCTTCTCGCTAGGTGCCCTGCCCATTGCCATTTGAGGGATGTTATTCCGTGGATGACGTCTATTATCTGGGTCTTTTCTCTAATCCACTCTATTGTCATACGGTACCTCTTTGTTATGCCGAGCATACACCGCTCCATAGACCTTTGTGCAACCTGGAGTTTCCTTACGAACTCTTGCTTTAGAGCCCAGGTTTCACAGAGCCGTACGTCATGACTGGTATTATCAGCTGATCGAAGGCTCGCTTCTTTAGGCGGAGTGGCATTCTTGGCTTAAAGATGATGGAATTTCGTCCGAATGCTTTCCATGCCAATTTTTTTCTTCTGTTGATATATATATATATATATATATATATATATATATCTATGTATATATATATATATATATATATATATATATATATATATATATATATATCTATATATATATATATATATATATATATATATATATATATATATATATATATATATATATATATATATATATATATATATATATATATATATATATATATATATATATATATATATATATATATATATATATATATATTTCCCGGTACATTTTGACAACTTCAGCTGTTCCCATCGAGTCGAATGAGCTGAAATTTGATACCTGGGATCATTTCCGCTGCAGAACGAAAGTATCAAAATTTGGGTAAATTTCTGTAACCACTGCCAAGTTTTATATAAAAGCGTTATTTTTGGAAATATAATTGAATCCGTTAGAATTACATCTTGACGCGATGCATTTCACGCGAAAAGTACGACTCTAGTGAGAGAGCTCTGCTGTTCCCTAGATTTTTTTAAATTTGTGAACTTACCTTCTTGTGTGTTTTGGCCCTGATGAGGGAAATAAAAATTTTCTAAATCTCGGTAATGTAATGTAGAATTTCTCTAAGCCTTAAAATAAGACATCTACCTACCCTGTTATTGGATATATATATATATATATATATACATATATACATATATATATATATATATATATATATATATATATATATATATATATATATATATATATATATATATATATATATATATATATATATATATATATATATATATATATATATATATATATATATATATATATATATATATATATATATATATATATATATATATATATATATATATATATATATATATATATATATATATATATATTATATATATATATATATATATATATATATATATATATATATATATATATATATATATATATATATATATATATATAATCTTTTGCTAATTATTAGCAATAACAGGCTTGTTGAATCTCAAAAAACTCGATTTTATTAAAAAGTTGACGTTTCGCCACGACATTCGTGGCTTTATCAAAACTTTTGAAAATATTGAAATTTCTTTGACATTTATTGATTTGAAAAAAATTTGAATAGAAAAAGACTACTATGTCTCACTAAAAATTTTTTGGTTGTGGCCGTTCTTTGTTATTTATTACGTGCTATTCAGTCCAATATTAACATTCAAATCTGTTATTATTAGATGGTGAGGGAAACCACAGAAACCTTTACCCACGTAATGTTCGAAATAGGTTCAAATTATTTTGATTTTGAAAAGTCAAAGAATAGGGTACTATTTATCTAGTTTTCAAAAATTTCTCATTGCGGCTGTGACCGTCTTCAGCTATTAATTACGTGCTATTTAGTCCAATATCAACAGACAGGTCCGTTGATATTAGATGGGAAGGGAACCACAGAAACCTTCACCCACGTAATGTACAAAATAGGTTTACAATATTTGATTTAAAAAGACATTACTTGTAATTTTGGAGATCAGATGTTCTAAACTATACTTTCTTTTCAGAAAAATTGAAAATTCTAGATGTTTAGAATTTGTTTAGATGAGTTGTTATGGTTAGAGTTTGTTTGTTTCGACTTATGTTGTTTCTTCGAAAAATTAAAGAATTAAATCTGCGTATATTGAACTCAAATGTTTGATATCTGTTCTATCATTTACGACTTCATTTAAATTTTTTTGAATATGTAACATTTCTAAAATTTCTCTGCGTTTTTGATCTTTTTTTATTTCTAAAATTTTTAAGTTGAAAGTATGATTCTCATTGTCTTTATGTTTTATTTGTGCTGTGGTTTGTGTTCTGGTATATTTGTGTGCTTTTAATCTTTCTTCTTAATTTTGAAATGTTTGTCCTATATATGATTTATTACAATTATTACAGGGTATACCTACTATAAACAACATGAGATTTTTGCAGAAGAGGTGTTTTACTTTTTAATTTAGAATATATTTGTTTTCTTTGATTTTGTGCGGTGTGGGCTACTTTAATATCGTGTGGATTTAAAATTTGTGAAATTTTATTACTTAAATCAGGAATATATGGGAGAGGAATATATTTTTTGTTAATACTTTCTTTTTTTGATGTTTCTAATGTGTTGTAAAGTTTATGAATTCTATTTTTAGTGATTTTCTGTATAAGTTTTATTGGGTAATCGTTTTTCATGAGTAATTTATGGACATCTTGTAATGTTTCATGTCTGTGTGTAGGTGAAGTAAGCTTAAGTGCTTTGTCTATATATCCGATTATTAATCTCTTTTTTTTTTGACAAATGATGTGTACTGTTGTAGTTCAATGTTCTTTGTGAAAAAATTTCTTTTCTAAAATATACCAGAACACAAACCACAGCACTAATAAAACATAAAATCAATGAGAATCATACTTTCAACTTTAATAGCACAAAAATTCATATCATAAACGCAGAGAAATTTCAGAAATGTTACATATTCAAAAAAATTTAAATGAAGTCGTAAATGATAGAAGAGATATCAAACATTTGAGTTCAATATACGCAGATTTAATTCTTAAATTTTTCGAAGAAACAACATAAGTCAAAACAAACAAACTCTAACCATAACAACTCATCTAAACAAAATCTAAACATCTAGAATTTTCAATTTTTCTGAAAAGAAAGTATAGTTTAGAACATTTGATCTCCAAAATTACAAGTAATGTCTTTTTAAAGACAACAATCAAATATTTTAAACCTATTTTGTACATTACGTGGGTGAAGGTTTCTGTGGTTCCCTTCCCATCTAATATCAACGGACCTGTCTGTTGATATTGGACTAAATAGCACGTAATTAGTAGCTGAAGACGGCCACAGCCGCAATGAGAAATTTTTTAAAACAAGATAAATAGTACCCTATTCTTTGACTTTTCAAAATCAAAATAATTTGAACCTATTTCGAACATTACGTGGGTAAAGGTTTCTGTGGTTTCCCTTACCATCTAATAATAACAGATTTGAATGTTAATATTGGACTGAATAGCACGTAATAAATAACAAAGAACGGCCACAGCCGAAAAAAATTTTAGTGAGACATAAACAAATAACACACTGCTCTCTGATTGGTCGATGTTGACAGTGGCAAAGCTTGTGTCCATAGATTAAGGTACAATCAGACTTGCCAAACTATAAATTTATCAGTTTCGATTACCGACCTAACACTATTTTTACTTTAAAACTAGGTAAGTACCTATAATACAGGGTTCATTTTTTACATAATATGCTAATGAGCCCTACTTCACTATACTAAAATAAAACAACAGAAATAATGTTCTACGATATTAAAGAGGTGAATTGAGAAGAAAATACAATCATAAGACATTTTAATGACATTTTTAATTTTTTCTTTTATACATTCGGATTTCTTACTATTTTGGTCATGGTCACTATAAAATTTTAGTAGCTCTGTGGTAAATTTCACTTCGTCAACAAATTTTCTAGCATCTACCGCCCTATTTTCACCATTTTGGCTGTCCGTAGCTTCTAGGTCGTTCAATATGGATATAGTTTAGTAAACTTAACAAAATAAAACTATTTTTACAGTTCCAACACAGTTATAATATTGAAAATTTTACAAAAACACACGAGCAACCGGTTTGTTTATGTTCCGTGGAGGCGGTGGAGAGAAAGGAAAAGCAACACGTGCGTGACTTATTCAACCAATCAGAGCGCACACGGCGTTTGGTTGTTGCTTACTTATTATTTTACGCGTGAGTTCGGTAAGTTTATCAATTTGCGAAAATGTGGGCGTAAAATAATACAATTTATCTCTCGTTTAGAATCCTACAATAGGTATATATATATATATATATATATATATATATATATATATATATATATATATATATATATATATATATATATATATATATATATATATATATATAAATATATATATATATATATATATATATATATATAAATATATATATATATATATATATATATATATCAGTATCGAAACTAGAGTTCCAGAAAAAATGTGTTTGGGTTCCAGGATAAGTTTTCCAGGTTTTATATGCAACTCGTAAAGATGTCCAGTTTATGTCATTGATAGAATATCAAGTTATTTTGATTAAATTTATTATGAATTGTTTCTGCAAATCGTGTAAATTCGTACAATTTTTATTTGAATATCCGCCTACGTGCGTTTTGTCCCGTTCAGATTACCTATGGTTCCGGGAATTAGTGAAATTGTTGTAAATTAATTTGCCTATTGTAATTTACCTTCATTGTTTTACCTAGTACAATGAGTAGAACCTGAATTTAATTTCTTGGTATAACCATTTTTTAGGGAGTTATCTTAATTCTAATCTTAGTTTGCACCTATTGGTGTATCCTATTGGTTATTTGTATAGGGGAATAGTGAAATTGTTGAATGACCGAGAATTATGTAGAGTTCCCAGATGAGTTTCCTAGAACTATACAACATCGATATAAGCGACCGTTGTTTTTTCGTAGTTTTTGAGGATGTAGCAATTTCATGGGTTTTTGAAGGTTTTCAATCTTCAAGCATCTCTTCATCAACTCAAAATATATAAAAAGAGATAGGATTTTATATTCAAAAGTAAAAGTGAAGAAAATTATGAACTCAGTGAGGAAGCTCAGCTGCGGAGTTTTGCTGTTGAATAGATCTCTGATATCAAGGATTTTAGAAACGGATATTTTTTTTTTGCAATATTTAGTTTTAAATAATATGATAAATTGAATCAATCATTCGAGGATTTTCTTGCGGTATATTATTGCAGTGCATATTCAATCTGTAATTGTTATGAAAATTTCCAAATTGTTTTCATTTTGATTCGGTATTTTGGGCTACAGATAGTCAGTAATGAATGTATATCAGGACAGATTTTCTTAAATAGTTCATTCACATGTGCTGAGTGTATTAAGTTGTCCAGGTACCAGCCAATAAGTCATACGATCTCATTTAATATAACAGCTTCATCGAGAAAAATTATTATCCTAAAGTTCAATATATATTTCAATTTATTCCAAGGCACAATCATAAAACATGAGTAGTAATATCAGGGAACAATAATGTCGTAACTCAATGTAAATTTCAACCGCACTGGGATAGTAAATAATTCACCAGCTCGTTTACATAATATCATTTAGAAACCGCAGAGAATTTTACAGTAACTCTTAAATTTTAAAGTTGAGGGCTACCCACACTTTGATACATGAATAAATAATGATTATGGATGAGCCTGAAGTTTTAAATTTGTAACCTGGGTCGTATTCACACATTTTTCATTATATAGGTAGAAAATTCCAAGAACAGTTCTTTAGTCAGTTATGTTGACTGACTAAATTTTTATTTGTTTTTTCTTGAAAATTATACTCTATTGCACTCAATCGAATTTTAACAGAGAGGCACGACATATAAATATATATATATATATATATATATATATATATATATATATATATATATATATATATATATATATATATATATATATATATATATAATTATATATATATATATATATATATATATATATATATATATATATATATATATATATATATATATATATATATATATATATATATATATATATATATATATATATATATATATATATATATATATATATATATATATATATATATATATATATATATATATATATATAATATATATATATATATATATATATATAATATATATATAAATATATATATATATATATATATATATATATATATATATATATATATATATATATATATATATATATATATATATATATATATATATATATATATATATATATATATATATATATATATACTTTAATGACAAAACTTACTTTTGCGGGCTCAAAAAACATCAACAATTTTTCCTATAAGGAAAGCTTTTTCAATCCATTTGAATGAAAAGTTTTAAATTTTTTGGTAAACATTACTGCAGAGTATTTGAATATTCATTTCTAAAATGAAAATTAGAAAACTGTCAAAAGTCAATTATTTCAAGTGTAACCTCATAAATTTCATAAGTTTATCTTATATAGCAATGAAAATAAGGGTATATAATATTAATAGTATATATATATATATATATATATATATATATATATATATATATATATATATATATACTATTAATATTATTAAAAATACTCTGCAGTAATGTTTACCAAAAAATTTAAAAACTTTTCATTCAAATGGATTGAAAAAGCTTTCCTTATAGAAAAAATTGTTGATGTTTTATATATACATATATATATATATATATATATATATATATATACATATATATATATATATATATATATATATATATATATATATATATATATATGTAATGTTTATTTATGTAAATTGCTTTGTTTTTTTGAATGAAAGTCATTATTTTTATTATTATTATATATTTAGTGATCCCTATTTCATCAAACAAACTGCAATTTTGAATTTGTCGTTGTTATTGAGGCAAAACAAAAATTGGGAGATTCATTTAACTCCAACCTCTGACATCAAAAGATTAATGTGTAAAGTGAAAATTAATTATGAACAACATATCCGAAACTCAGCCTTAGGATAAAGTGTGAAGCTGAAAAATGGTTTTTCCAGTATTTTTGCGTCCCCAAACTAATTCCAAATACAGTCAGATGGTTGAAAATTTCTACGTGGATTGGAATATGTTAGGAAAGTGATTTTTGGTAGTATAAACTTTAATAACCGTCTTCGTTTTGTGAAATGATTTTTGTGTTTTCGTGTTTTTTGAGAATATGTCCTGCATTCCTTCAAACTTGACTTATAGGGTATAGAATTTGTATGTAAAAAGAACAAAAGAAAAGGGAATATACAACAACAAATTCAGATACGTATTTAGTATGTCGATAATCTAGAATCATAAGCAAAGCACTCTGAGAAATCAAGCCGAAATAATAGAAAATATGAAATACAATCAGGTTTTCAAAAACTTATATATTAAACTCAATCTATTAGGAAACAAAAATTAAAATGACGCGTTTCAAGTTAGATTGGTACGGTACATACATAAAACAATCGCGACACAATATCAATGTAGAGTTTCGAACCGGTGAAAATAATTGATCTCTGTGATAATAAATCGGAAATCCATAAAAATATGTCTTAAGTATGTAAAATCAATTGTGGTATTTGTGAAAAATTTTACATATATAACTAATAGTCAAAATAGAATTTTTAAATAATAACCTAGTTATTTAGATATAAAATAGGTACATATTATTTTAAAGTGAATAGCATTTAAACTTTCTTATATTGAATATGAGTTTATCTTCTTCTTGAAAGTCAGGTGGAACTCAAAAGTAGCCTTATTAACTTGTTCAACGATGCTTTTCCAGGTAGTATTCGGTTTGAAAAAATAAGCATAACAGTTGATCTTCTTCTTGAAGGTGGGTCAGGTAGAACTCAAAAGTACCTTTACTAGTCCAGTGATGACTCTGTCAAGTTTTTTTACTCGAGGACCTCTTCTTTAGATTTTTTGCTCATAACTTCTAAATTAATCGGTTTTTGACCAAATCATTTATTTTCAAAGTTGTAGAGCAGTGAATTTTCTACAATTTCATATCTATCAACTTTTTTCCTAAACCTAATGAAAACCGAAATACAGCTGATCAAATTTGGAGAGATTGTAAAAATTGCAAAAATTTGCCAAAACCTTCGATTTTAGCCAACTAACTACCAATTACCATCAGTTCTATGGTAATAACTCATCAATATCGACATGCAAGAACACAGGAGGGGGTCAGTGCCACATAGCTGAGCCCCCCTCCCCGTGTTCTTACATGTCGATATCGATGAGTGATTACCATCCAACTGAATTTATCTTAAACAATTAAATAATCATATACTGTATTCTATTTTAGTTAACAGCACGAAGAACTAACTCAACTGTGTAAGTAAATCCAGTGATTTTCGAGCGTGTATTTTTCTTTGAGCTTTTATTGAGTGTAGAGCGACAACTAATAATCTAATATGCAATTTGCTTCAACATCAAATCAAGAGACAGGGCGGTGTTTTATTTGTGAAAAACCTTTAAAAGGTGAGGATGTGTCTGTGGTGAAGAAGAGAGGAGTTGCTACACTTCTTGCTTCTGCTGTTAAAGAGCAGGAACACCAACGTTTGCTGGAAAGAGTGGAAGAAATTGCTATTCACCTTGTGAGAAAGAAACACTTGTTGTTGAAATCAAATAATAATGCAGACTTACTTGAGCGAGTCGGCTACTGAAGAGTACAGACAAAGGCAGAATAAATTGCCAATCGAAAGGCGCAATGCTATGGTCGAAGTGACTCTACCTGAGATGGCAGGTACGACAAATTACCTAAGACTCTTGAGAAGAGAGGAAGAACCACGATCGACACTGACCAAGTAATGGAAATTATGTACAACTATCTCGAAGAAAACGGGGAGGAATGCCAATTTTCTCTTGGACAGCTTATGGATCTGATTCCTGAAGATTCCCGTCCTCACATAAAAACAGTGAAGAAGCGCCTGGAGGAGAAGTATGGAGATGACATTATGATTTCTCAGTTGTCCAACAGAGGTAGGGTTACCATCCGTCCGGGATTCCTCGGATTTGTCCTAGTTTAGGGGGCGTCCGAGGGTCGTCCGGACGGGACTTTCAAAATATGTCCGGGTAAAACCCAGACACATTTTGTGTCCGGGTGTGTGAAGCTTGAGTCTCAGTGATAAGCTATTAATTGCAAACCAGTAGCTTTATCGCTACGAATGTCGTGGCGAAACGTCAACGTTAAAAATAGATCACAGGCAACAACAATTCAAATAAATAATATATATGTATATATATATATATATATATATATATATATATATAAAATGAAGTGAACTAGGACATTTATTTGAAACTAATCAAACAAACCTCCTAGCGGAGCTGTTTATACGAGTTCACGAAACATCGAAATGCCTCCATATACCTTAGGATGGTGTATGTTAGAAACATTGAGTTGTTTATCACAATCAATGGAAATGATAGACAGTCTGTTTAGCCCTTATTTGGGGCTCATCAGTATCATCTATCCATCGAAAGTGATAACCAACCAAATATTTCTAACGGCGTTATATTTTCCTTCCAGTGACTATATGGCATATAAATATGACACAGCGCCACCAGTCGGAAACAAATGAACCACGTCCCACAGATAGAAGAAAACATTTCGGCAACGAGAACCCGTACGTCCTGACACCCGAAGGTGGTTACTATAATCGCTAAGCAAGAGTAAAGTTGATACATCCATTCGATGTAATTCAACAATCACACGCCGCAAGTAACAAGCGCTCCAAATTTTATCCCTTTTACAGGTAGCAATTGAATAGAAAACAGAATTCTTCGTGTTAACTGATGAGCCCCAAATAAGGGCGAAACAGACTGTCTATCATTTCCATTGATTGTGATAAACAACTTAATGTTTCTTGTTAGAACCACCATCCTAAGGTATATGGAGGCATTTCGATGTTTCGTGAACTCGTATAACCAGTTCCGCTAGGAGGTTTGTTTGATTAGTTTCAAATAAATGTCCTAGTTCACTTCATTTTATTGCCACGAACGTGTATCGTTAACACGAAGAATTCTGTTTTCTATTCAATTGCTACCTGTAAAAGGGATAAAATTTGGAGCGCTTGTTACTTGCGGCGTGTGATTGTTGAATTACATCGAATGGATGTATCAACTTTACTCTTGCTTAGCGATTATAGTAACCACCTTCGGGTGTCAGGACGTACGGGTTCTCGTTGCCGAAATGTTTTCTTCTATCTGTGGGATGTGGTTCATTTGTTTCCGACTGGTGGCGCTGTGTCATATTTATATGCCATATAGTCATTTCCATTGATTGTGATAAACAACTCAATGTTTCTAACATACACCATCCTAAGGTTTATGGAGGCATTTCGATGTTTCGTGAACTCGTATAACCAGCTCCGCTAGGAGGTTTGTTTGATTAGTTTCAAATAAATGTCCTAGTTCACTTCATTTTATTGCCACGAACGTGTATCGTTAACACGAAGAATTCTGTTTTCTATATATATATATATATATATATATATATATATATATATATATATATATATATATATATATATATATATATATATATATATATATATATATTATATATCTATATATATATATATATATATATATATATAATATATATATATATATATATATATATATATATATATATATATATAATATATATATATATATATATATATATATATATATATATATATATATATATATTAAAAAAATTAAATAATAAGAAAACAATTTGTCTAAAAACCACAAAATGAAAATAACTTTTTATTCGACTAGTTTCGCCTGTTACAGCATTATCAAGACTGAATACATAATTGCAAAGACATCGCTTGAAAATATATAAGTATTTCGGTTCGGTACCTGGGGGTGGTAAAATGTAATCGATGGGTCCAAGTTATCAGAGATTTAACAGTGGGGAGTGGTTTAAGTCTAACTGGTCATTAAGAAGAATGTAATTATGGGATTTTTGGATCTTGTTTATTTCCATGGCTTCCAGGAAGTTCATGATCATACCTTTATCACAGTAATGAAGAATTTTTGGTTTGAAAGAGGATGAGATGTTATGTTTTTTTGACTCTAGATGTTCCCTAAATGCTGATTGTCCGTTTTTTAGATGTTCTTTTAGCCTGGTTTCAAAACATCTCCCAGTCTGACCTATATATGTTGAATTACATTCTTCACAGTCCATTCTATAAATTCCTGTTCTCTTCATTGGATCGACTTTTGACATTTTGTTATTAAAAATCATTCTATCTAATCTGCTGTGACTCGAAAAAGCAGTATTCAAATTATTATTTTTAAAGAATTGAATGATCTTTGAAGAGGGGAAGTGCGTATAAGGGATGCTCACAAACTTTTGTACTATTTTGTTATTGCAGTATGGTCCATATAATTTCAA
Organism: Cynegetis impunctata; assembly: GCA_030704885.1. NCBI lineage: Eukaryota > Metazoa > Arthropoda > Insecta > Coleoptera > Coccinellidae > Cynegetis > Cynegetis impunctata. The sequence goes on from JARQZK010000853.1 coordinate 56,869, forward strand.
ATTGATAAAATGTTTCTCTTTTTTCGAAATTAAACTATTTATTATTTTTAGTGGAAAATCATTGTTAATACCTATCGCGCGAATCACGTCAACTTCTACCATAAGGTCTTGTTTTGATAAAGGAACCGAAAAAGCCCTGTGAATCATTGAGTTAAGAGCCGCGAGTCGATGGCTAATTGGACTGAAAGAATTATAACTTATGATGGCGTCTGAGAAAGTAGGTTTCCTGAATATTCTACATGAAAATTTATCCTGTTGTTTCGATATTGTTAGGTCGAGAAAATTTAACGAATTATTTTGTTCTGTTTCTACTGTGAACTTGATCTTATCATGTATTGAATTTAGATATGTTAGGTATAATTTAATATGTCGGTCTGTCCCATTGAATCCAACCAAGATATCATCCACATAGCGGTACCAAAAAATAATATGTTTTTTAGATAGATCTGATTCTAATATTGTGGTTTCCATGTTGTCCATGAATATGTCTGCTAATAACGGGCTGAGGGGAGAACCCATAGGAAGACCTGAATTCTGTAAATATATTTTGTTTTTGAATCTAAAAAAGTTTCTGTCTCAAAACAACATTAAATAATGTTGAGAATTCCGTTTTTGTTGCTGGAAGAGTTTTTTGTTTTTCTAAGATATTTACAATTAGAGGTATACACTCTTCCGTAGGTATGTTAGGAAACATGTTGGAGACGTCGAAGGACACTAATTTAAAATTTTTATCAAAATCGATTTTTTCTAATTTTTGTATGAGTTCTAATGAGTTTTTCACACTATATTTTGGAGAGAAATGAGTATGTTCTTTGAAGGCTGTGTTGAGAAATTTTGAAAGTTTACAAGAAGGAGCTTTCGAAAACGAGGCAACTGGTCTAATGGGTAGGCCGTCTTTGTGTACTTTAATAAGACCGAATAATTCGGGAGGTTCAGCACTCATTGGAATAACTTTTTTCTTTAGGTAAAAGGAATCCAACAATTCTGACGCTTGTTGTACGTTCGATTTAATTTGAGTTAAAAAGGACGTCGTGGGATCTTTTTGTAAAAGGGAAATATCTAATTTGGATAAGACCTCTTCCATTTTTTCAATGTACTCTTCTTGCTTCAAACATACTAAAGTGTTTCCTTTGTCGGCTTTGGTTAGTACTAGGTTGTTATTTTTGACTTTCTCTTTTATGTTTTCAATGATTTTATATTAATGTTGTTTTGAGACAGAACTTTTTTAGATTCAAAAACAAAATATATTTACAGAATTCAGGTCTTCCTATGGGTTCTCCCCTCAGCCCGTTATTAGCAGACATATTCATGGACAACATGGAAACCACAATATTAGAATCAGATCTATCTAAAAAACATATTATTTTTTGGTACCGCTATGTGGATGATATCTTGGTTGGATTCAATGGGACAGACCGACATATTAAATTATACCTAACATATCTAAATTCAATACATGATAAGATCAAGTTCACAGTAGAAACAGAACAAAATAATTCGTTAAATTTTCTTGACCTAACAATATCGAAACAAAAGGATAAATTTTCATATAGAATATTCAGGAAACCTACTTTCTCAGACGCCATCATAAGTTATAATTCTTTCAGTCCAATTAGCCATCGACTCGCGGCTCTTAACTCAATGATTCACAGGGCTTTTTCGGTTCCTTTATCAAAACAAGACCTTATGGTAGAAGTTGACGTGATTCGCGCGATAGGTATTAACAATGATTTTCCACTAAAAATAATAAATAGTTTAATTTCGAAAAAAGAGAAACATTTTATCAATTTGAAATTATATGGACCATACTGCAATAACAAAAATGTACAAAAGTTTGTGAGCATCCCTTATACGCACATCCCCTCTTCAAAGATCATTCAATTCTTTAAAAAAGAATAATTTGAAGACTGCCTTTTCGAGACACAGCAGATTAGATAGAATGATTTTTAATAACAAAAAGTCAAAAGTCGATCCAATGAAGAGAACAGGAAGTTATAGAATGGACTGTGAAGAATGTAATTCAACATATATAGGTCAGACCGGGAGATGTTTTGAAACCAGGCTAAAAGAACATCTAAAAAACGGACAATCAGCATTTAGGGAACATCTAGAGTCACAAAAAAACATAACATCTCATCCTCTTTCAAACCAAAAATTCTTCATTACTGTGATAAAGGTAATGATCATGAAACTTCCTGGAAGCCATGGAAATAAACAAGATCCAAAAATCCCATAATTACATTCTTCTTAATGACCAGTTAGACTTAAACCACTCCTCACTGTTAAATCTCTGATAACTTGGACCCATCGATTACATTTTACCACCCCCAGGTACCGAACCGAAATACTTATATATTTTCAAGCGATGTCTTTGCAATTATGTATTCAGTCTTGATAATGCTGTAACAGGCGAAACTAGTCGAATAAAAAGTTATTTTCATTTTGTGGTTTTTAGACAAATTGTTTTCTTATTATTTAATTTTTTTAATATAAATATGAACTACCACAGAGTTGATTCATCGTCCATCGAATTTATATATATATATATATATATATATATATATATATATATATATACATATATATGAAGAGTTATTGAAGACACGGTATATCTTGAGTCTCAGATAAAAAAAAGTGTACTTTTCAATAAGATTAAAGTTTTTTAAAAAGTACATTTCCTGGAGAATTTAAAAACATGGCGTTCAATTTGAATTAATCAATTTATAGCCTATTACAGTTCATAATTGATTGGTTAAAATTTTTCGACACCCTGTATAAGATGTGGAGTTTATTATAATGGAGGTATAAAAAGCAATCTATTGTTACACACCACTGTACATTTCGCTATAATACCTTAGATAATTCTTCAGTATTTCGAACATGAAAATTAGATTATATTTTGACAAAATTATTCAAAAAAGATTAAGCCAAATGCATTATAAATCTAATTAAGATACGCCCTCATTCTTATCGAAGAATCCAAAAATTCAATAATATACAGGAGATTGATATTTTTAGTCTTCTGCGATACTCTTTAAAATATAAGAATAATTTTGAAAGAGTCAGTTTTTTTGCCACAATATTCTGTACCATATAGCGCGTATAATCATGTACATAAAAAAACTATAAATATAAATTTATTTTCGGAAAAACTACGACATAAGTAACGTTAATCATTACTTATAACGATTGAAATTTATTGGTGTTCCAAAACCTTGATATTTTTCACTACTTCAACAGTTTAATCATTTCTGCTGATTAATGTTATGTACCTACTTAAGTTGAATACTGTAAATGTCTACATTCCTAAAATAATGCCAGCTGTTATCGTGTATTCTGAATTATCTCAAAAATATAAGAATAACTTTCCTATCAATTTATGAATTTTGTTAGCACAACAAGCTGAAGTTTTCTCAACTTAACGAACATCTACGAAACGCCATTTTTATATCCGAATTGTGATATACCTGCACAATACGATACATAGAACAAACTGTTCATGATATTGAAGTTGAGAATGAAAAATTTATGATGAAAATAACGGCGCTAACGAGAGTTTATGTCTAGAATATACGAATGACTTTCGAATAAATTCTAAAATTTTGTACAAAAAAGTAAAGTTTTCTCAACTCATCTAACATCTACGTGACACCATTTTTATACCCGAAATATGATATACACAATACGATGCATAGAACAAGCTGCTCGTTATATTGAAGTTGAGTAAAATTGATGATCAAAAGAATGGCGCTAACGAGAGTTTATCTTAAGAATGTAGGAATGACTTTCGAACAAATTCTAAAATTTTGTACAAAAGTGTAACGTTTTTTCAACTTATCCAACATCTACGAGGCAGCATTTTTATACCCGAATTATGATATACACAATGCGATACATAGAACAAGATGTTCGTAATATTGAAGTTGCGTATGAAAAATTGATGATGAAAATAACGGCGCTAACGAGAGTTTATGCAAGGAGAAGGAAATTCGAGTAAGGAGGGATGATTGTTGGCTGATACAGTGGAGCGTGACCTATGACGGGGGTTGAACCAGGCGCCATGCCTCGTTACCGACATTGATTTCTTTAAAAATGCAATGCACCTCTAATTACGGAGAAAAACGGACGACGCAGGCGTCATGCCTTCCATCCATCGAGTTCACACACTCTCGTTCAGATTGATCATACATTTTTCATATAACAGGCGAGATGTTTGAGTTATTAGACAGGCACAGTGCTGTACTCAGAATAGTTAGTGTTCATTATTACTAGATGAAATGAGGTTTATCATCAATTCGATGGTGGACTGATGAGAATGATCAGTTTCTTGAGAATTACCATGTAATATGTCAATATAACCAAAAAAAACATTGCATAACTGAACATAGTAACTTCAACGGTTGTCATAAAAGCGGACGTCCAAACGGAACTATGTGACAGAAGAGGTATTTTCAAATCAAAATAATGATATATATATATATATATATATATATATATATATATATATATATATATATATATATATATATATATATATATATATATATATATATATATATATATATATATATATATATTATTGAACGATCAATAGAATAATCAAAGGTGATTGTAAATTTTCTTAGGATTGTAAATGATAGATTTTTTTTCAATTCAGAGGAAGGAATAGGGAGGTGAAGTGAGACCAAGGCTAATATTCAATTATGTATAGCATCAGCAATGCGGATGTACTTTAAAAATATGAAACTTGATAAAAAAGAGGTTAATCAACAAAAGATTTAGTTTTAATCCAATTTTCTCTTTATTAATTTTCATTTTTACAGTAGGTTTCAATCTTATTTTGTCTTTATTTATTTCGTTTTGTAATTAGTAAGCAGTTGTAACTAATATTATAGATGGGAATGTGAGAGTGTTTGTTGGATACGGTTCAATAGATCATCTTAAAATTTTGTACACATATTTTTAAGAGTATGGCAAAGTATACAGGATACATATCTGGCGTTCTAATAAATGAACACCGGCGGTCAGCTCACTGTTCAATTGAGTATACCTACCTACAGTATAGCATAAGCCTTTTTGGAGGAACTTTTAGAAATAATAAACTTAATAAATGAGCTCAATCAACAAAAAGCAATTCGAATTAAAAAAAGTATGATTTTTACGGTTAGTTTTAAGTTTACATTTATTTATTTTAATTTTTAAATTTTCTTTGAATATATTTAAGGGCTCAACTTGAGCGAAGCTGCGGGTAAACGGTAGTATATATGTATATATGTGTATATGTAGAGTAATGTGGGGTAATATGGCAACATAAAATTCAAATGCTCACATTCTAATAACCAACGCGCCTAGATGAAAGACGATGGCTGCACGTTAGAGCTTACACAAAATATGTATTCATTCAGAGTAATTCATCGCCATATTCCCACACAACAAAAGATTGTAAGTAAATAATACCCTATTATTTTTATTTTCAAACATTACGTAGGTAAAGGTTTCTTTGGTTTCCCTTACCATCTAATCATAACATTTTTGAATGTTAATATTAGACTGAATAGTATATAATAAATAACTAGCAAGACAAAGCAGCCTTATTTTTTCAATTTTTTCACATCAATAAATGTCAAAGAAATTTCAATTAAGAATATCGAAGTAAAACGTCAACTCTTTAATAAAATCGAGTTTTTTAAGATTCAACCAGCCTGTTATTGCTAATAATTATCAAGAGATTATATATATATATATATATATATATACATATATATTTATATAATATATATATATATATATATATATATATGTATATATATATATATATATATAAAGTAAATTGGGTGAATATGCCGCGCTGGGTAATACGCCGCAGTTTGATATTTGAGTTCCAAATCAACATTTGGCAATAATATTCCTTCAGCCATATTAGTGTCAGATAGGAAACACGCCTGAATATATATAATATGATGTAATTCAGCTTTCAATGGTTTCTGAAGGATTTTTGTATCATCCCCAAACTCTAAAATGAGTTGATTATAATTTGATACTGGATTATGTTGATATAATGAGAAAAGTGTCTTGTGATGATATTCGTCTAACCGCTGTTATTTTTATTTAACTAGTTTTTTCTGTTTTTTTTCTGAGGTTTTGCTCACCTTCACATTAATAAAATAAGAAGTTTGAAATTTGATAAAATTTTTCTAGTAATATTGCAGTAGCTTTCCCTCAGGGTCAACTTCATAGGTTGTATAGTATTTCATCATGTACATACAAATCACATTATGACATTTAAACGTTCATGTTTTCGTGGGGTAACCTGCGTGAAACATAATCAAGAAAACTCCGTGCATGGTAGAGCGTTAACTTGAATTGAAATGACCTAATTACTACATATCCACGTCTTTCCTGTTTCATCCTCGATACAGACATTTTGGAGATATATTTCCATTTTCACATCCAGCGACAAACTGTCATGTGCCTGCCATTCAACGGTTTGATGTCTCCTATAGGAACGTTCATGTAGCACAATTGAATTATTCATGGATAATTTTATCCATAAATTTTGCAAAAGGCATAGGTCCGCGTCGTGACTGAACTATTTTATCGTTGTAACCGTGAAACTGCACGTTTCGATGATGTGGGAAGATGCTGACATGTAAACGTTTTAGATTCGATTTTGTTTTATTTGATAAATGTTAGATGCTTCGAAGTATTCAAACTTCTGTTTCACAAGGGATATATTTTCATCGATTTTTTTAACGTGTTCATGAAAATATGCATGTACTTGAAAACAAATACTGAATCATTTTGCTGTCAATGAAATATACTTGTGTTTGGTCGACATTCTATTGCTCCGAATAAGTGCTTGCATTTCAGTCGAATATACAGATCTAACACCAAAATAAATTGTCGCCTTATTAATAAGAAATATACTTGATATCTTTTTTACCTTTTCACATTTTAACCATAGAGAACAATCCTAGCAGTATCATATATATATATATATATATATATATATATATATATATATATATATATATATATATATATATATATATATATATATATTATTTTTATTTATATATATATATATATATATATATATATATATATATATATATATATATATATATATCATATATATATATATATCATATATATATATATATATATGTATATATAAATATATATATATATATATATATATATATATATATATATATATATATATATATATATATATATATATATATATATATATATATATATATATATATATATATATATATATATATATATATATATATATATATATATATATATATATATATATATATATAATAATAATAATTTATTGAAACTGTACAACAGTCATGTCCAATCTTATTTACAATTCAAAGTTGTATCAAATGCTATCTACCACTACTAAAGAAATAGCCAATCTCTTCTACACTATACACAGAATATTTTATAAAATATTCTTTCAGTGTTTTCTTCAGTGCTCTTACAGACAGCGTTCTCCATGCATGTGGAAGTTTGTTATAGAGCATAATGCCTGTTGTCTGTTTATGGCCAGTATTTAGCCTAGTTCTGGGTGTGCCCAAATTTCTGCTGTTCCGAATGTTATATGGTTGGGTTACTGCTCTTGTCTCATACATTGTGATATTTTGTTTATAACTTATAATCAATCTAATTGCGAGTTCTGACGTAACAGTCAGTATCCTATATTTGACGAATAACGGTTTACAATGTGTGTCACTACTTACACCTTCCAAAGCTCTTATAGCTTCTTTTTGAGCAACTAATATTCTGAAAATATGAACAGACATACCCCATATTTCCAAACCATACACCATTCTCGAATGGAAAAGTGCAAAATAGGCATGTATGGCTGTTTCCGCAGTGATAATTTGCCTTATGCGTCTTATGGGAAATATTAATTTATGCAAAGTGTGTGCTAATTTTTCACAATGATTTGCCCATGTGAGCCTTGTATCCATAATAACACCAAGAAATGTAGCGGTACTGCAGGACTCAATTCGTTTGGATGATGTGAATAGCACAGTTCCAGTTTTGTCCGTGTTTAAGCATAACCTGTTTGCATCAAACCATTTTGATGCTGTCACGCCTATATTTTCCATTTTCTCTTTTAGTGAAGGTAATTCTCTATTTTTAATTGCTAATGTCGTGTCATCTGCATATAAAATCGTCTGGCAATTTAGGTTTTCCGGTAAATCGTTTATGAACATGATGAAAAACAAAGGTCCCAATATTGATCCCTGAGGAATTCCATGGCGTAGAGGCATAATGGTACTGATTTCTCCTTCGTTTCGCACAACCTGACATTGATCCGTTAAAAATGATTTCACTAACGATAGTGCCAATCCCTTAATTCCATAATGCTCACATTTCATTAGAAATGTGGCATGACACATACAATCGAAGGAATTTTTCAAGTCATAGAATCGCACCGATACAATATTGTGTAGTAGACTTGTTTGTTCGAAACCCAAATTGTGACTCTGACAACAAATTCTGTTGGAGTAAAAATGACATTATCTGTTCTGTCAGCCATTTCTAATATTTTTGAAAAAACTGGCAGTATCGCAATTGGCCTGTAATTGTTTGCATCCATTGGGTCTCCTTTTTTCATTATCGGGCAAATTATTGCCATTTTCATTTTACTTAGAAATACACCTTGCTCCAAAGATGCATTAATAATGTCAGTTAATGGCGCTGCAATATAATTCATAATATTCTTGACTAATACAGCATTCATTTCAGATATGTCTTGTGTGGTCTTTGGTGAGATTTTGTAGATATATTTACATACATCTTCTTCAATAACTGGTCTAAAAAATAACGATCTGTAGTCACGTTTAATTTTTAGGTAGCTACTTGGTGAATTTTCAGCTTCTGGTATATCTTCAATAATGGAAGTTGCAACAGTTGTAAAAAAATTTGTTAAGGTTTTCTGCCGATGGTGAATAATCATTAACGACCTTTTTTTTACCTGTTTCTTCATTTATTATTTTCCAAGTCATATTCTGTTTATTGTGGGCTGACGTTATTATTTTTTGGTTCTCATATTTTCTTTCCCATTGAGCATACCTAAGAAAGAAAGATTTATATATTTTGAATTGCTCTAAAATTTGTTTGTCCTCAGTTTGAATATAAACCTCTCTGATAAAGTCAAGAGTTTCTTTTATTTGCAGTAGTGTTTTTGATGGTCTTTGAGTTCGATTTTTTGATTTTTGACGAATTTTTGGAATATTACTGTTATAATGAAGACCAAGCGTGTTCATAAAGTGATCAAATTTTTCGTTTGCGTCCTCAGGTTTGAAGACTTCTTCCCACTGTTCGGTTTCAAGACTTGATTTTAGGTTTTCAATATTTTGTTTAGATAATTTTCGAATTTCCTTTGCCTCTTCCATATGCTTTTCACATTTTTCGATTTCACATATTTGCGCAAAATGATATATTTGTATTATGAGTGTATGCTCGAAAGTTTATTATATTACAAAAAATGTTGTCGATGCATGTTCTTGTGCCATTATAATGTTCCCTTGTATATGTATTTATCACTCTCTTGAGACCAAATGTTGCAAAATGGTCAACTATTCCAATGGACTCTGTATTCTCAACCAAAAAATCAGCATTGAAATCACCAGCAACAATAATATTGATTCCAATATTGAACTTGTTGTAAACACAATTCAGTACCCGGTGCCAGACATCTTTGAAATTTGCCGAAGGTTGGGGTCTGTGATATACTATTAAGGCCAAGTTTTGACCTGGTATATATATTCCATTTATTTCATTGAACATTTCAACCGAACAATGATTTATCTCCTCAATAATTTCATATTGTATTTCAGTTTTCACATAGATACAAACACCCCCGTGATTCCTTATTTTTCTTGCAAAGCATGTAGCAAGTTTATAGTGTCTTAAATTGAAAAAGTTAAAATTCTGGGTTGTCATCCAATGTTCACTTACACATAATATATCAATTTTGAGCATACTGATAATCACTTCAAGAGCTTCTGATTTATTAGTTAACCCTTGTACATTGAGGTGCATAATCTTCAGTTTCTCACAATTTTTATGCCCATCTAAGTTTTCATTTGTTCGGAAGTCCCACTTTAAAAAATGGTGTCCAATTTTGAAGTTAAATCTGCTGAAAGCTACGCCATTCGGCCAAAATTTTGTTTCGTAAACCGTGTCCTTATATTGGTTTTCTACCCCAACTAGAAAACATTTATTATTCTGAGATTGATTTTTTGTAGATAGTTCTTTAACTGATATTGCTGATAATTGGGTGCCTGTTTTTTTCTGAATATATTTCTGGATGGTAGATACATCGACGTTGTCTCTGACTTTTGACAAAAATAACCAAATTTTCTTTTCTTCTGGTCTTTTAGACTTCCCCTCAAAGAAATATATATTGTTGCCTTTATCTACTTCGCCTATCAATGCTTTTTGTTTGGATATCTTCCTTCGTACTACAGTGAACCCGCTATTTTCTTCATTTCTTTGACGAGGATTTGGTAGATTTATAATCTCTTGTAGTTTTTCCTGATGCTTTTGTTCTTCGATTGCAGCATTCACCATCTGCCTAGTTATTATATTCTTCTTCGTGGTAGGTAAAGTGTTTGACACATGTGGTAGTTCAATAGATTCCGTTCTGTTTACATTGTTTGAGATACATTTGTCCTTGGTCACCGGTGGTTTCACCGATGTTTGTGCTACGTTATCGTCCCCTTGAGAAGCATGTGCTGGAGCGATTTTATTTTGAATATTATTCTTCAATGAAAATGAAGAACTGCAACTCTGTGATTGTTTATGAACCTTCAACTTAACCTCAGATAACTCAAGTTTTTCAGATAAAAGTTTCACATTCAACTCCAAGGCAACAACATTCCTACCTTCCATTTCCTGTATTATACGTCTCAGTAGTTGATTTTCCTTACGAAGCGTTTCCACTTCCTGAGTTTCGATTTCCCCGGCCATCACCTCTTCCAGCATATATATATATATATATATATATATATACATATACCGGGTGTCCTAAGTGCCATGGGCCACTATTGCTATCTCGGTAATTATAAGAACTACATGGTTAGTCATTGATGAGGACATTGAAAATCTAGTTTCATAGTTGAAAAAAAAATTCTATCTCGAGGTACAGGAGTTTTTCGAAAAATGCTCAAAAATATTTGATCGAATATCTCAAAAAGTATAATTTTCACAAAAAATTAGTGAAGGAAGAAATTTATGCATTTTAGACGTTCTCCAATTTGGTATTTTTTAAAGAAATTTCGTTCGTCTTGTTTTCGAAATATTACCATCAACTTACTTATTTTAAATACGGACCTGTATATCTCTAAAAAACTTTTGTTTCTGATTTCAACGATGTATCACATGTTTATATTTGATTGGGTTTAGTGATAAAAAGACAAAATTCAAGTTGTCTTGAGTTTTAAAAAAAATGAGAACATCAGAGGTGGCTCAGACTATCAATGAAACAATTGCCTATTTTAATAACATAAACAGACTATTGCAGCATGTAATGAAACAAACTGTTTATTAAGTTTTTAAACATTCAAACTTTTTACCATTTGATTAAATTCAAGTTATGTAATAAACCTTGGAACTTCCTTATTTTTTAAAATTACTTTTGCCAAAATTCAAAGTGGATGATACATACCTAATGCATTTGTTTTATCTTCCACATTCTCTGCCGTTATAGTTGTTTCCCATTCTGAAGGATTATTAAATGATCCGTATAGTAGCAAATTTCGCTCTTGCCTTGTAAAAATTATTTGATTCTGTAAGCGCCTTTCTCGGTAAGAATTTTGATACATTTGAAGGGCTCTTTCAGCACTTCGAAATGCTTTTGCATAACGAAAAAATTAATCTAATTTTTCACCATTGGAAAACGCTACCATGTTGGTTGAAACTTACTTTGATACGACACATGTATTACGGATCATAGGCTTTTATAAGCAATTGTTTCTCTTTACTCTATGATTAAACCTATGATAAAATGAAAAAGTGCCAAAAAAGCAGAATACTAGTTTTTTACCATTCAAATACAAACTAATATGGACATGATACATCGTTGAAATAAAAAAAATGTTTTTCAAAATTTGGAATTAAAAATACATGTCCGTATTTAAAAAACAAAGTGAAATGTGTTATCTCGAAAACTAGAAGAACCAAATTTCCTTGAAAAATACCAGCTTGAAGAACATCCAAAATGCAAAAATTTTCTTCCCTACTAATTTCTTGTAAAAATTATGCTTTTTGAGATACTCGATCAAATAGTTTTGAGCAATTTTTCGAAAAACCCCCGTAGCTCGAAATAGAAATTTCTTTTTTCAAATATGAATCTAGATTGTCAATTTTCTCCAAAAACTGCACATTTCAACTAATTATTATTACAGGCAAATTGAAGAAAATAAAGGTAATATAAAAAAAGTTTATAAACTTATCTCCGATGCTACTAACGAAAAATCGAATAAAAAATCTACATTACAACTTGTTAACGACGAAAATGTTGCCTTTGAGAACAACAATCAAATGGCAAATTACTGTAATCAATACTTCATCAACATCGGCTTAAATATGGTAAAAATATAAATAAATCAAATTGTTCAGAAAAATTATCGATGAATTCTAATAGTATGTTTCTAAATCCAGTTACAAATGCAGAACTTATAAAGCATATATCCACACTAAAAAGTACTAGCTCTCCAGGAATGGACGGAATAACAGCAGATATTATAAAAAACAATCATCAATATATATTAGAACCCCTTAAACATATCATTAATTCAATTTTCTTGAAAGGGGTTGTCCCCAGTCAGTTTAAAACATAATGATTACTCCAATTCATAAAGGGGGAGAAAGATCAAAAAATTTCAAAACTACAGACCAATAAGTGTGATCAATAATTTTGGAAAGAATTTTTGAAAAATGTCTGAAAAGATCGAGTGGTTAAATTTTTTGATCAGAATAATATTTTAAGTGAGCAACAGTTTGGTTTTCGCGCTGGCAAATCGGCGGCTGATGCTATGTGTTCGGTTATTGCGGACGTTACAGAGGGTCTTGATAGGGATAAAAGATGTATAGCGGTTTTCTGGATTTAGCTAAAGCATTTGACACTGTCAACCATGAGAAGCTGCTGCACATTCTGGAGTGTTATGGCGTGCGAGGGATTGTTTTGGATGTTTTTAAGAATTATCTCTCAAAATCGTGAACAGTGGTGTAAAGGTCAATGAACAATAAGTCAACTGGGATTGTAAAAGTGGCGTGCCTCAAGGTACTGTTCTTGGTCCTGTGTTGTTTCTGGTGTATATAAATTCTCTTTTTATCGTTGGTGACGGGTGCAAACGATTGTGTCTTACGCAGATGATACAGTCGTCATATTCGTGAAACTCCTGGGCGGAAGCCAAAATAGCTGTTCAGCGCGATCTTCACAAAATTACAATATGGTTGAGTGTGTACCAACTTTCATTAATGTTTAAGAAGACGAATTATCTAGCCTTCAGTATAACTGGAGCAAATAGACCAGATTTTTCTGGTATAAAAGTCCCTGATATGCAAGATGAAATTAAGGAGGCTAATGAAGTCAAAAGTACTTGGGTATAATTATTGATAAGCATTTAAAGTGGTGTAATCATGTAGATTATTTGTCGAAGAAGGTGAGGAAGCTCATCTAAAAAATTCTACCAGCTAAGAGAAATTCTCTCACAAAAGTTACTTTTACTGATTTACAAGTCTCTAGCCGAATCACTTCTTCGATATGGCATCTTTGTATGGGGGGTATGTACAGAAACTCATTAAAGAAACTAATTACTACTCAAAACTTTATACTAAAAATTATATTCAAGAAACAAAGGAGATATCACACCCAGCCTACTTTATACTGAAGATGTGTGCAAATATGCCGGACACTATACTTTTCAATATTTTATGTGTTCACATGCCTTCAAAAACAAACTTTTCCGGAATTGTAGTTCTTTGGTATATCAAACCCGTGGGTGTATATCTGGTGGTTTCTATCGACCCAAAGATTCAAGAAAGGAATTTGCCAATCGATTTTTCATTCACACCTTTCCCAAAGCATGCAATCTCTTGCCAATACAGATTAGGCTTTATGACGGACTAAAAAGTTTTTCAGTTGAATCAAAAAATTTATTTTTCGAAATTACATAGATTTTATTAAAATTTAGAATAAGTAAGAGGATGATAAATTGCTGAGATTTTTTGCTCAAACATGTCTGAAAAATGTTCACATCGTTGTAAAGTGTTTTTGGAATTGCACAACACAAGTGTTCAGTCACTTAGGTGCATGAACTTAAACGTTTTCATTACTTTATTGTTCCTGACCTTATATTATAGTATTATATAATTTTTTCATGGATTGCTTCTTGTATTTACTTATAATTAATTGCCTGAATTTGTGTTGGTAATAATAATAACTGTATAAGTTGTGTAAGTTGTGTAAGAATTTAACCAACTTTTTAGTTATTATAGTTACCGAGATAGCAATAGTGGCCTATGGCAATTAGGACAACCTGTACATATATATATATATATATATATATATATATATATATATATATATATATATATATATATATATATATATATATATATATATATATATATATATATATATATGTTTCCATCGTGTGTGCGCAGACATAAAATGTTCTTACATTGGAGGATGGATGGGAATTCCATGTCGTCAGAGCTCATGATACTAGCTCCGTAGATGTTGATTTGATTAGTCTCAATTTTTCGAATGGATTTCCCAACGTATTATTATCTTTATCATACACATTGCTTCTGTTTACCGCAAATTTTGCCGATCCGGTCCCTGAAAATAATGGGAAAAATTTGAGCATTGCTACCAGCATTGCCTGCATGCATGATGAAACAACGAATGAGGAGACAATTTGCAGTACTTCGCATCTGTGGTGGCCACCTATGGGTGCGAAGTAACATGAATTTTCGATATTTGCAGATTAGGTTTGGCCTAGAGTGAGAATCTTGCCGATTTCTGATAAGACGGCGCACTATGATTTGTTTGGATGTCATTAGTGCTCTTCATAGAAACTATTAGGTGGCTATGTGGATTCGGCGTCTTTGCCCACTCGATCGATTGACGGAATACAACTAATGAAGTCGTTGCAGGTCAAAACAGACCATCGTATGTGCGCAAATCGAATTTTCTAACATTCTCACTTGAAGAATGCATGACACCTCCATGTCCTGCGATATCCTGAAACTAGCTAGTTCCATAGTTGCTATTTTCATCCCTGTTGTGTGACTTTTTAGATGCTGCAACTGATGAATTTTCATTGCGTTGTTATTATTCACTTTGTATGATTTATTGTGTTTTTTTTATGATAAAGTATTTTTTGATTATAGATATATGTGGCAGTATATTTATAGATAATCTTAAAATTATCCATGATTAAGGTGGGAAAATGAATATATCTCGAAATTTCATATGCTAAAAACTCAATCAGACCATTAATTTTTCCCACTTTTCAATTGATTTACTAGAATGCAAATGGCCATCCCATCTAAATCAGTATTAGCTTCAAAATTGTTGTACTTTTTGAGAAATAATAAACTTTAGAAATAAATATCTATATCTTTATTAACTTGAGAATGTTTTCGGTGTTGAAACCAGTAATATTTCCGTTGAAAATGAAGTGGACATCAGACAAAAATATTAGTTTTATTCATTTGAGATGAATTTCCATAAAATAAATAATTCATCAATATCCTTCGTTAATATGAATAATAATTACTATAAAAATCATTTTAAGGAAACCTATAATCCATTGATGTATGCTTTTCATCTATATATATATATATATATATATATATATATATATATATATATATATATATATATATATATGATATATCGTATATATATATTTTGCGAAGACATCTTTAGGAGAATTAGAAGGGGAATAATTCACAATCGTGGCCTCAATCTATATACTCCTCTATGCTAATTAGTAGAAATCGGAAAAAATACGAGTGCGGTGTCTCACTAACCGTACTGCTTCCTTTCAACTCTGAAGTCTCAACCTGCCTACTCTGAAGAGTAGGTGTTTATATATATATATATATATATATATATGTTTATATATATATATATATATATATATATATATATATATATATATATATATATATATATATATATATATATATATATATATATATATATATATATATATATATATATATATATATATATATATATATATATATATATATATATATTCAAGTTTGCCCTCCTAAGGTATTTATTTAATATTGCCATTCTTTAATTCGTTAATGACAAATAATCCAGACGATTAATGAATATACTCATAGTGGTACAAATTCGTTTAAGACTGTTGTTGCCTGAAAGTGTGATATTGAAAAAATTTTAAATTAAGACACTAATAAATAAAGTTTCAAACGTTGATATGAACAGGACTAAACGCTCGAAGGATTCTTTCCGTACGCTGAAGAATTAATAGTTTTCCGGTTATAACTCAAAATCACACATCGAGGAGATATATTGCAATTGTTAACCGACTGTGTCCGTAAACAGCATTTCGCTCTTTTCACCACAGAAGAATTCCCCATTCATCTTCAGTTTATATTGCTTCAGAGGGAAATAGTACGGCACAAATACCCGAGGTCGAATGCTTTTTATAGTGTACAACAAAAGAAATCAACATACATTTCCGAATATCAAACGGTTCTAACTTCAAAATACATTTGAAATACTACCGAACTGAGTGGCATCTAAATGGAGGATTGCTTGTTACTCTAGATGTAGAATTATTGATATTAATTTTGATGCAGAAGCTGATGGATTTGACTGTTATAATAGAACTCATGAAGATTTCTCTGAAATACACAGTACCTACCTGTTTTATTTTTTAATGAATTTGAATTAACTACGTTTATTATCACAGAAATACTTTGAAAAATATAACACTGTGATTACAATTTCGGTCACTAGACCATCATCGGGCAGATTGAGTTAAGAACTGAATACATAATTACAGATTTGCGCTCACGGGTGGGAAAGAATTATTGCAGGTACCTAAATAGACAAGAGGAACACATTTCAAGAAGGGCTAATAGATGTGGATTTCCCAAATTGTTACAATGAAATGTTCTTGGAAAAATCATTATTGTTTGTATACACTAAATATAGGAGAATATATCAAGTCAATCTGGTCGTTCAGTAAGATATCTTTTGCATTATGATTGAGTTTAAATTTCTAATGATTCTAAGTAAATAGGTTTGGTTCCTTTCTGTAATTTGTGCATAATTTGAAAGTTATCTATTTGTGGAAACGGGTGGTGGTTTTCACGGAAATGATTTGAAAACGTTGAATCCGTTTCATTTTTCAAAAAAAAATGTTGGTGTTCTTTAAATCTTGTTCTTTGTCTTGAACGATCGACTAGTCTTACCTATATACACTCCTTTCAAACAGGACAAATCAACCTATAAACTCCTGAACTTTCAAATTTTGAAGTGATATCTTTGGCATTGAATAAAAATCCTGAGAGTTTTGTCTTAGGTTTGAAAGCAATTTTAATATTACATTCAGGTATGACATTTGCAACTTTTTTTGTTAGAGGACCAAAATATTTTAAAGATGTGAATTTTTCCGATTTTTCTACTTTTAATTGAGTATATATGATGTTGTACGCTAGTTGACTACGTTTCTTGTTTATCATTTTATCTAACAAACTTGTATGAAACCATTATTTGAAGCAATTATTTTTATAATTTTATACGTTCTGTGGATCTTTAAATTAAAAGCTAAATGTTTATGGGAAAGAGGATGATTTGAAACTTACGGAATACATTATATCCTTGAAAGTTGGTTTTCTATATATATCGAAACTCAAAGTATTATTATTATTCAAACCTAAGACAAAACTCTCAGGATTTTTATTCAATGCCAAAGATATCACTTCAAAATTTGAATGTTCAGGAGTTTATAGGTTGATTTGTCCTGTATGTAAAGGAGTGTATATAGGTCAGACTGGTCGATCGTTCAAGACAAGTTTTAAAGAATACCAACAATTTTTTTGAAAACTAAAACGTATTCAAAGGTTTTCCGTGAAAACCACCACCAATTTCCACAAATAGATAATTTTCAAATTATGCACAAATTACCAAAAGAAACCAAACTTACTTACTTACAATCATTAGAAATTTTTAAAATCAATCATAATGCAGAAGATATCTTGCTGAACGAACAGATTGACTTGATATATTCTCCTATATTTAGTGTATTCAAACAATAAGGATGTTTCTAAGAACATTCTATTGTACCAATTTGGAAAATCCACTTTTATTAGCCCTTCTTGAAATGTGTTCCTCTTGTCTATTTAGGTACCTGCAATAATTGTTTCAAAGTTTATCTCCGATAAGAGGACAAATAACATTTCGAAATAATCAGTGACGTCAAACTTTCGTCTTTTATTTCCAATACAAGCTATAAAGTTTTGAATTTAGAGATTGAATTTCCTAGTGCACTAGGTTTTGCACATGTGCAAAGGAGTTCATACTTCCATTTCTATAATTCTTCTTTAGCAGGAAATAGCCTAAATTCGGTCTTCAGATGCCGTCATAATTGAGCATTCAAAAAGATGAATTAGTAAATTAATATGAATGTGAATTATGATTCAGATATGAAATTTATGAATGGCAAGATGAATTTTCATATTTTTTTAATGAAAAACTTTTATTTCCTGTTCTTGCGCCATTTGCTCACCTTTTTATCTTCTACACATTATTCTTCTAATCCAGGATTCGAACCCAACACGCCTGCTTCACAGATGGTCACTCAACCTCTGCTCCACAAGGTGTGTAACGGATTGAAGATGTATCTTCAAGAGATTTCAATGTTCAATATCTTAATGTACATCAGTTTGAAACTTGTGATGCCAACTGTTCATCAATTGAATACGTAGTGAAATTTGCTTATTAGTTTTCATTGTTATCATTTATTAAGTGAAACTAACTAGATCAGCTTAGTACATTTCCTGCTTTAGGCTTTTTATTATTATTAATGCGTATAACCTTATAATTCAAATTTTTTTAGGCAAAAAATATGTACATTCTTGAAATTACGAGATATATGTTCAATTTCGATTTAACGAAATGTGATTCTACCTCTACTCTTACATATTTAGTTTTTAGAGTATTTCATACGTGAATAATAGGAATATACATATTTACTGAACAATTCAAATTTCTCTAGTAATACTTATATGATAATTGTTTCATTTTAAAATCACAGAAAAGAAAAATATGGATAGGCATCATGAAGAAAATTGAGTTTTTGGCATACTCTTAAACAGGATTTCAGTTCAGTTTAGCATATTTATTAAGCTGTATATTTCTCCTCTTAAACCCACTAATATGAAATATTTGTTTCAGTTATCAGTTGCTATACATTGACCGGGAAAACAGGATACGCTTTATCTACATAATAACAACCCTCCAACCTTCAACAAAAAATACATATACATATACCTTTCTTTTGAAAATCTGAATCCAAGCAATTACGACATCGATCCAATGCACATAATAAAAAGGAAGAGATTAACAGCACCACTGTTTCCTGCTCGAAATACGCAGATAGGCCAAGGATTTATCGGGCCGATTACATGGGGTTTAATTATCTGGAGAAATTACGAATTAGACCTCATATCTGGAACAAAACACCAGAGAAATCCAATTAATACCCCATTCAACGTTGGTTTGGTACCGAGATTAAAAATTTAATGTCCCTGAACTGGTGCAATGCCGGTTCGTTCCAATCAATGTTTAAAATATTCTTGTATTTATCTCTCTAACGAATGAATTCAATATCAATGATTTTAATTTGTTCCAATTTGGAGATTCTCAGCAATACCATACCTATTGGTCAAAATTTGACTGAAAATTGTAAAGAAATCACTCCTCCACTATCTGGAAAGTTAGTCTCCACGGCAACGAAAATTACCCTCCACGGTCGGTTTTTTTTGTAATTTCGCCTGTACGTCTCTCGGTCTATTCTTCAACGGCATCGACAAAATGTCAAACAACTCTCGATTCTCGCGATCCCTTTGGACGTGAAGTATTACCCTCCCATTGCCATAAAGCACGCTTTCCCGTGGGTCATCTCGTCTCTTGCAATCAGGTTAGAATTAGGGCCGCCAGCTTAGCTCATGTTTAAAGTACTTATAACACATATTATATATAAATTTGAGCTTTTACTGCACTCCTTCTCTATATAAACTTTAACCATGAGAAACTTCACATTTTTCCATGCTCGCAAAATACTTAGAAAGGGATACAAATTTCTTGTTTTAATAAATATATTCTGTTTAGTCTCCTCAACATAAAAGTAGAAGTCTTTTACAACGGCTTTGTCTATATGTCCGTCTGTACGCATGCTTCAGCGGAAGAACGGTAAGAGGAACAGCTAAGCTCTCACCAGATTCTGAACCGGGATGGTCGATATACCCTTAAAGTCGAAAACTCCGATGACCTTTGACCTTCAGATCGATCACGTGATCTAAGTATCTCGAGAACGGT
>JARQZK010000853.1:87500-137500 GCA_030704885.1 Cynegetis impunctata
TGATTCGTTTTTTCGCAATGAGCTTGTCGGTAAGACTTTTATTGTAACCGTTATTGATGGCTAATAATTCAATTGTATTAACTTCAGTTTGAAAATTTGTTTCCGATAATAGAATCGTGAACAACCTATGTATGAACGAATGAAAAGCACTGAGTTCTCTCACTTTCATCATTTATAGAAAACCAACCTCCACAGATACTTTAATTCACAGCGACAGTAACCAACACATCGAAATAAAACTCACTTTTCATTCGTTCATCCATAGGTTGTTCACGATTCCATTATCGGAAACAAATTTTCAAACTGAAGTTAATACAATTAAATTATTAGCCATCAATAACAGTTACAATGAATCGACAAGCTCATTGGGAAAAAACGAATAAAGTATCTGTTGCATTCAATATACCCCACGCAAACTATTAATGAAGAAAGAACAAAAATACTTCCCAATAAATTATGTGCCTAATTTGAGTAGCAAAATTTGTAACAGACTATCGACAAATAACGTTAAAACAATTTGTACAAATAAAAGAAACTTGAAGTCATTCTTGGTCAATAATAAAGAAAAATCTAACATCGGAGAAAACAGTGGTGTTTACAAAATATTTTGCGACGAATGTCCTGCTTTCTATATTGGACAGACAGGAAGGAATATAAATATTCGTGTTGAAGAACATAAAAAGTCAATTTTACAAAACAAAAATAACACTGGCTTCTCTGAAAATTGTATAAAATTCAATCACTTCCTGGATTTCAACAAAACCAAATTGTTACATTCAGGTAACAGAGGAAAACGCCTTGACCTTCTTGAAATTCTCGAAATAAGTTCCGCCCATAATAGTCATTTACCCCTTGTAAACTAACAAATTGAATTTCAGGTATCACCTTTGCTTTTGTCTGTTTTATAAATTAGGATGTAATACTCTCCTGTAGTCAGTCTTGATAATGGATAATGAGTTCATAACTCGAAACATGTCGACTATGCGTTATTGCTAAATACAGTATCTAAATATTTTTTATATTGTGAAACATAAGCCAAGTGTTTTTATTTTAAAGTTTATACTTTATTCTTTATATAAATATATATATATATATATATATATATATATATATATATATATATATATATATATATATAATATATAATATATAAATATATAAATATATAAATATATATATATATATATATATAAAATTAAATATATATATATATATATATATATATATAAACATATATATATATATATATATATATATATATATAAATAAAATATAAATTTATAGCTGGGTATTCGGCAAAGAGTTATGATCTAAACAACCAAATTTGTTTCAGTTGACGTTTCGACTCTTTATTGAGTCGAAACGTCGACTGAGACAAATTTGGTTGTTTAGATCATAACTCCTTGCCGAATACCCAGCTATAATTAATATATTTTGTAACAAAACTAAATTTGATTTTACTACGTTTATTATCACAAAATATTTTGAAAAATATAACACTGCGATTGCAATTTCGGTCACTAGACCATCATCGGGCAGATTGAGTTAAGAAGATTCCATCAACAATATATTTTTTAAAAACCATCGGCAGTTACTTACATATTTGAATATATATATATATATATATATATATATATATATATATATGTATATATATATAAAACATATGATGGTGTACACACGGTATTTAGACTGTGTGGTTATATTTATCTTTGTGAACAATGGTAATATTACATAAAGATTGTTTTGTAGTTATTAACTGTGACATTTCGATGTATTTTTGTGTTTCTGAAGGTTTTTTTTTAATGGGATTGTTAAAAATATTTTTCAATAAAGATTATTATTATTATTATTATTATTATTATATATATATATATATATATATATATATATATATATATATATATATATATATATATATATATATATATATATATATAAAGCTATAAATGTACGAAGACGGTTTGATGCTAATGATAATTTCATGTCGATATAACATCAATTTTTTCATTCGAACATATTCCCAGGTAAGATAAAACTCTTTGAGGATAGCAATTGATTTTTCCAAAATGATTCGAATTTCATCTAGAAAAACTAATCTTGGGTTCAAATGAGATTTTCAAAAGCGTTGTCTTCAATGTTTAGTGAAACAATCGACATTTCACTTTTTTTGTGTTTTGTCTTCAACTTTTCATCATATTTCTATCAGAATTGGAAAGAAGTCTTTTTCTCAAGAGCTAGTACGTATCCTTTACAAAAAATTAGATACGAAGATTCTGTTTTTTTTTGGTTTATTCATATAGATAACCATCAAATTGAATATTTGAAAGTAATATGGTAGGAAGCATTGCAAAGCAAATAAGAGTACGAAAAACATCTCTATTAAATCTCAAATTGAGAAGCTTTCACAAAGACTGTTTTCGTTTTTGTATTCTGCTGATAATATCATTGAAATGGAGACTTCCTATCTATAGCAGTTTCAATGCTCTGCGCCAAAGGTTGGTGGAAACCAGATCAGTGATACCTAAGAAACATGAAGAAGGACATAATAAATCCTTAGACCAGTGTTGAAAGACTAACATCAATATAAACAAATGTGTCAAACGCTACCGTTGTAAATATTTTGCAGAGAGAAAATAAATGTTATCCTAATAATTTTCTGATATTTTGTTGAAGATACTTTTACGATGAATGGATTCATAAATTTACATAATACTTATAACTATTCTCATATAGGTGACAACCACAATGTAATGAAAGGAACGAGACATCAGTATAAGTTGAGCACAACAGTTTCAGTAGGAGTTCTTAGAAATTATTTAGTAGGACCTGTACAACATTCCTGATTAGCTGAATGGAAGCCATTGTCCTATTTTTCAGCAAAATACTCAACTAGATTCATCACAAATGATTCCTTTGAATATTCTAGAAAATATATTGTTCCTATATTACAATTGTCTGGCACATTTCAAAATGACTGTTCGTGAATTTCTGAATGCTACTTATGGTGATCCGTGGATCAGAAGAGGGGACGTAGTTGCTTAGTCACTGATGAGAATATTACTTTTGGTGTTTCATAGCCTTGTTTATTATTTTGGTAGAATTCTCATCATCATTAAGGTATACAAAAAATAGTTGACTGGAAATATCTATCAATACATAAAAGTACGTCACAATTATTTGATTATAGTTATTAACGTAACAAGGCCGATATGTAGCAAATAACGGATGAGGTTGGATATTGTAGTCCGAGGCGCAGCCGAGGATTATAACTAACCGAATCCGTTATTTGCGTATCGACCGTGTGTCGTTAAAAATTTTTCGTAATCCCGTTGAAAGATTACATTTTGATTCCGAAGAAAGAAAAAACCCCGTACGTCGCAATTCTAAAGAAAAATCCCAACGTCGTGCACTCTGTTGTCATGGAACAGTTTGACAGTTTTATAAACAACGTCAGTTTTTTGTGTTCTCAAGTTCGCTTTAACGACGACCATGGATGAAATTGAGGAACAAAATCAAATTCCTTTAGAAATATTGGGAGAATCAGGTGCAGTGCAGCGAGACTGGATTAACGACCGAAAATAACTCAAGAGCGATATCAAAAAGAATATGAAAATTTTGAAATGTAGCGTAAAAGCAAGAATGTAAAGAAGAATTAAGATGTATTATTAGCCTATGCGAAATGAAAATCAGAGGTTTATTCTCCCAACTCGCTGTGGACCAAGATTTCAATGTTGTTATTGTAAGCAGAATGATGTTTTGAAATAAATATTTGAACAAGTGATTTCTTAACGGCCGCCGGCCGTTATGAAATTATAACGGCCGGCGGCCGTTAATACTGACTTTTCAATTGTCATCTGAATACCGTTAAATCAAAATAACGGTATGGGATTACGAAAAAAGTATAACTTTACTTCCATATACAACAGTCCCCCGATTTGATAGTTTAGTCAACAAGTGCTTTTTTGTTCAACTTTTTTCAGCAGTCTCGAAAAAATATGAGCAATATGTCATTCGATTGGGAGTAGCATGTAGATATGTTTTGAAAAAAATACAGTTCCGTTCGCGAAAATTGTAGAAGTAATAAACATTTTATCGAAAGAAAAAAAAATTTTGGTTTTTGCAAATATATCAAAAGCCAATTCAAATTTTTGATTTCTAAAGAAAGATTCGAAAGAAAGAGAAAATTTCCTAAAAGAAAGTTCTAATTGCCGGAACTGTAGGATCAATATTTATACTTTTCTCAGAGGGGTGAAAATATGGCGGAAAACGGCTAATCTGGCTTGCGCAAAACACACCCACAGGACACTTCAACAATAAACATAATTTAACCATATTAGAAACGAAAATGAAGAAATGAAAAAATTCAGCCACTAACTTGATAGTTGAATTTAAAAAATTCCTTGGCAAAAAAAGAAACGGTGCTATGGGACCTCAAGTAGGAACGATGTTCCTTCGGATAAGATAGAAGCAACACAATTTGCAAAAAAGAAACATGTGCGTCTCGGAACGCTCGACATATTTTTCAGTTTGGTCGAGCAGCAAAATCCCTATCTCCTCCAAGCCTGCCGTAAGGAACTTCTTTCCAAAAATTTTATAGCAATTTTTCAATGAGTTATGCAATAGTTAATTCATAATTTTGCATAACTGATTGAAAAATCGTGATAGAAATATTTCGCTACCATATTATTGTTCATTCGCCAATCCTTTTAAGTTACTGAATTTTTTCATTCATTAATGTTTTTATTTAATATGGTTAAATAATATTTATTGTTGAAGTATCCAAAATGTAAGGACTTTATTATAGGAAATTTCCTCCACTTTTTTGAATCTTTTTCAGATATTAAAACTCTCACTTAGTTTTTGAATTATTTGCAGAAAACCAAACCCCTCTTTTGATCTTTCACAAATTTCGCGAGCGAAACTGTATTTTTTTCAAAAAGCATCTACATTCTATTCCGAATTGAGTGACATATCGCTCATGTTATATATATATATATATATATATATATATATATATATATATATATATATATATATATATATATTTTTATATATATTTATATATATATAATTATATATATATATATATTATATATAAATTTATCCTTATTTCCCTTGGTCCCGCCATCACGCTTGAACGGCTGGACCGATTTCACAAATTTTTTTTTATTCTGTTTATGAAAGAAAATATTAAGAAAACTGCGCGGGAAATATGAAAATTCGGGAATAATTAAAAACAATATAAAATTATTTCTAGTATTCTTTTTTTGTTGTGTTTTTTATTGTCAGAAGAAGGTTCTTATGAAAAAAAAAATTAAGAAAATTGCGCGGGAGATTAGGAAATTTGATAATACTTAACCACCATATAAAATTATTTCTAATCTATGTCATTTTTATTTTGTCATGACTTAGAATAGAAAAATTTATATTACTCTCAATTGTTTACCTTTCTACGATCAAACCCTTATTTTTGCATCTTTTCATTTTTTTTTATTTTATCCACAGATCCGCAATAGGGCTGCAAGGTGGCAATCGAAAAAAATAACAATAGTCGGTTTGAGAATAGGTCGTAATATATTTTTCATACTCCAAATGATTAACATTTTTGCCGGGTCAGATAGATTGATAGATAGATAGTTAGAAATTTTCTCCCCTTTTTTGAATCTTTTTCAGATATTAAAACTCTCAATTAGTTTTTGAATTATTTGCAGAAAACCAAACCCCTGTTTTTATCTTTCACAAATTTCGCGAGCGGAACTGTATTTTTTTCAAAAAGCATCTACATTCTATTCCGAATTGAGTGACATATCGCTCATGTATTTTCGAGAATGTTGAAAAAACAAAATTGTACTCTTCCTGGCTATTAAATTCCTATTATTGATATTAACGTTAATTATCTTCATCAATGAAAATTCAGGATGCTGCAGCTAAAAGGAGAGTTTTGTAAAAAATGCCGTTCTTGCATGTAATCTTCCGAAAGCTTATGATAAAAAAACGAATTTGAAAGCAGACTGAGCCTAGCAGTACAGGAACAAGTCCAGAATAAAATTTCATCTCGTCTGCAAACTCTATATTCATTTTTTGAGGTTTTTGCTGAAGTGAGACAGGCCTTGACTTCTCTTAATTTTTCCCACATTTTATGATGAATTTGCATCTTTCCAGTCTATCACAATCTATAATTTTTCTCTGGAAAAATTTTCGCTTCACACTTTAACTTGAACTAACATTGTAATGAAAAACTTTCAAAGCTCCCATATAACCTGTGTTCAAAGTTGGTTTTGAAGCGCCATGTTTTGAAGTGATCACCTAAGCTCCGCCTCTAATGTCTGATCCCAATACCTGTTAATAGTCTCATCACCTGTCCTATCTGAATCCTATCAATGTTCATGATGTCACTAGACAGTGCCTCTGATAGTTCCTTGACCATGACTTTTGCTGTGTCTTGGTAGACTATTTCAGTATGTCTGATGTTTTCAGTAAGTATTTTTGAACCAATCTAGAGATACAAAAGCATGGCAGCGTCTTTGGAATTCCAAGTAATGATTCGTGCCCAGTTAACTCTGTACAAACTTTTCTTGTCATGGTATCAGCGAGTTCAATATTTTCCTTATGCCTTGAAACCCAAATTAGTGTGATCCTAGAATAGCTAGCCTAATTTGGGAATTTAGTTTCAACGCTGCTCGACTCTCACATAATTGTGGATATTCTGACTATGAGGTCTACTTCTTCCCAATGTTTTTTTCAACAACTAAGAGTTGAAGTTGCGGGGCGATTAGCGCCTACTGATGTTGTCCTCTATATACATCAATATTCAAAACGCAGAAAAATATATACATTGTTTCTCTGTTAAATTATAAATCAATCTAATCTTCACATAAATTTTTTCGAAGAAAATCTTCAGTAGGTAGTTTATTACTTAGAAGAAACGATGATCTTTTGACCCCTATACTAAAAAATAAGCTGAACACTCTATTCAATTTCGGAATAATAATTCTGAAATTATCCTTGAATTTATTATAAGAGCTGCTATGTTATCATCGACAGCTCCGTTCCTCCCAGCATAATTAAAACTGAATAATCGGTCATTCTTCACTTTTATAATTATAATTGGAATGCCTTTAGAAATTAAATTTTCGTAGATGGTGGAATATCACCTCTAAGATCCAATAAAGCACGACTCGGTGTTGCCGCAAGATAGGAAAATTAATTTGGTACATCCCAGCGAACTTTCTCGAATGAGTTGAAATTTATGTCAGATTCCAAGAATATTTCCAATTAGATCAATACGCTGAACACTTCCT
Source organism: Cynegetis impunctata (assembly GCA_030704885.1). Classification (NCBI taxonomy): domain Eukaryota; kingdom Metazoa; phylum Arthropoda; class Insecta; order Coleoptera; family Coccinellidae; genus Cynegetis; species Cynegetis impunctata. Next base: position 94,805 of record JARQZK010000853.1, read on the forward strand.
ATAAGTCAGTTGTTTGAGCGACAGTTTAATTCATTTCAATTTACTTACACTGTACTGTAGTACAATTGTTACGAGTCTCAAACATCAACTACACAAGTGTCTTGTCTGAAGAATTATTTCATTTTGCTTCGGTTTAAAAAATTGTTGAGTAAACTTGAATCCCGATTCCAAAACTTTAATAATTACAAATATATAAAAAAATTAATTAATATATATATATATATATATATATATATATATATATATATATATATATATATATATATATATAAAGAAGGAAGGACAGTAACGGGGTACTGGTAACTATTAGATCGAAGGTGTAACGATGGGATACCCCAGTATTATAGAGGTAGCAATAAAAGATCTAGGGTGCTTCTAAAGTTATGCCTTTATTCCAAGTTCAAGCTTTCGTCTGTGTTTACAGACTTCTTCAGGAAAAAACTACAAATTATGGAAACATTCTATTTACAGGTCATGGATACATTCGGTCTCTTAAATTTAACTTACCAGAATTAGCATTAAAACTCTAAAAGTTGGCTATCAAAGTTTTCAGGATTCATTTCTTTCATAACCTCATACCTGATGTTGAAGTTTTTTGAACAAGTTTGTGTAAAATGGACAAGAGAAACGTCAAACATTAAAACAATTTAAAATCATATACATTACTCCTAATAGTTTCTTTGTTGATTATAGATTCTTACAAACATTGCATGATTAAATTAGGATAATTATTAAAATGTGTTAACTCCGTTGTACCGGCAAATATCAGAAATGTCAGAATGTCACTGTCAACAAAGTATGTGGCTAAGGTTACACTGGTCGGAACTTTAATAGATTAACATTACTACGTATTATTAGAGGAAAGCAGTGTCTACAATATCAGAGTTGAAAGATTATTTATAGTTTTCTTTCTCTTTCTACATTGCAAAAGTAATAAAAAACACATTAGTTTTAAAGAAGTTCATAGATAAAACAGAAAAAGTAGAAAAATTTTTTCACCAGTTCCTTTCAAATCAATTAAGAAATTTTAAAAAAAGTTCTCAACAACAACTATGCGATCAAACAACTAGATTATCAAACAGAATATGTCAAAAAAGATTTAGGAAGCTTTTTTTGTTTAGTGAATTTTTGTTTCAATTGATAGGTATAAATAGAAGTTCTCAACAACTTTCTTATGATTCATACAGTTTTTACAGTTATTAATATAACACATTTCAAGGATTTTTCTTTTATGTATATTCTTCTCGGAGTCAAGAATTATAGTATTGTTGTACTGAACTTTGAGGTCCATTTTGTTGACATGTATACTAAGGCTGGTTGCCTGGGGTTTATTTTTGCAGTCACTTTTGTGTAAAGCTAGTCTTTTACTCAACTTTTGACCTGTTTGTCCAACATACAACAAACCACATTCACAAGGTACTCCATATATGATTCCTGATTTTTGCAGAGTAGGTGTAATGTCTTTTAAGTTAGAATGAAACATGTTGAGTTTTTTAGTGTTATAGTTCGCTATCATTATACCATGATTAGAAAATAATTTGGTTAGTGAGGGCGTAAGATTATGTATGAATTGTAATTCAGCATATTTAATGTTATCTGTATTATTTATATTATTTCTGTTATAGTTAATCGCAACACTGTTGTCAGAGAATAACAATTTATTCACGAGTGCGCCAGGATATTGGTTTTCTAAGAGAAGTTCTTTTGAAACATTTAGATTTTTATGAACAAATTTTTGGTGGGTTATTTTTTTTAATCTGTTTTTTAGAGCTATGACAGCATTAATTTTTTGTTTTGTAGGATGATAGGATGTGAACGGGATATATCTCCCTGAACTAGTCTTTTTTCTAAACCAATCCAGGCACACTACATTATTGTCATCTCTGAAAGCTAGTGTATCAAGAAAGCAACACAGACGAAAGCTTGAACTTGGAATAAAGGCATAACATTAGAAGCACCCTAGATCTTTTATTGCTTCCTCTATAATACTGGGGTATCCCATCGTTACACCTTCGATCTATATATATATATATATATATATATATATATATATATATATATATATATATATACATATAGATATATATATATATATATATATATATATATATATATATATACATATAGATATATATATATATATATATATATATAATAATATAAAAAATAATTATTTAACCCTATATGCAATAAAAGAGAGTAGATGAGAAATTATATCTAAATTAAACAGTTCAAAGTGCCATGAAATCTATATTAGAAACGTGGTGTCATTCTTCTATGAGGACCAGATTACTGTGATTATGGAAATTGGAAAGGTTCTACGTACATTCATTAAACAGAATATAAATACAAATTCAGAAAATGCATTGTGTCTAAATATATATATATATATATATATATATATATATATATATATATATATATATATATATATATATATATATATATATATATATATATATATATATATATATATATATATATAAATATATATATATATATATATATATATATATATATATACATATTCAGTTTATCGTAAACCCACCCATACAAACCGTTATCTGAACGCCCAGTTACACCACCATCCTTCTCAACTTAACTCTGTAGTTAATACCCTAATCTACCGTTCCATTCGACTATCTGACGACGAACACCGTGAATCAGAACTCAATACTCTAAAACATATATTATTACGAAACGGTTACAACACATATCAAATCAACAAGAGCATACGCAAACACACAAACATCACCCCACCTCTACCACCTTCCAATCCCACTGAACAAGAATCTACACCTAAATTATTTCTTCCTTACATCAAACGAGTAACAGATAAGATCGCAAGATCTCTCAAAAACACAAAGATCAAAACAATATTCACTACTCAACAAAAACTCTCCCATCTGGTCAGATCCGTCAAGGATAAAATTCCTAACGAATATCACGGTGTTTATGAGATTCCCTGTTCCAATTGTCCTCGTTCTTATATAGGACAAACGAACCGACGAATTCAGGTTCGTGCCAAAGAACATTCACTTTCGGTAAGACACTCAGATATCGCCAACGCCCTTTTCCAACATCACACCCAAACAGGCCACATTATCGATTTCCCCAATACAAGAACTATTGCTCCCGTCCGATCTTTCAAATCCCGAATTTTCAGTGAAGCTGTAGAAATAGAAAAACGTCCAAACTGTTTGAACACCAGAGATGACAGTCACAGACTCCCATCAGCATGGAAACCACTTCTCAGTGATCGCCATGTCACACCCAATCAGAGTGCATCCCGCACTGATGAGCGTGAGTACCCGCCCCCCTCCCCTATAAATACGGCAACGCGACGATCGGCCCGTCAGTTGACTCTGAAGAGTAAGCAGATTGAGACTTCAGAGTTGACAGGAAGCAGTACGGTTAGTGGAGTAGGCAGGTTGAGACCACGCAATCGTATTGTTTCCGATTCCTCCTAATTCGATTCGTGGAGTAGGCAGATTGAGGCCACGATTCTGAATTATTTCCCTTTTACTTCTCCTGAAGATGGCTTCGCAAAAGGAGCCGAAACGTCGAGATTTTTCAAATCTTTTACGCGGTTCATTCCGTGAACCAAGTTTTTCAAATACTTCCGACCGCGGAAATCTTTCTGAACATATATATATATATATATATATATATATATATATATATATATATATATATATATATATATATATATATTATATATAATATATATTATATATATATTTATATATATATATATATATATATATATATATATATATATATATATATATATATATATATTCCCCAACAGAGCAAATAGGCTGAATGCTTTCTGGATGTAGAACAGAACAATCAATTAGAGTAAACACTGTCAAAATTTTGGAAAAGGGAGTGGCGGGGAGGTGTATGAGTGGATGATGTAGATACTTCTTGTATTTTCGGAGTATTTGAAGATTTCTCTATCTCAATAGCTCATCGAGATTGAGTTTGATACATTTAATTTCTCACATGGATTGAGTTTTTGTTACGGAAATGTACGCTAACGATGATTTCAACAACCGATCTTCTAGTGTAGAGGTTTCATGCTTTCTCATAGTTTTGAGGTTTTTCGGAACTGTACAGATTCTGTTGATCAAGTTAGAGTGATGGAATTTAGTACGTGGATTGAGTTTATAGTAGGAGAGTGCATACTAGGAGTCTCAAATGATTTTTTCGACGTCGTATCATTTTTTATGTTCAAATTTCAAGTATTTTCGAAAATTCTCAAGTTGCATTTCGCATGTTTCAACAAATCCAAAGTCAGTTAATATGCTGAGGTCCTCTTCAAAGTCTATACCTAATTTCTGTCATATTTTCGACAACTAAATTTGCTTTAGCGTATAGATTGTGCCTAGACGTGAGATATTCTCTACAGAAACAGAAACTATTAAGCCAACAATACTTTTATTTTGTATTTGTTAAAAGAGAAACCTACATATTTCATCTATACCGGAACATAATTTTTTGTTTCGAACGTTTTATTTATGCAGTTTTTATAATGCGTCTTGAATGAAAAATCTATTACGTCAATCACTCGTGTTTGATACTGTATAATGAAGTAAATAGTAAAAGTTAGACATGATAATTACCTCTTTGCTTTGTTCACCAAAGTATGTACACTTAATAACATCGTCATTGAGATTGAGAAAATGATGTCGGATTACTTATACTGTTCTGTAATGTAGGTGTAGGTACTATACCAAGGGCATAACTCTAGAATGTCTAGCTTGCTATCTTTACTCTGTATCTTTGACAGTAGAGTGAACGATTACTTACGATCTACTATAACGACTAAATAATAACCTTCAGATGTTGAACGTTTCGTCGTGAATTTTTTGATGAAAAGTTATCAGAAAAATCGCTTTTCAAAAACATCAGTTGTTGCTAATGAGAGGGAAATGAGTAAAAATACAGCAGTGCAGATAACTCACTGAAATATATGAATATATATATATATATATATATATATATATATATATATATATATATATATATATATATATATATATATATATATATATAGGGTGTTTCGAAAAAAGGTGACCCCCTCTCTAGGATAGGTAGAAAACTGAAAAATAATTGGGGTTGGCTCAGTGAAAAATTTTCATAACGCCATCCGTATTCAAGATACAGGGTGTTGAAGAAAAAAAAATTATACACATTTTTTAAGATTTTGCAGAAACTTCTGGCAGCATTGTAATGAAATTTTAAACGAATATGTTTTGGAAGCTGATACATCCAATGAATCCGTTTTTATGTCTGACTCTCATAGAGGGCGCTAGTTACACGGTTCATATCGAGTATTATTGAACATAACTTTTTTAATATTGAAATTATTAAGCAAAATTTCAAGCGTACTTAAACATCATTCAATTTCACACAAAAAAGGTACTCTTGCTAAAACTCGATACTGTGCACCGTTATCGGAGTATTTCGATTTAAAAATTATGAAGTAATAACCGATGCTGGTATGAAGTAATGATAAAAAACGCATTTATTAAACAAAAATCAGAAAATTCAAAAGAAGCTAATAATAAATAGGATTTCAATTAGAGCAGGTGTTCAAAATGTCCTCCGTTCTCACGAATACACAAGGCTATCCTTTTCTCTAAAGAATCCATTAGTCTACTAAACGGTTGGGAGTCAGCTATCAGATCATTAAAGTGACGTTGTATTTTTTCTATCAATTCTTGAGGTGAATTTACCTCTACAGCATAAACTTTTTCTTTTAGATACGACCAAACTGTGTAATCCAAGGGATTAAAATCACATGACCGAGGAGGCCAATGAATCGGAGCTTCTGCACCTCTACCAATCCATCTATTCGGAAAATGGTTACACAACCAATTACGACACTTTCTATCAAAGTGCGGTGGAGCTCTATCGTGCATAAAAAATAGATATCTTCGCTCGTTTACCGTTAAATTTTCTAATAACTCGAATAAGTGATTGCTTAAAAAGTCCAGGTACATGTCACCATTTAAATTTCCAGGTAGAATGTGATAACCAATTAATTTGTTACCTAAAGTTGCTGCCCAAACATTAGCTTTAAATGAGTGTTCGTAATGTGTCACCCTTTTGACATGTGGATTCTCATCACTCTAGTAGTGTGCATTATGGGAGTTAAACATACCTTGTCGCGTAAAAGTGGCCTCGTCCGTAAAAAGAATACATTTTAAAAAATTTGGATTGAGGGCTGTCCTTTCTTGTAATGTTTGACAAAAATCCATTCTAACCGGTAGATCGTCTGGCAAGAGCTCTTGGACTTGTCTGTAATGATAAGGATGTAGCTGCTGCTCTTTAAGTATCCTCCTAGTACTTGCAGAAGACGTATTTGTTTGTCTTGCCACATTCCTTACGCTAACTGTTGGATTTTGATCGACTAAATTTAAAATCATATTTTCTTTATTAATGGTTTTTGCTGTTCTTGGCCTACCAGAATTTATTTGTTTAGGTCTCACACTCCCTGTTTCTCGACAACGTCGTTCGATGGCTCTAAATGTATTTTTACTTGGTAAGTTTCTTCGAGGAAACTTTTCTGCATAACGCACAGCTGCATTAGCGTTTCCTGAACACTCTCCTAAGGTTAATAACATGTCAGTGTATTCATAATTTGAGTACATTTTGATTAACAATATCTAATTTAACAAATAGGAATGTAATTATTGTTGACTAAACGTCACAAATGAAAGACAGTTTACCATGGCAAACTCAGAGAAAATGCTATTGCCGTGTAAAATTCATCGGTTATTACTTCATAATTTTCAAATCAAAATACTCCGAAAACGGTACATAGTATCGAGTTTTACCAGGAGTACCTTTTTTGTGTGAAATTAAATGATGTTTAAGTACGCTTGAAATTTTGCTTAATAAATCTAATATTAGAAAAATTATGTTCAATACTATTCGATATGAACCGTGTAACTAGCGCCCTCTATGAGAGTCAGACATAAAAACGGATTCATTGGATGTATCAGCTTCTAAAACATATTCGTTTAAAATTTCATTAAAATGTTGCCAGTAGTTTCTGCAAAATCTTAAGAAACGTGTATAATTTTTTTTTCTTCAACGCCCTGTATCTTGAAAAAGGATGGCGTTACGGAAATTTTTTACTAAGCAAACCCCAATTATTTTTCAGTTTTCTACCTATCCTAGAGAGGGGGTCACCTTTTTTCGAAACACCTTGTATATATTATATATATATATATATATATATAAATAAATATATATAAATATAGATATATAAATATATATAAAAATATATATATATATATATATATATATATATATATATATATATATATATATAGGAACAATAGAAGTTTTGCTCTGACAGGTTAATTTAATTAATTATTATAAACGAATGAATGTATAAAATTGTACGTTTCGGTGGTACATCCACCTTCTTCAGCACTCGATATAAAAATCACAACAACCTGCAAAACGTATTATCATAATTAATGCTTATATATCAGAAGATAGGGTACACAACCTTAAATGTAACATACATACATATAAAATTAATACAATAATCTTGTTAAATACACCGACAATAAAATTAAACTTAATGACATTAGCATATTGAAATCTATTAGTATGTCATATAGTATGTCATGTCATGTGTCTTGTCACTTATTTTCTTTTTTATGTTCGTGTATCTGGTCTTGTCAAGAGTGAAAGGTATGTCTTATACCCGCCACATACGCTACGGTAGACCGGAGAGGTCTACCTGCGCAGGTAGACCGGAGCGTATGTGGGAATAGTATTTGCACGTTTTTGTACGTACACAGACCTGCGCAGGTATACCTGCACAGGTTTCCTATCCGGTCTACCGTAGCGTATATGGCGGGCATTAGTTGTTTAGTGTCTTGTCTGTCATTTACAGTGTTTTCTAATTTCAATTGTATATGTATCATTTCCCAAAATTCTTTTTGTTTTTGTTTTGGTTCCACTCCTGATATCACAGTTCTTAATTGTTCAGTTAAGTCTATCTATAAGTCTATCTATATGTTTTTAGGTATGACATTACTGAAACAACAGGACAAAATACTAAAAAAATTGCATAGAAGAAAACAAAACACAGACCGCATATCGTTCTTCCACTCTAACCATCATATCACACAAAAAAAAGGACAATCATCGGTTATATACACAGAACAATCAAACTGACTTCGCCTGCATTAAGACCACAAACACTGATGGACTTGACTGAACAATTAAGACAAAACAACTACCCTATGAAGATGATGAAAGGAATAATGAAAGAAAGAGTTGACAAACACATATGACAAAACAAACAAAAAATAATCTAGAATACCGGTCGCTATATCATATATAAACAAATTGTCCCATAAGATTAAAAACATTTTTAACACCACACAACATCAAAATTATAAACAGACCTCAAAACCAGATTAAACAAATATATATCAAGTTAAAGGTAGCAACACCCGCAAACAAAAAATCCAATGTAATATACAGTATACCATGTAAGGATTGAGACTAAAAGATAGACTAAATGCACATAAATACACTAAAAGCGCGACTACCGCTCTCAACAAACATCATACTATAACAGGGCACACATTTGACTATGAATTAACTGTGATATTAGGAGTGGCACCAAAAAAAAAACAAAGAGAGTTTTGGGAAATTATACATATACAATTGAGCTTAGAGAACACTGAATGATAGACAAGACATTAAAGTCAGACATACCTTCCACTCTTGACAACACAAGATACACGAACATAAAGAAGAAAATAAGTGACAAGACACATGACATGGCAGACTAATAGATTCGAATATGCTAATGTTAAGTTTAATTTCATTATTTAATTTCATTGTGGGTGTATTTGACAAGATTATTGTATTAATGGATTTTATATGTATGTATGTTACATTTAAGATTATGTACCGGGTGTCTGATTAAGAGAGTCGCGCGGCTGTATCTCACAAACTATACGTCGTAGAGACTTACGGTAAAAACTTTTATAACACAAGTGGCCAACAGAAAATCCTGGAAATTATTTTCAGGTTTCTAAGATGGCCGCCAAGGGGCGTAATCGCCATCTGAAACTTTTAAAGTGATTTTTTTCTGAAATTCATCTAGCGAATATACCAAAAAATATTTTCTGTTCAAAGCTGAGCTTCATTCGAGTCATTTATATATGACACTTTTTGACGTATCTATTGAAATGAAGTGGTGGGAGTTGATTCAATGTTTTTTTGAATAAACAGCTGTAACTCCTGAACGACTGAACGGATTTCAACAAAGTGGATCTCGTTGGGAAAAGCATTTATTGCTTCATCGAAAACATTTTATCTGAGGTCTGTCAAATTTTTAGTTATGCCGGTAGAGAGCGTTTTTTGATATATTAACAGAAAATTGCTAATTTCTCTGAAAAATTTAATGCAATAACATAACTTTTTTTCCATGAAAATGTATTATGATGATGCCAAAATATCCTAGTGAAAACCGTTTCTCGATACCTTATTTCTAGCCTAAAATATCGAAGAAAGAAAATTTAGTTATCATATGATTCTAAGAGACGCCATTCCACTGGTATTTGTTCTCATTTATCTGTATTTTTTCCAAGAATCAATGATGAAATTTAATAATTTTATTATTTTCAAAAAATAACATTCTTATTTCAAAAACTTCAAAAAAAAATCGAGTGGGAGCATAATAACCAATGTAATAATATGCAAGTGCAATGTAGTCAGTATATGAAGATCAGGCCATGGAGGAAAACTATATGCCTAAAATCAACTTGTCAACAAATACTAAAATTATAAATATAGTGGCAGTTTAATAAGTTTTTGTGGCACATAGAAGTAAGGAATGAAAAAGACTGAAATACATTTTACAAACAATGAAGCTGTTGATATTACTGACGGTATATTTTGAAATTCTTCAAAATGTGGCATTGGCAAAAAGAATATACAGTGCTCTATATTCGGCGTTTACGACATGCGAGAATTTTTCCGCGTTTTGTCCGAAATTTGCGTAATACTGGCAGCTTCGGCTCTATAAATTTCAGATGAAAATTCTCTATTTTCTTCAAATATGCCCAACAAATTCTCGCATGGCGTGAACGCCAATTTGGAAATCGAGTTCTATATAATCTTTGTGCCATTGTCGCATTTTGAAAACTTTCAAAATATACCGCAAACATATCAATATCTTCATTGTTCGTAAATGCATTTCAATAGTTTTCAGTCCTTACTTGTGTGTGCCACAAAAACTCATTACACTGCCATTATAAGTTCATTTTTGATATTTGTTGGCAAGTTGATTTTAGGCATTTATTTTTCCTTCATGGCCTTCTCTTCTTATTCTGACTACCTTCTTGCACTTTCACAAATTATATTTATTGATTATCATGCCCCTAGGCGATTTTATAAAATTTTTTTGAACTACAAATACTAGTACCTATATGATAATCATTGAATGATGAAATTTCATCATTGATTCTTAGAAAAATATAGATAAATGAAAATAAATACCGGTGTGATGGCGTCTTTTTGAATTATATGATAACTAAATTTTGTTTCTTCGATATTTTAGGCTAGGAATAAGCTATCGAGATACGGTTTTCACTAACCTATTTTGGCATCATCATAATACATTTTCATGGAAAAAAAGTTATGTTATTGCATTTAATTTTTTAGAGAAATTAGCAATTTTTTGTTATTATATCAAAAAACGCTCTCTGCCGGCATAACTAAAAATTTGACAGACCACAGATAAAATATTTTCGATGAAGCTATAAATGCTTTTCCCAACGAGATCAACTTTGTTGAAATCCGTTCAGTCGTTCAGGAGTTACAGCTGTTTATTAAAAAAACATTGAATCACCCCCCACCACTTCATTTCGATAGATACGTCAAAAAGTGTCAAATAAAAATAACTCGAATGAAGCTTAGCTTTAAACAAAAATATTTTTTTGGTTTATTTACTAGATGAACTTCAGAAAAAAATCACTTCAAAAGTTTCAGATGGCGGTTACGCCCCTTGGCAGCCATATTAGAAGCCTGAAAATAATTTCCAGGATTTTCTGTTGGCCACTTTGGTTATAACATTTTTTACCGTAAGTCTCTACGACGAATAGATTGTGATTTACAGCCGCGTGCCTCTCTTAATCAGACACCCGGTAAACTATCTTCTGATATATCAGCATTACTTATAATAATACATTTTGCAGGTTGTTTGTTATTTTTATATCGAGTGCTAGAGAAGGTGGATGTTCCACCGAAACGTACAATTTTATACATTCATTCGTTTATAATAATTAATTAAATTAACCTGTCAGAGCTAAACTTTTATTGTTCCCATATAACGTAAACACGTAGCAATTTCATTATACAAATATATATATATATATATATATATATATATATATATATATATATATATATATATATATATACTATATATAAATATATATATATAAATATATATATAAAAATATATATATATATATATATATATATATATATATATATATATATATATATATATATATATTCACTGTGGAACAACCAAATGTAATCAATAATCAAAGGCTCAGACACGTTGATTGGTATTGTTAGTTGCACATTTTTTTCAATAACAACTTTTTATAAAGGGTGTACTATAAGACAGTGGCCAATATTTTAAATACAACACCCTGTATATTATTCAATTTTTGGATTACTCGAAACATTCTTAACATACTCGTATTATTCATGAACATTGTCCTCTACCCAACTCAAACTGTTTGGGAAGTATTAAGTATTTTCAAATGTATTGCAAAAAGTAACAATAAATAGAAAGAAAAATAGTTATTCACAGAAATTCACTACGACATACTGAAATACTAATAGTTCATACTGTTTATTTCTTGATAATGTAAAAAATAAAAACAATCCATTGATGTTAATGTAGGAGATGTGCAAAATGCTCGCCGCTCACGTCTTTGCAACATCCTAATCTTAAATAGATATTTCTCCTTACGCTACTCAACATCTCATCTAATGATAATATGTCTAATGGCGTCAGATCCACGGATTCTTACTTTTTGCAAAAAATTTGAAATCACTTAATACTTCGGAAACAGTTAAAGTTAGGTAAAAATTGAATACTATACAGGGAGTTGTATTTGAAATAACAATATTGTTATTGGTCACTGTCACATAGTACACCCTGTATAAAAAGTTGTTAGTGAAAAAAATGCTAAAATTACCAATTGACGTGTTCCGAGCGTTTTTTTTAACACTTATTTATTTTCGAATATATTCCATTTGGCTGTTCCACAGTCCACATTAAGTATATATATATATATATATATATATATATATATATATATATATATATATATATATATATATATATATATATATATATATATATATACCGGGTGTAAATGAGTGATTGGCCACCCCTATAACTTTTTAATGGATTCTTCGATCTTATTGAAATTTGGGTGGTTTATCTGAGACATAATTTTGAGTTTTTCGACATACAAAATCAATATGACTGACTTCCGGTTTCACAGAAAACGATATAAAAATTAAAAATTCAAATGGAACACCCTATATGTTTTTACATATTTCAATAGTGAGGCTTCAAGCACATACATTCTATCTGTCAAATGTTAATTCTAGCTCCGTTTCAATTTTGCTTTTTGTATCGTAGATGGCTGCGACGTCGTCTAAATCATAGATAATTGATTTAAAATATCGCCCAAAGTAATAATTTTTCAAAAAATTAATTTTCGTGAGGTTTGTTGACGATTAAATTCTTTTTCGAACCAAAACTTAGTTTTTTTAAATATAAACATACATGGGCCACCCTGTATATTAAAAAGCTCCTTCAAATTCCTTCAAAATGATTCACACATCAGTTTTCGCAATTCCTAAATAACGAAGTATTTATTAAAAAACCTGATTCTTTTTTTTTTTAAAAGAGGTGGGACGTGTGCCCTCTCACACCGCCCGACCCTCTTACAATTTGGCTTCGTCATCTATGGACATTAGCCATCAAATTACTAAATGAGGGGAACCACTAAAAACTCAGAACGCACACAAACACCCAGGAATACGGTAGGAATCGAACCCACCAACTTCGTCAACGAAGACGGCATAGCGCTACCTATAACCTCTTCGCCACGGAGCCTCCCAAACCTTATTCTTATTAGTTCCCTTTGCTCCTGAGACCGACCCTGTTTACGAAATATGAAAAAAAAGACAGATGGAATGTATGTATTTAGAGCCTCAGAATTAAAATATACAGGGTGTTCCATACGAATTTTTAATTTTTATATCGTTTTCTGTGAAACCGGAAGTATATTGATTTTGTATGTGAAAATACTCAAAATTATGTCTGAGATACACTACCCAAATTTCAATGAAATCGAAGAATCCATTAAAAAGTTATATGGGTGGCCCATCACTCATTTACACCCGGTATATATATATATATATATATATATATATATATATATATATATATATATATATATATATATATATATATATATATATATATATATATATATATATATATATATATATATATATATATATATAATCTGCCAAAAATGCAAAATTCAGCTGTTTTGTTTCATCAAGCATACACAATAATTGGTAGCCTCTAGGTTCTTTTTCTAGTGAAACTTTTTCTACCAATAAGTTCGCTATCGTTTTCTGAGTTCAAATATCCTTTAAAATGTAATATATACTAAAATATTGTATAATAATTCCGGTTATTCAAATAGCCAATTTTGTGTAATTTTCATTCAGCCAAATTCATGAATAAATAGAAGTGATTCAATAATATTTATTCGAATAGATTAAATATATACCATTCATTCCGACAAACTCACGTTCAATTATATTCATGAATTGACAAAATAGGACGACTGAATTCCTAACGTGCCTGTGCATCATTTCGAAATATAACAATGAAGTTGTTAATGTGCCTTGCATATTTCGCAACCTTTCCTCCCTCGCTGTTCCAAAATTACTCCCTCCAATCTCTTGAAGCCTTGATTATAATCTTAGATTGTGATACTACATGACTGGTTCCTATTTTGCTGCACACTCGAATGATTCTTGCCTTCTGCGCATCCTGATTATAGGGCCTACAGACATCTCTGGGTGAATAATAAGAAATATTAATTCTTATGCAGGTCTCTTGACGAGCTTATGAATCATGACTTTGCATGCACTTCTTTGAATGCAACTCCCTAATTATAAAGACACTTAACGAGGTGCGGGAGATTGTTAGGGGAGCTCAACCAGTGTTAAACTTTTTCCGAGGGATACGAAAAGAGGTCTCGCAGTATTTTTCACGTCGAATAGAAAATCAACTATTGTACTTACTTCACGTTATGGTTTATTTTCAGATCCGACTTAACAATCATAAAACCCTGAAGTCTGTTACTGCGTATTCAAGGAAAGAAATGATTTTAAAAGCAAAGGGTTAACGTTTCCAGTCAAATTAAAATTTAATGCATACATTTTCATAAGTAGAAATCAGAATTACTATAAATATTTTGTTATTAGTTAGTCGAAAATTCATAGCAAATATTGAGTGTCATATTTTGATCAACCCTAACCTAACCCTTCGTTAATAAAATATTTTTTGTTTTTCAAGAAAGCGACTATTATTGCTAAACAATAAATATGATATGAAGAATTATTTCATTCACAACAACAACAAGTGCTTTGTGTCATATCGTGTGAATTCACTTACTTTCTATTAACTACAGATTAATCAGACTCTTGAGTAAATGTAATGATCGAGTGTTAATGAATATAATTACAGGGAAACATTTAAATAATAAAGTTTGACATGAAAAATATTATTGGTAAGATAAAAATAGTTTTGTTCAATTATTACCGTTTTCATCATCAAGGAATTAAATGGCTTAGGTATGTGTCATATTAGCATGTTTTATATGCTTTGCAAAGACAATGTACATTAAAAATAAAGTTAATATACAAATTTTAGGTGTCATGTTCCAAACAAATTCTCTTCGGGCATACACTCGATCTAAATAAATGGCAAACAGCGCTGATTTTCCGCAAGACATGTCTTGGTTGACTATTTTCTTCCCGCAAATGAGTATATATTTGATATACTTCATTCTTCTTTCTCCTATTCTGAAATGAAAATATTTACGACAATTTCAAAGTGATGTATATATATATATATATATATATATATATATATATATATATATATATATATATATATATATATATATATTATATATATATATATATATATATATATATATATATATATATATATATATATATATATCGCTCATACGAATTTTTTTGGGTCCGTTTTATAGAGTGTATTTTCATTATAAAATATACTTTAGTTCATTGATGATCATTAGATGGTTTTTATAATAATCATTCCCATTCTCCATTGTTCTGTTGTCCACGGTGAAATCACTACAAACCTAATTATCCACCTATTCGAAGCATATGAAGTGATTCCGGACTCAATTCAACACATAATCACAATCTAAATTAGCAATTAGATGTATATATCAGCATGGTGATTAGCAGAAACGCATATAGCTGTTAATTCCTGGAAATTAATACTAAGATGTGGAGAAACCATCCCGCAACTCTAATTCTGTATATAGCAGGTTTCCATTTTACTATATCTGTTGTTTTCATATATGAAACATAATTACATGAATATGATGACGGAATTGAGATTCAATCAAGCAAATGGAAGTCTGTTGTAACAATTATACGTTTCAGAAAATGATAATGCCTCATTGAATTCAGAGTTTATCTATTGTGTGAGAAAATACAATTAACTAAAAAAAATTTTAAAAAACCTAAAGCGGAACGACGACATATTCAGTCGTATATATATATATATATATATATATATATATATATATATATATATATATATATATATATATATATACGACTGTATATGTCGTCGTTTCGCTTTATGTTTTTTAAAATTTTTATATTTTCTCTGTAGTTACCTCACCTACGTATCGATTTTCCTCTTATGTTCTCTCTTCTTTTTGTTAATTGTATTTTATATATATATATATATATATATATATATATATATATATATATATATATATATATATATATATATATATATATATATATATACGACTGAATATGTCGTCGTTCAGCTTTAGGTTTTTCAAAATTTTTATAATTTCTCTGAAGTTACCTCACCTACGTATCGAATTTCCTATATAATATATATTTAAATTTCACACCATATATACACAAAAGAATAAACGAACATAATTATTCCATCACATCACATCAGAAATAATAAATCTGTGCACTTGCATGCTATAGATAACTTTTCTTTATATCGACAATTTTGGAATAGTTTATAGTGAATTTAAAATAAAAGATAAGTATCTTTTGAGGAGAATCTATCAATTCTAAAACGAAAAAAGAGAATTTCAATCTTGTATATAATATATATGAGAATAATTTAAGTGTCTATATATTATTCACAAATTATATTGTTCTGCTACTGATGTGACAATTAATTTTATTAATATTACTATTTTTCTTGTACAAATTCAAACATAATAATAATATCCGTTTATTTAGTCCAAAAACTATTAAATTAATACTACAATTTTTTTCATCCACTTGAATTAATCCATCATTGTTATATATATAATTGTACAATTTTTTTTTAAATTCATCAAAGCATTTACAAAATTTTGAAATTTTTGGTAAATCATTAAACAATTCAATTCCATTACTTAATGTGGATTCATGCATCAATTTTGTGTTATATGTATCAATAAATAAATCGTCTCGATGCCTTGTCTCCTATTTGTGCACGTCACTGACATACTGTATATTTTCACTTGAATAAGTTGGTAACATTTGATTCTTTATTTTGAATATGAACTCCATGTTCTTATAATATAGTCGTTGTTTTACATTCATTAGATTCAGTGTTTGAATCATTAGTTTTATCGGTGTTTTACATTTGAGTGCCATACCCTTATTCATAATTTTTTGTATCACAGTAATTTGAGTTTTTTGTATGTTAAATAACAACGACGCACAATGATCTAAATGTGGTAGAACAACTGTTTTGAGTAGCAATACTCTAGTTTCAGATTGAGTTTGTTGCTCAATCTAGACAGTAAATAGATTTTCTTTGACATTTTGTTTGCCATATATTCTGTGTGATTCTTGAAACTCAAATTTTCATCTATAGTTATTCCTAAATATTTGGTTTTTACTACCTACTCTATTCAAACTCATTCCATTTATTTCAATTTTACAATTTTTATACTATATGGTGAGCTTATCAACATATATTTTGACTTTTTGACATTTGTTTTCATATTATCATTACATAACCACATGAAAATTTCATTCAAATCCTCATTTATTAAGTATGCTAAAACATCTATATGTTTAACAGAAACATACAATATAGTATTATAGCGAACAGATTTATTTGACAATTTTTTACATAATTGCTTATGTCATTTATATATAGTAAACATAGCAACGGTCCTAAGACCGTTCCCTGCGGTATACCGTGAAAATTGCTTCGAGAAGAAGATATCTCACCATTGAATTTAACTTTTTGATGTATGTTAACCAAATAAGAACTTATCCAATCATGTACCTACAGTAACTTTTATTTCAATTTTTTGCATTTTTTCTAATAAGAAGTCCTTATTTATGTTTTCGAACGCTCTCTGAAAATCTAGAAAGACGACCATCACAATTCATCCCTTGTCTAACTTCTTCATCCATTTATCACAAACACTCAAGATCGTACTCTCACAAGAGCAGATTTTGAGTCGAGGTGACTTGACGTATTCTATAATTCAACGTTGGATTGTGAATGCAAATTTCGTTTCGCAGATGACACCTGACCAGCTCCCTTGAAAGTTATTTAATAATTTTTTTTTACTAGTGAAGAATTTTCCTTATTCACTTAATGTAATATATAAATATTTCTGATAACCTACAGCTCTCTAGATTGTTCTAAACTTTTCGGCCTTAAAGATATTAAGATAATATAGTAGGGATTTCAAAATCTTCGGAGTTTAAATAAAATGAAGCTGATAATTATTAAGTTTATCTTGTACAAGTTCAGGTCTGCAGTTAAAAGAGAATAAACGAAAATTTCGTCGAACAATTCTGTTCGTGACCAAAATATAATTTGAAAGACAGAATGAAAAAATAAATAGACTTTCGTCAACTCTGCCTTGAATTTCATTTAGTGAACGTTCTCTTTATACGTACGGATCTTTCAAAGATAAATTCAGTAGAGAAATGAAAGTTTTTCGTCCAATTCTCTCTGAGGTCGTTTGTCGTACTGGATTCTGTAAGAAAATCTCTGAAATAACTTCGTCTCTTTATGCGTTGATTCAGGCTGCCAAATAACATATATGTTTGGTATGGGTAGGTAATTCTACACTGGTTGGAATTTATCTCTTCAAGAGTTAACAACGAAAATAATTCGAAGTTCCTGAATTTTATATTTATACACACACATTCATGTACATGAAAAAATTTGAAATAACTCGTGAACACCAGAGCTGTGTCACTAAAATCGTATTTTTCGCGCGAAGTGCATCCCGTCTAGATGCGATTCGAACAGAATAAATTGTGATTTGAAAAAACACTCTTCCAGAACAAACCGAAATTACATTCGCGATGTGCATCACGTCCTACTGATAGCTTAGCTAGTCGAGATATGAAATAGCCTTCGAAGATCCACAAAGGATAGTATTTCAACATGAACTTAATCCACTTTCAACCCTGTAACTCAATCTTCTTAAGCTGAATATATATTTATAAATATATATATATATATATATATATATATATATATATATATATATATATATATATATATATATAGGAGGGAAAATAATTCAGATACGTGGCCTCAATCTGCCTACTCCACGAATCGAATCAGGAGGAATCGGAAATAATACGATTGCGTGGTCTCAACCTGCCTACTCAACCAACCGTACTGCTTCCTGTCAACTCTGAAGTCTCAACCTGTCTACTCTTCAGAGTCAACTGACGGGCCGATCGTCGCGTGGCCGGATTTATAGGGAAGGGGGGCGGGCACTCCATTGAGGTAGTTATTGACGTAGTATTGACGTCAATGGAGTATTCACGCACGGTACCAGTGCGGGATGCACTCCGATTGGGTGTGACACGGCGACCACTGAGAAGCGGCTTCCATGCTGATGGGAGTCTGTGACTGTCATCTCTGGTGTTCAAACAATTTGGACGTTTTTCTATTTCTACAGCTTCACGAAAAATTCGGGATTTGAAAGATCGGACGGGAGCAATAGTTCTTGTATTGGGGAAATCGATAATGTGGCCTGTTTGGGTGTGATGTTGGGAAAGGGCGTTGGTGATATCTGAATGTCTTACTGAAAGTGAATGTTCCTTGGCACGGACCTGAATTCGTCGGTTCGTTTGTCCTATATAAGAACGAGGACAATTGGAACAGGGAATCTCATAAACACCGAGATTTTCGTTAGGAATTTTATCCTTGACGTATCTGACCAGATGGGAGAGTTTTTGTTGGGTGGTGAATATTGTTTTGATGTTTGTGTTTTTGAGAGATCTTGCGATCTTATCTGTTACTCCTTTGATGTAAGGAAGGAATAATTTAGGTGTAGATTATTGGTCAGTGGAATTGGAACGTAGTAGAGGTGGGGTGATGTTTGTGTGTTTGCGTTTGTTCTTGTTGATTTGATATGTGTTGTAACCGTTCTGTAATAATATATGTTTTAGAGTCTTGAGTTCTGATTCACGGTGTTCGTCGTCAGATAGTCGAATGGAGCGGTAGATTAGGGTATTAACTACAGAGTTAAGTTGAGAGGGATGGTGGTGAGACTGGGCGTTCAGATAACGGTTTATATGGGTGGGTTTACGATAAACTGAATAGGTATATAATCTTTTACGCGGTTCATTCCGAGAACCAAGTTTTTCAAATACTTCCGACCGCGGAAATCTTTCTGAACATATATATATATATATATATATATATATATATATATATATATATATATATATATATATATATATATATATATATATATATATATATATATATTTATATATATATATATATATATGTATATATATATATATATATATATATATATATATATATATATATATATATTTGAGTCATTGAGGAGGCCCTTGTGGTTTCAATATTTAAAAAATCGACGTTGAAAAATATCGACAAATTCCACTGTTGAGCAGTGTGGCAAAAGTGCTTGAAAAAGTGATGTATGAGTCCTCAGTGACACTCAGCATGGTTTCCGAAAGAACTATTCGACAGAGTGCCTCGGTTAAACTTTTTAAAGTTGTTTACTCCGAAATTGATGAAGGTAAATGTGTTGTCGTGATACTCTTCGATTTAAAGGAGGCACTTGATCTTATGAATCATACATTCACATTAGTTATGTTTCGAAAACTTGGATTCAGGGGCCTGACCACCTAACATTGGCCACTGACTCTTCCTCGATGAGTTAGAAGATTGAAGTTCGTGGATTGAGTTCATATTCGAAACTAATCCTTCACACGTCAGTACGCGATGCACTACGAAAAATACAACCTTATGGACGGAGCTCTGGTACTCACGCGTTTTCTAATATTGTATTCAAACTTTAATTTATTCATGCATAGGTATCGGTGTAAAATGTATTGTATTATGTCAGTAGGAAAAAATAACTTAGGTCGTATTTTGCGCGCGAAATGCATCGCGACGAAATGCCTTCCTAACAGATTGAATTGTAACTAACCTAACCTAACCTGAACAGATTGAATTGTATTTTGAAAACTCACGCATAAATAGCACACTCATTCAAAACGTAAAATATTATTTATTTCATTAATAAAATAAAATTCGCGAAGTGCATTCTGATTGAAGAAAAAAGTTGAAACCAAAAAAGAACGTACCTCAATATGAACTCAAGCCACCAAAATTTCAACCAACAATAATTGTGAAAAAAAAATTTACGAAGTGCATTGCGTACTGATAGAGAACCAGATCGAGATGCAAATAAGTTGAATCCCACAAAGGCTCCTAGGTCAACATAAACTCAACGTACATACCAAACTTCAACTCTCTAACTCACTGCTAAAGCAGTTCGGTGATTTTTCAAAAACCACGAGAAAAGAAATATCTACGTTAAAAAGGTGACAGTTGGAAAAATTCAACAAAATTTTTATAGTTTCGTTTTGCCTTATTGTCAATATGTAACAGAAAGGATCTTTCTGTGAAAATCAGAAATATCTACGTGAAATAGCGGCGCTTGTAAAAATCTACCAAATTTCGGCTCATTTGACTCGATCGGAGTCACTCGAGATTCCAATATGTACCTACAGGGAAATATTACTAAAATTTGTTCTATGTACTTTGTGTACAGGAAACAAATGAAGTTATGGATATTATGAATAGAAAAAATATTTCATGCAGTCTACCTTTGAAAACATAAATTGAAAAAAGTATAAACTGTGTGGCAAATAGCTCACAATAATTAAACTTACCAGTTGTTCCCTTAAGATATTACTATGAATTTTGAGGAAATCAATCATCATGTAATGTACCTAGATGTTTTGATCTTCATTATGGTATCACGAACCCCATGTGAAATGGTTTTTTCTTTGGTTTCAAGAGGTTATTGTTTTAATAGTTTGAATAAGTTCGTTGTTAGTGTTGCTATTAATTATATGGGATGTAGTAGACTTTTTCACGGAGCAAGTACAGTTAAGAAGTTCTTTTGTGCTTTTGCAGATGAAATTACAGTTTCTGCGGAAATAACTGATGAATCAAAACTGGATTAGTTAATTTCAAATATTCATTCTCTAATATCTTATTTTAATACTGATAAATTTATTGCAGGCTACACACGGACGTCGATGAATTAATTCATCGACGTGCATTCAAAAACGTGATTGCATACACACGTACAAAACTACAGTTTTGTCTTCATACATCAACGTGCATCCGAGAATGTACTATCAATACCGTTAAATCGCATCCACACGTTCACAGTATTGTGTTCGTTGGAATGCGCATTCGAAAATTCAAGCGATTTCAGAATGCATCAACGTGGCGCTCATCCAGAGTGTGCATTCAAAAACGTGAGTTTATTGCATCCAAATTAATGTTTTTGGATGCACGTCGATGTATAAATTCATCAACGTCCGTATGTAGCTCGCTTATAACGAATATAGGTAAAGCAATGGTAATGCAGATTGCGCAATCGCTGGAAACTATACAGAAATAAAATGAGTGAAAAATCAGAAAAAACAGATATTCTCATATGAAATAAGTGTAACAGATGCGCACCTCTCTGCTTCGCATTGAGAGAGGCTATCAAATACGGTCAGCACGAATGTTGTTAGAATGTTTTATTACTCACATTTAGAAACTCGTATTAGATAGGGTATAATTTGTTGCGGAAATTCATCGAAGGCTGACGGGATACTATTTTGGGGAAACAAGATCTATGTATAGGCTTAAAATGAGAGAAAGTTGTATACCGGTTTTTATTAAAAAGGGAAACTCACCTTTTCTGGCATCTATATTTTTGAGATTTTGACTTATAGGTATATGTATGTGTAGGTCTCAAAATATAGACCATAATTATCCAATTAGATATGGTCATGACTTGCAATACGACAGACATATATTGGAGCTGTACTGAGATAATGTATACTATGAGGGTGCTCTGTGGTATACTCGTAATAAGTCACCAGTTGATATTAGGAAAATAAAAAGTATTACACAATTTACAAGAACACTTATGTAATTGTTCGTATTCTTTTGCTGAATATCTACAGGTCCTGCAGTATTGGTGAGGGGAAAGGGGGTGAAAAATGATTAGAATATTTTTTTCAGTTTACTTTTGGTTTATTTGTGTAATTGAATTTGGTTATATTAGATCTAATAATTTGATAGCCTCTATGACTTCTCCTATATAATTTTGTTTTGATCTCTTGGAATTACACTTATCTTGTTTTAATGATTAATTTTTTCTTTTTCTTTGTGTTGTTGATCTCATAGTGCAGATTATTTTATTTCTTAGAAATAATACACAATTTCCGTCGAAATTAGAAGCAATCAGTAGAATGTTAGTTGAAAGCATAAAGAGGATATGCGGAATTAAATATTCAACGACTTCGTATTCCACTTTTATGCCAAATTTGTTTGGGAACTCGACCTCACTAAATACGCTAAGGTCCACTTCATAGAAGTGGTCGACAGGGACGTGTGCAGACCTGGCAATTCGTTTTGACTCAAACGCCACTTTCTCTGAGTGATACAACGTTTCATTTTCCCTTACATTATTCATCTCTGAGGAATTTCTTTACTTGAGTGAACGAAGAAGTTTCATTGAAAGAAAGTTTCTATACATTTTAATTCTTGAGTACACTTTTATTAGACGAAAGTCAAGATCTTTGCATGTATTAATCACTCCCATTCGACAAATTTTGTCAATAAATCAGCATTTCTACTTGCAAGTCCCCTATATACATATATATATATATATATCTATATAAATTTATATTTATATATATATATATATATAAAATACAAATATATATATAATATAAAATATATATATATATATATATATATATATATATATATATATATATATATATAT
Organism: Cynegetis impunctata; assembly: GCA_030704885.1. Taxonomy (NCBI): domain Eukaryota; kingdom Metazoa; phylum Arthropoda; class Insecta; order Coleoptera; family Coccinellidae; genus Cynegetis; species Cynegetis impunctata. The sequence goes on from JARQZK010000853.1 coordinate 118,534, forward strand.
ATATTATTTATTCGAATTAATGTTGCCTGTGAACTATTTCTTATCTCTTGATAATTATTAGCAATAACAGGCTTGTTGATAAAGCCACGAATGTCGTGGCGAAACGTCAACTTTTTAATAAAATCAAGTTTTTTGAGATTCAACAATCCTGTTATTGCTAATAATTATCAAGAGATTATATATATATATATATATATATATATATATATATATATATATATATATATATATATACATTTTACTCCTACGCTGTACTAACCGTCGTTTCAATAGTGAATACACTGAACTGAGTTCAGTGTATTCACTCCGACCGAGAAGAGCTACCCGTCGATTCAACCACTGCGACTGTGCCACATAACAGTTACCACATCGCTGACACGAAATTTAGTACACTACATTGCTGCTCATAAGACCAGCATTGAACTTATAACCAAATGTGTCAATCAGTAAATGAAACACGGAAACAAGATATTTTGTTTGTTTATTATCTGCGCCATTCAATGATTTTTCCTGTTCCGAATCGAATTACAATAAAAAATAATTACAATTTATCCACGAATGTGAGTTTCTCATGCTTTAATAATTCTATATTTGTATCCTCTGTTGGCCGTCAAAAGTGTTGGAATTAAACATAAGATTTCTCAAAATATATTTAGGATAACCATTATTTACAAAGATCTCAAAAAGTTTTTTTTCAGTTTTTAAAATAAGATTAATGGCTTATATGCCTTATATATATATATATATATATATATATATATATATATATATATATATATATATATATATATATATATATATATATATATATATATATATATATATATATATATATATATATATATATATATATATATATATATATATATATATTGTAACCAACCCCCTTTTTAAAAGCTATTTATGCCCTGGCTAGCAGGGAGATTGGTTAACATATAAAGGTTCTGGTTTGTTTTCAGTAATAATAACACAGTAAAATGAAAGGTATTTACTATCCTTTTTTACATATAATGTGAGACTTATCTTTTCTTGTTATATATAATTTTCTATCGACGTTTTCGCTATGTGTATTGTACTCGACTTCTGCCCTGGTTCAGCTGTGGTTTGTCAAGGTGGATGTTAGTCCTAGGTTTCTTTTGTTGACTCCAAATCAGGTGAATTTCAACCCTCACACAACGTGGCTTTTCGGCTCTAACCAAGCGATTTTTAACTCCAAACTAGGTGGATTTTTAACTCCAAACCAGGTGGATTTTTAACTCCAAACCAGGTGGATTTTTAACTCCAAACCAGGTGGATTTTTAACTCCAAACCAGGTGGCATCTATCAGATGCCACAGATAATTAATAAATTTTAATAAAATTTAACAAACTTTCAATTTATTAGGTATGAATATAATTTCAATAATTAACGATGTTATTCCTTTGATGAACAATGGCTAAAAGAAAGAACGATTGTTCATCCGGCACTACTTAGATACTCTCGTTTCGCGCAACTCATTAGTCATAGAGCAAAGGAAAGTGAAGCGTGTAAACACGGTATCTAAATGAACAATTCAGTAGTAGAATGCTGTGGCTACAGTCACTCGGTGAATTTACCCGTTGCACACCCCCTTCGCCAAGGTAAAAAAAAAAATAATTTTCCAAAAAAAAATTTTTTTTTTTTCTACTTGAAAGTTACAAAAGAAATTTTGAAAATAAAAAAATTTAGCTTATAGTCAATAAAAATGAGAGAAAATTAATTTGATGAAGTTATGGGAAGTTTTTATAATGCATTATCGTGAAAAAAATCATGTTTGAAAACCTGTAAAAGAAAAATCAAAACGTCAAGATAAGTCATACAACAAATTGATAAAATACTAATGTAAGTTACTAATGAAAGGTACAAGGTAAAATAATTTAAGATATTAAATAAAATATAACAGAATATCTATATCTGATCCACAACTATACAAAAATTGAAGCGAAGTCACTTACTGAAGGCCACCCTCTTAAGAGGAAGGTGGAGTGAGAGCCGTAACTGTCACTCAAATGACTTCGAAAACATGCCCAAAACGCTACTTAAAGCTCAGTCATCATATTCATAGTTGGCGCTATATTATTAAACAAATGAAAATATTAAAAATAGATTCACTTGTCAGTGATTGTTGCCAACTAACTCGAAAAATAAATAAATAACAGTCTCAAAGAAAAATAACGGATTGTTCGCACATTCAAGGGTGAGTTGAGATGCAAACGAAAGAAAATAAAAGAGAACTCTATCGCTACCCGAGACCAGGGTACGACAATAGAGGGAGGGCATGATGGTTTTGAAGTTATAAAGTCTCAAAGACCACAAAACGACTTTCCATCATTACTGTTGAATTTACAACAGCAACGATGTCCAATCCAAGTAATTTATGGTTCCAACTACCAAATCACAATAGTGGAACATGCACCATCCATAGAATGGAAATGCACAGGCCTCTGCTGACACTGAAGAACTACGAGATGTTAAAGTAGCTCTCGTTAACAGCATTGCGTGAACTAGAAACTGTACTTAGTTCCCCTCGTATACTGTCCAACATCAACAAAACTCCGTGAATCACCACTCACAGGAAGACGCATCCCCAAAATTGGAATTTGTGTTTTTCCCATAAATCAAAAAAAATTGTTGTATTCACCATTTAAATAACCTGTCACAGGTAGAGACACATATATGTATAGGAACTAAATTCCTTTAAATCAAAAATAGGTGAACACAACTAAGTCAAATCCGGTAATTAATGTCACAATAGGTAATAGATAAGTCACTAAAATAGTGACTACAAAAATCTCTCCAAGTTGCTGAGTCAAAATAATTTTGCGTACATAAGAAAATTCACAGCTTATGCCGTAACAAATTACTGCACAAAAAACCAAAACGTACTAAAAATTAATATTGACATACAGATAAATTTAAGATAAGATAATTATGTCAGTATATTTCAGTAAAAGGTATACTCAACAACTACTTCAAGAGACAAGAGATATATTCCTATAAAGTTATTCAAAAGTAGTCAAATCAGTTAATCATTTCATTTATGAGTTATTACAAGTTGTCAGCCAAATTTAAAAAACTAAAAGAATTTAGTTGTTGAAATTTAAACTAAAAAAACTAAAAGAAACGTAAAAAGGATAGTATTCAAAAAAAAATAAGAAATGAAAGTTAAGGTCTCGATGTTATAGACTTCAAATGATGTATCCCACCCAACCAAGTAATATCTCATTGAACTGGAGATCCAATTCAACAAGATAATACCGCCTGGAATTTCAAAAAGGAAATTTCCACAGGCCCAATGATTACTAATTTCAGTCGAAAAAATTAAACTTCTGATAATGGAATCGTCGGATGTTTTGCTTAGATACTACTCTACGGTCATTCGTTCTACAGATCAATTAATAAACAAAAACTAAAGGAAGCGATATAGTTAATATGAGAAAAGATAATAGGTAATAGAAACTATAATAGGTAATAGGAAACATAATAGGGCGCCAGCAAGTAGTTAACTTGCAAAGATAAAAAGGAAAAATTTTAGTGTACAATACCAAAAAAACTGAATCTTTAAAAGACTCATGATTCTATAAAATCCAAAGTAAATTAGCAGCTACGCACAGATTTATAATTAGATACTGCATAGCGTAAATAAACTTCAGTTGATTAATAGGCAACCATATATACAACAAAAATGAGTAAACTCAGAAACCTATTTCGTATATAGGTACGAAATAGTATAAGGTAAAGATAAGATAAAGGTAAGGTACATAGGTACTAAGTAGTACTAGATAAAGATAAGGTATATAAGTACAAAATAGTACAAGATAAAATTAAGATAAAGATACATGTATATTTGATAGTTGCCAGTAAAATTTGAGATAAAATGTACACTAAACAAAATTTTGAAGGTAAGGGAATAGGATAATTTAAACTAAAAGGAATCATTAATCTGTAGAGTCTGCGATATCTTGTGTTATGTCATGCTTAATATGTGATACGTGGAAATTGCCAAGATTATTTCCATTCAAGTCCTCTAAGTTACAAACTAACGGAGACAAAACCTTTTTAACTATACACGGTATAAATTTGGGAGCCAACTTAGCCGAAAAATGATTAGCAGCATCTGAAAGTACAAAATTCCTCTTCCATACTCTCTCACCAACGTGGAAACTAATGTTTCTTCGTCGCAAGTTATAACGATTTGCATTAATTTTATGTGCGTGATAGATTCTTTTCTGAACATCTTCATACAATTCTGGTAATTTTTCCTGTGAGGTAGGATCCAAAGTTTTATTTCTAATAGAAATTACGTTACCAGCATTTTCTGAAATCTGTCCATAAAAAGCACCATCAGTAGCAACATTCCGAAGAAAACATAAGTATGAGGGAGAGAAACCTGTAACTTCATGCTTAGCCAATCTTATAGCCTGAGCTATCTGATAAATATTTTGGTCCCAAGTTTTGTGGTTTTCGTGTATAAACGACCTAATTGCAGTAGTGATAGTTCTATTCACTCGTTCAGTGGGATTAATTTGTGGAAAATACCGGGCGTTATACCAAATCTTTTGAACATTGTACTTTTTAATTAGGTTTTTAAAATCATTAGAAGTAAATTGTACTCCGTTATCGACTACTACTATTTGAGGTACTCCAAACAACAAGAAGACTTGATTCTCAATAAACTTGCAAACAGCTTTTGAGGTAGCTCTCTGTAAAGGCTGAATTTGATAAACCAATCAGTTACCACTAACACATATTGATTTCCATTTTTAGATCTTGGATATGGACCTAACAGATCTGCGGATATTAACTGAAATGGAAAATTGACATTACGATATTTACCTATTCGACCAGCTTGAGGTAGCTTATCTGCCTTGCAAGACGCACAGATTTTACAGTTTCGAATATAGTGGAGAACTGACTCTCGCATCTTTGGCCAATAATACAAGGAAAAAATTCTAGATAACGTTTTAAAAGCGCCTAGATGTCCAGCCAAAGGATCATCATGATACATTTTCAATATTTCGGATCTGTTGTCATTAGGTATTACAATTTTCCACTCAGAACCCTCGTCTGAGAACTTTGATCTAGACAATATATGTTTATATAACACTTTACCAACGATCCTAAAATCAGGATACAGATGAGGATTGGAAGATACTTTACTAAGCATCCAACGATACCATTTATCAGGTTTCAAAGTAGACAAGTCCAACACAGCATTCTCTAACGCTTCAGGAATTCGTGAAAGGGAGTCAGGAACATTCATAAGTACTCCAGAACGATGTACTATCTGAAATCTGTGAGCAGATAGCTTCAAGATCCATCTAGCAATTCTAGGTGATGGATTCTTCATTGTACTGAGCCAAATAAGACTGGAATGATCTGTAATTACAGTAAAATCAGTTCCCTCAACGTATGGTCTGAAACGTTCAATTGAGAGAAGGATGGCAAGTAATTCTTTTTCGGTGGTTGTATATTTCCGCTGACATTTGTTCAGAGTTTTACTGAAATATGCTATAGGATGTTCCAAGCCATCATTTTCTTGAAAGAGTACTCCCCCAACACCAGCATTTGATGCATCACAGGCAAGATAAAATCGTTTACTAAAGTCGGGACTAGCTAAATTTGGTGTGGAAGTTAATATTGATTTAATTTTGACAAGTGCCTCGTTAGCCTCCTTTGTCCAACAAATAGATTGACCTTTCTTTCGGCCCTTTAAGAGGTCCGAAATTGGACTACAGATAGTTGAAAAGTCTTTAAGGAACCTACGATAATAACCAACTAGACCGATTAAACGCCTGATCTGAGTAGTGTTTGTTGGTACTGGATACTCTAAAATGGATTGTACCTTTTCTGGGTCTGTTCGTAGTCCCTGTTCATCTACTAAAAATCCTAAAAATTTAAGTGACGGACGGCAAAACTTACATTTATCAAAATTAATCGTTAGATTAGCCTCCTTAAGACGCTTAAATAACCTTCTCAAAGTTGCAAGGTGAGTATCGAAATCAGGTGTAGCCACGATGATATCATCAAGATAGTAGAACACATAAGGTTCCAAAGATGGACCTATAACTACATCCATCAATCTGCACATTGCCTGAGCAGAACTATTGAGACCAAAAGGTAATACGTTAAAGCAAAACAGATCACGACCCTGAACAGAAAATGTAGTTTTTAATTTGGACTCCTCGTCCAACGGAATTTGAAAAAATGCTGACTTTAAATCTATAGAACTCAAAAATGAAGTGTTTTTAATTTTACTAATAATTGTGTCGATAAGAGGCATAGGATAACTATCAGGTACACTTATATTATTCAGTTTTCTACCATCAAAGCAAACTCTATGAGTACCATTCTTTTTGTCAACCAACCAAAGTGGAGACAACCAAGGTGAATAGGAATTTACTGGTTTAATTATATCAAGATTTAACATATTATCAACCTCTTTGTTCAGAATGGTTTGCATAGCTGGAGATAATGGATATTGTCTTTGTTTAATAGGGCCACCCTCAGTTTTAATGTGATGTGTATACAAATGAGTTCTGCCTATTTTATCTTCAGGTCCTATTGTTTTGAACAAATCAACAATATCATGCAATTCTTCTCGTTGAGAGACAGATAAATTATCGATAGATTGAATAGCATGAAGAGAAGCTGTTGAAAGTGAAGATGTATTGTAAGTGAATTTAGAAAAGTCAACTTTAAGGTTGAAGAGGTTTAAGAAATCCACTCCCAAAATCAGTTTGCGAGATATAGATGGTACTACTAAAACTTTAATGTCTTTGACAATATTATTAACAGTAATAGGTGAAGTTACATATCCTGAGGTATTTTGTGCCTGACCATCAGCTGTAGTTAAACTAACTGAAACCTCGTAATCAATAGATAAATTAAGTTTTTTCAAAATATAGAAAAACGAAGATCCTAAAACTGACACGTTACGCCACTATCGAGTAGTGCAGAAACAATTTCATTAGATATAGTTACATTTATATATGGCCTGTTATCATGTACATGTTTGTCAAGCAAGGGTGCAATAGAGACTGTATCTGTTATGCTTGTTGGTTGCAATTGTGGAACTATATTGTTTTCAGAGATGTTACCTGAGAGATAAAAATTTTTTTATTGTAAGAAGCCAATTTTCCCAATCACTACGACTAAAATAGTTAACTTTTTCAGAAGAAATAGTTAATTTTTGTTTACTTTTGAAAAACTTTTTGTGGCATTGTGCTTTGAAGTGCTTGGCTGGTTGGAACTTTTTGCCATAAATTCCCCAGCTTGTAAGTTTTTTTGACAGTTTTTACAATTGGGTTTAATAAAACCTTCAACAACACAACCATAACAAAATTTTCCTCTTGGCCTTTTACAACTATTATATTTATGTCCAGTTTTTCGACAATTCCAACAAGTTACATTAAAGTTAGAAGATATTTCAGAAACATTTAACCTCTTTGGAAATTTAGACGTTATATCTAAAGCTAATGTGTCTTCAACACGTTTACAAAGTAAAATCAAAGAGGGCAAATTAACATCATGTAATACTAAAGCTCTAACAAAATCTGGCAATAAATTAACTCTAATAATATCAGTCATCTCTTTATCTGAAGGATGTACATTTAAACGATTAAATTGGGCTTCTAATGAACTAATGAAGACAGTTACTGATTCTCCTGGTTGTTGTTTCTTAGATTTAATTTCATCAAGTAAAAGTTGATCATAATTAGCAGGTAAAAAGGTTTGTTTCAATCCCGAAACTAACTCTGACCAATTACTAAAAGATTTTCTAATATAGTGGTTATGCCACCATGTCCATGCATCTAATTGAAAGAAATCAGAAGCAGCTTCAAAAAGGTCACTATCAGAACAACAACGTGATAACTTTAATGAATTCACAAGTTCCAAAAAAGGAATTAATGGTTCTCGGCCAGAAAACTTTTTAATACCCCACTTGTAAACTGGAACTTTTTTACCACTACTTGAGTTATTTAAATCACAAACAGGAAGTGAACTTTTAGTTGGGGTTGATGACGCAGGATTATTGACAAAAAATTGTTTTTCCGATAAATCAGACTCTAATCCTAACAGTTCAGACAAAAAGTCTAACTTCTGTGATGTCTCAATATCATCTGTTGGTTGTAGACGATGGACTCGACCTGAACAATGAGTTAACCGAGTAACGATTCTATTGAAATCATCACCTGAAGATGTCCTTGTAAGATTCGCTATTAGGTCTACGATATTCTTAAAAGAAAGTTTTAACTCTGCGACATTCTCCTCAAATGTATAGACATCAGCTAAAGACATAAAACTCCGGTTAGCCCCTTCTTGTGAGAGAGCTCCCCTTAACGTTTTGCGATTTCTATCTACGGTTTCATTAACCTTATTTCCTAACCGAATTGATACTTCATAAGTTAGTTCATAAGCCTTAAGAAAGTTAGGGTTTAACGACATATTGAAATATTGAGGTAATCAGCGCATTAGTCAAAAGAAAAGTTATACGACAAAGGTTAGGTATTTAAAATATCAAAGAGTCTAAGTAAATTTAAGTGAAAAATAAATATAAAAAGGGATAATTCAAAATTTAGAAAAAGAAAATATTAATCAAGAAATTTTAGATAACGAAGGCAATTCACTAATCATAAACTCATGCATAAGTTATTATCACTGAGAACCAACCAGAACAGAAACTTAAAGAAAATTAGGCCCTTTACGTTGGGACGCCAATTATGTAACCAACCCCCTTTTTAAAAGCTATTTATGCCCTGGCTAGCAGGGAGATTGGTTAACATATAAAGGTTCTGGTTTGTTTTCAGTAATAATAACACAGTAAAATGAAAGGTATTTACTATCCTTTTTTACATATAATGTGAGACTTATCTTTTCTTGTTATATATAATTTTCTATCGACGTTTTCCCTATGTGTATTGTACTCGACTTCTGCCCTGGTTCAGCTGTGGTTTGTCAAGGTGGATGTTAGTCCTAGGTTTCTTTTGTTGACTCCAAATCAGGTGAATTTCAACCATCACACAACGTGGCTTTTCGGCTCTAACCAAGTGATTTTTAACTCCAAACCAGGTGGATTTTTAACTCCAAACCAGGTGGATTTTTAACTCCAAACCAGGTGGATTTTTAACTCCAAACCAGGTGGATTTTTAACTCCAAACCAGGTGGATTTTTAACTCCAAACCAGGTGGCATCTATCAGATGCCACAGATAATTAATAAATTTTAATAAAATTTAACAAACTTTCAATTTATTAGGTATGAATATAATTTCAATAATTAACGATGTTATTCCTTTGATGAACAATGGCTAAAAGAAAGAACGATTGTTCATCCGGCACTACTTAGATACTCTCGGTCCGCGCAACTCAATAATCATAGAGCAAAGGAAAGTGAAGCGTGTAAACACGGTATCTAAATGAACAATTCAGTAGTAGAATGCTGTGGCTACAGTCACTCGGTGAATTGACCCGTTACAATATATATATATATATATATAATGTTGATTTTCAGGTTCTCGCGGAGATAATCTGGTTGTCTGGCTTCCCGGGTTTGTATCCGCGTATGGGCTTCGTCTTCGTTGGAGTCTGCTCGACCTTTCGGCAAAATCACATTTTCCATCTTCAGGTAGCTCTTCTTGTTCGGAGTGAATACACTGAACTGTACAAAGCAGCGTCGAGCAGACTTCAACGAAGACGAAGCCCATACGCGGATACAAACCCGGGAAACCAGACAACCATATATATATATATATATATATATATATATATATATATTATATATATATATATATATATAATATATATAATATATATATATATATATATATATATATATATATATATATATATATATATAATATATATATATATATATATATATATATATATATATATATATATATATATATATATATATATAAATATATATATATATTATATATATATATATATATATATATATATATATATATATAATATATATATATATATATATATATATATATATATATATATATATATATATATATATGTATATATATATATAATAAACAGTACCAAAAATTATATTCAAATTCTAAAAAACTTTATGCTCATATTCACAAAATATTCATTACATTATATAATTTTTATAGTTTCTATGAATGTGGAAATCGTTATTCATTATACTGAAAGAAAAAGGGATTTTTTTCCGAAATGAAACGGAAATACTTTATTCAAACTGTATGGATAATTCGAAATTAATTATTTGAATACACAAAATATTTCCTCAAATTATTATTCATATATTATCTATTGGCGAAATCGTTATTGTACAATTATAACAAAACAAAAAACGTTTTTTTCCGAAAGAAACATTGAAATAATTTAAACTGTATTAATTACTTGAAATTATTTGAAGATGCAAAATGTAATTTCAAAATATTATGAATATTCTCTATTGACAAAATCGTTATCATGCCATTATGCCAAAATAAATAAAGATTTTTCACTGAATGAAACATTGAAATAACTCATTCAAATTGTATTATTCACTGAAAACTCAGTTTAATATAAATATAATTTGGAAACAATCAAATATAGAAGTTTAAAAGGACTTATTGTATTTCGATTTTATTAGGATTTTATGAAGACATATTTTCATTAGCTAGAATATCTAATTAAACCAAAAAAATTTCAAAACTCAAGAAAAAGGAACGAAAACAAAACTCCTGCACAACAAAACATTTTAACAATTGAATATAACTCATATATTTTATAGATATTTGAAAAAATTAAGCGAAATACAAAAAGGATACTTATCACAATAAGCAAACCTTATCTTCATCAAATATTGAGAGAATTGCTTTACCGTATGGGTTTTTGAAGTAAAATCGATATGCTGTACACGCAAATTTGCAATTCATCATAAATGCTTACTTACACACCTTCCAATGATTGCATGTCAATATTGAAAATCAAGAAAAAAAACTGAGATCGCCACACAATAAAAAATACTTTTAAGGTAGAATAATTCGAGAAATTGATAGAGATCACATAAACGAGAAATCACCGATCTTGCCGATAATTTCCGAAGAATCTTCAACGATGATTGATGATCTATTTTGCTGCACTCTTTGTCACGAAAGAACAAAAATACATCGAAAGCAAACCTATAATACATTACAAGAAAACTAATTTTGAAGAAAATACCGATTCTCTATAACATTATTTTACATCGGTTTGGGTTAAATATATTACCTTATAGGGTTATAATTAGCTGAATAAGAGTCAAAAATGCTTTCTTTATAGAAATAGCTGTCTCCGAATGGAATTCAAAGTTTCAATTTAAGAATATACTTTGATAATTTTCTCCATAGAAGCCACCCAATTAACATAGGAAATGTATTCCAATTTATTCTCGGAAAACTGTGAACTGATGAAATCTCCTGTATATTGAATTATACACTGATGAAAAAACTTTGATTTGAATATGCATATAGATCAGTAATTTTTGATTCAATTTTTTTTAAATTTAAAATGAAAGTTATTTCAATAGAAATTTAGATTTATAACTTGTTTTGCATTGTGTTGAATTTTCATTATTCCAGTTAAATTATGACGTCTTTGTTGACAGAATAATAGTATATTATATTATAAGGATTAAAAGTGCATATTTTTTTTACGAGCAATATTTGCAGTTGCGAGGCGGAGCGCAGCGCAGCCGAGCGAATGCAAAATTGGGAGTAAAAATAGGCACTTTTAGTCCGTATGATATATACTATTTTTTCTCCAACCAAGTCAAAATTAAAATAATATTAGTTTTATTCAAAAATCGTTAATAATTTGGTAATAAATTTGAACACCTATTAATTATAACAGCGATAGCAAGTCGGTAGTCATGGATATCTGGTATTGTTGGTAAATATTGATTGTCAAGTAGACGTCAGTAGACGTACTAATCATATAATTTTTGTAGTAGTTTTTACGCTGAACACGCTGAAAATATACCTGCAGATATATTGGAAAGTGCCGAAGCAGTAAATCTAAATCTTTTGCCACCCAAATCTCGCCAAGTTTATGAACTTGCAAATCAGCGATTCATGGATTGGTGTAAAGAAAAAATGTGCAAAACTGTGCGGAGAGTTTTCTTATGGTGTATTTCTCAAATTTAACGAAGACCGTCAAGCCATCCACTCTTTGGTCACAGTATTCAATGTTGCGATCCACACTGGATATCAAAAATGGTGTGGATATTAGTAAATATTCAAAATTACGAGCATTGTTAAAAAGGCAAAGTGATGGATATATACCTAAAAAGGCTAGGGTTTTTACGAAGAAGGAAGTGGATCGGTTCCTGGATATGGCACCTGATAATGTATATTTGATGATAAAGGTTGTTCTAGTATTAGAAATTTGAGGTGCTATGCGTTGTGACATTAATGAAAATCTTTTGAATTGTTCGAAAATTGTTAGTGATAATTTCAGTGGTGCTTTGAGTTTTAGCAATAATTGTTCCAATTGTACATTCAATATCAATATAAATAACAAATAAATACCTATATATAGTTGCCCAATTAGTTTGTTTTACTAAGTTTGTAAGAGACGATGTTTTTTCTTCAAATTTCAATAATTAGAGAGCTCAAATGCAATTACTTTTGGTCCTAGGATTAAAAGTAGCGTTTTTAATCCTAGGATTAAAAGTGTTGCTAAGCAACGAGCAAATTTTTGTATGGTAAGGGAATTGATGGCTTTTGCACCTGAAAATAGTACAAAAATGTCAACATTTTTTGATGGTTGGAGAAAAATATCATTTTCAGCTTATATTTGCATAATTGACTACAATATATTCCAAATAATTTTAAATTGAAAACTTAGGAACGTTCGGACTGAAAATCGCAAATCATTTAGAATAATGGATGCTAATTGATATCACTCATACTGAATTATCTTTTAATATCTTATCGTACGGTTTGTTGATCGTATTTTCCCGAAATTTATATGCTATTGTACTCTATCGGAAGACAACAGAGAGGTGAAGAAGTGGTTTTCAAATTAGTTGAGCTTCTTGTGGACAACGATTTTTTAGGATTTGGAGATGTCTGATACAAATTATTCTTATTTCTTCGAAAGTTTCGAGAATGTCACGAATTTCATGACGAAACGTTAACTGTTTAATAAAGTCAATTTTCTTACTCAAATGGCCTGCTAAGATAAGCAAGTAAATAACAAAACAGCACAGGCAGAAAAGTTTGTGTATAAATATATATATATATATATATATATATATATATATATATATATATATATATATATATATATATATATATATATGTATATATAATAACATATATTTAGATACAATTATATACGATATAAATGTTAATCATTCAAAATGTGATTTTTCTTCTTGACTGTTTTCTTTTTGTACAAGTCTAAGTGCTCTTATAAATGACGAAATTATATCCAGTTTACTTACGGATATGTTTCTTCGTTTTTAACATTTAATCACAAGTTTCTAGCGCCCAATAAACTATGGTTTATACCAGCGATTCTCAAACTGCGGCCCACGGGCCTTATGCAGCCAGCCAAGCTTTTGAAAGTGGCCCACCCGTTGTAGATCCATATTCTATTCACCTATTAACTATTTAAATTTCCGAGGAAATAATAGGCACAGTTTTTTCTATGCGACATAATTGAGAAACTCACAGCCTTAATCGAAGATTGCAAGGTAAAAGCAAAATAATTTCACAAATGGCAAATACAATATTTGCTTTTGGAGAAAAACTAAGTATTTATTACGAAAAAATTCAAAACAAAGTACCTTCTTCAAAATTTTTGAACCCTCACAAGTGTTACACAGGACTATACTGATATTTTCGAAGGAAACTATTTAATAATTTCAAATTATATATCTGCACTATCAGACGAAATTAAAAGGGGATTTCATGACTTAAGAAAAATTAAAAATTTGCTACTGCTTGTAGAAAATACATGGTACTTAGAGCCGATAAGTATTTCACAACTGGCTTCAGTTTTGGATTGTAATTATGCAGGCTTGTTTGACGAGTTCGTTGAAATGAAAAAGTATACGAAGTTAATTTTGAAGAGACGAAGGAGTATGCTGAATTTTGGACAATAGTGCCCAAACAAATTATGACTGTGATATAATGTGCTCAAATTCTGCTTACGTTGTTTTGCATCGACATATCTTTGTGAATCATCTTATTCCAAAATGAAATATGCCAAGAACGTATATAGAAACCGACTTACGGATTATCATCTCGATGACGTTAAAATGTTCCCAATATCATAGTTCTCAATATAATATGATAAATAAATGATTAAATGTACTAGTTTCTTTATCAACACCTAAATAACAGATGTGATTTATGTAGGTAGCGGCCCGCGAGACATAACTAAAATCTGAAAGAGGCCCAAGAAAAAAAATGTTTGCCATACATCCCTTAATATAGTTGCACACCTATTGGTGCAGTTGCATGCGTCTTGACATTCCAGACAAAATAGCTCATCTCTCATAGAATCGCTCTCGTCCACAATTCTAACTCTCTCAAAAATCATATTGTATATGTTATAGTCAATGCTAGAAGCTCCGGCGCTCCTAGGTTTGACTAGTCAATCCTCAGGTCTAACTTGAAGTCATAGTCAAAGCTCAAATAACTGACTTTTTTCGGTCTTTGATTAAATAATTTTCGTTGAACCTAGTAGAGACTAATTTGGTTAGGCCAATGTAGAAACTTAACTTCATGATATCGGTGCTCGAGCAGTCAAACGACAATTAGGTATTAGAATGTTGGATTAAGTATAATAAAACGAAATTGTTTTATTTCAATATGCATAATTTCAATATTGTCGTAATTAAAATAAAAATTAGTTTTATTCTCGCATGGTGAGGCATTTTATGACATTTGCACAATGCGTTAGACCTTTTACATTTACATAATTTTAAAGAGCAGTTTTTATTCCTGTGGCATTTCATATAGGCTTGGCCCTCAAATTTAGAACTTTTTGCAATGATTGCTCTTAGAGACAGCCGAACGTGAGGCACATCTTCAAAATTGATAAAATTCTCTTTGCATTCTTTTGTTTCCCCCCTACCCTGTATAAACTATCAACTGTTTTATCTTGTATGATATGCAAAACATTTCGAGTGTCTGTTTTGGCTCTATCAATATAGGGAAAAGTTATGTCCAATTTATTGGAACACCGCAAGAGAACACGTATAAACCTGTTTAAACTTTTTACAAGAACAGTACAGATTGACTGAATCTGCCAGTCATTTGTAGGGTCGACTAGGCAAAGCCTGAAACATATCATTTTACTTTCGACGTTTGACTGAAACGTTAGGAACTTCTGGGTTAGTCTAAAATTACTTCAGTCTAAGGCTTAAAACGGAAATTATTTCGAGCTTTGCCCAAAGGCTTTGGTCGAACCTAGGATAAACCATTCATTCCGGAAAGAGACTGCATATCGACGTTTGCCACGTTTCTGGGTTAGGTCTTGATATGGTGCAAACGTTCTACCTGAAAATTACCTGTTAGAGTAGTTTTTTGGATCCCAGGTCCGACCCAAGTGACCTGCTGGGCGAACAAACTAATTTCGGTAAATCTAGAGGACACACATGATATGAAGATACCATAAAATATCGTGCGACATACTTCTTTGGAAGGCTCTCCTTTCCACCTAAGTGTGCACATAACAAATGGAAAATCGTAGATGCCGCTGTGTGAGAACAAAAATTCTCGATAAAGGTACCTAGTTCAAAATTTTTGAAATAAAAAAAAATTCATGTTCTATGCCTACCATAAAATTGAAATTACATTCACTCGTTTTAAAGATACGCCAATTTCAAAAATTACTATTGTTGGCATGATTAAGAGAAAAATCATATTTTGGTCTACCAAACCTTGTTATCGCAAATGTAAATATATCATTTGACATGGATAATTGATTTGTATATCCTATAATATCAACGCTTGCACCAAACCGTAGGTACTTTGCAATAACAATTTACAACAAAAGTCGAGAAGAACCAATTCAGCTAAATCAAGGAATTTTAAATCCAAAGCGCAGATTGTCATGTGAAGATGTAATCAAAATATGAAAAGTTTTCTTTGAATCTCTATGTTTCTCCTGATTCTGCAAAATCAGAATACTTCGTAGACGAAATTTCTAGAAATAATCTAATGATAATGATATCATACTAAAATAACTGAGATTTAATTATTGCACATCACTTGGTGAAATGTCACAAAGAATCAAGATTAAAAGTTTAAAATAACACTTGGCTAAAGTTTCATTATATAAAAATAATAATCTCTGCATTTAACAGTCGATATGTTTCGAGTTATGAACTCATTATCAAGACTGACTACAGGAGAGTATTACAATCCCATTTTATAAAACAGACAATAGCAAAGGTGATACCTAAAAACAATTTGTTCGTTTACAAGGCGTAATTTACTATTATGGGCGGAACTTATTTCGAGAATTTCAAGAATGTCAAGACGCTTTCCTTTTATATCTGAATGCAACAATTGAATTTTGTTGAAATCCAGGAAATGATTAAATTTTATACTACTACAATGTTCGGAGAAGCCAGTGGTGCTTTTATTTTGTAAAATTGACTTATTGTGTTCATCCAATATAGGAAGCAGAATATTCGTCGCAAAACATTTTGCAAACACCTCCGATGTTAGTCTTTTCCTTAATATTGACCAAAAATGACGTCAAGTTTCTTTCATATGTACATATATTATTAATGTTATTTTCGGATAGTCTGTTTCAAATTCCGCACATAATTAAGAATAAGTACACTCCTGTAATTAGTCTTGATAATGAGTTCATAACTCGAAATATTTCGACTAACCTGTTCAGTTAAATACAGTACCTAATTATTTTTATATATTGAATAATTTTAAAAATAATGAAATACAATCACAATGATGAGCTTATTTAAATAACCCACAAATATGTTGCAAAACTCGTAATAAGTATATCTCTTTATAGGGAGAGAGTATTCAGTAACAAATGTAGTTTCAAATTTATTCACCGAGTCTATAACTTTGCAGTTTAACTTAGGTCCACAATAAAACTTCTCAGTGTAGTTGAATTTTATAGTCTCTGTTTTGCATGTATTTCTTTCGTTTTCGAAATTTTTTCCATTAGTTTCGTCATTCTGCATTTTTTTAATATAATTCATTTGGATAATCACAACATGAGAGAAGTATAAAACTCTGTTTCTTTGAAAGTCAATATTCCTTTTGTACCTTTGTTTTAAAAAAAATTGCCATTGAGTCGATTATATTATGCATATTTTGTATCTTTACAATTTGCTTTTACACTGTTTTAATCGCCTGCATTCGTCTATGATGATTTGTAAATAAATCAAAGAGAAAAACAAGGGAATACACTTAAGGAAAACTGATAGAAAAAACTTTATATGATGATATTATCATATAAAGTAGAGCACAAATCATTTCTTCAACTTGTAGGATGAGAGATCACCATTTCCATAGAACAAAAAAGTGATTATGTAAGCAGAATATTCCTGTCACTAAACCCCTATTTGTACATATATCATTTTATAATATGTTTATTTTACTCATCCATTCTGTAATGAGATAGTTCGATTGAAAATTATTTTGACAGAAACAGGCACAGTTGGAAGCTGAATAGAATTTTCACACGAATCACATAATTATTATACACTGGATATATGTGAAGTATTGGTACTTGTTAATTACTCTAGTTGTGATTAACAAATATTTGGAAACAATCATAAATATCACATTTTTTCACTGAGAATTACTTGAAATTTACGAAAAGTTAATTTTTCTTGGAACCGCTAATTACTAGTTATACTTTTTGAAATATTCTTTATAAATATATATATATATATATATATATATATATATATATATATATATATATATATATATATATATGTATATATATATATATTAAAAATTAAATAATAAGTAACAACTTGTCTAAAAACCACAAAATGAAAATAACTTTTTATTCGACTAGTTTCGCCTGTTACAGCATTATCAAGACTGAATACATAATTGCAAAGACATCGCTTGAAAATATAAGTATTTCGGTTCGGTACCTGGGGGTGGTAAAATGTAATCAGTGGGTCCAAGTTATCAGAGATTTAACAGTGGGGAGTGGTTTAAGTCTAACTGGTCATTAACTGGGATTTTTGGATCTTGTTTATTTCCATGGCTTCCAGGAAGTTCATTATCATACCTTTATCACAGTAGTGAAGAAATTTTGGTTTGAAAGAGGATGAGATGTTATGTTTTTTCGACTCTAGATGTTCCCTAAATGCTGATTAGGAAGCCATGGAAATAAACAAGATCCAAAAATCCCATAATTACATTCTTCTCAATGACCAGTTAGACTTAAACCACTCCCCACTGTTAAATCTCTGATAACTTGGACCCATTGATTACATTTTACCACCCCCAGGTACCGAACCGAAATACTTATATTTTCAAGCGATGTCTTTGCAATTATGTATTCAGTCTTGATAATGCTGTAACAGACTAGTCGAATAAAAAGTTATTTTCATTTTGTGGTTTTTAGACAAGTTGTTTCTTATCATTTAATTTTTAATATAAATATGAACTACCACAGAGTTGATTCATCGTCCATCGAATTTATTATATATATATATATATATATATATATATATATATATATATATATATATATATATATAATGAAGTAAACTAGGACATTTATTTGAAACTAAGCAAACCTAGCGGAGCTCGTTATACGAGTTCACGAAACATCGAAATACTTCCATATACCTTGGATGGTAAATGTTAGAAACAAAAAGTTGTTTATAACAATCAACGGAAATGATAGACAGACTGTTTCGCCCTTATTTGGGGCCCATCAGTATCATCTATCCATCGAAAGTGATAAACAATCAAATAA
>JARQZK010000853.1:147500-200000 GCA_030704885.1 Cynegetis impunctata
TGCGGTGTGAGTAGTATATATATATATATATATATATATATATATATATATATATATATATATATATATATATATATATATATATATATATATATATTTATATGTATATGCTTATATATAAATATATATATATATATATATATATAATTATATACTAATTTATTAATATATTAATATACAGTAATTTCATTGAAATATAAATTAAATGAGTCTGTTTTGTTTTCAGCTACTTTCCTCCATATTTGGTTATCATCTATCGACGTCTATGATAGTTATGCCAAGAGTAGTAATAGCATAGAAGAAATTAAATGAGCTCTAGGTATTCTTATTTAGTTCCTGCATTATTTGGATGATGATGTGAAAGTGAAAATTCATTTTGTTCATGCGAATAAAAAACTAACCGCATGAAAACTGCAATCTAACTGGGTTATTTACAGCTCAATATTGAAATGAAATATTGACAGAAGAACAACAAAAACAAAAGAAATTTCACTTCTTTTAAATAATCACATTCCACACTAGATTAAAACAGAATGTTTCAACATTACCGAAATTTGTACAGACTTAATTTGAATACCATTGAAAGTTGTTTTTCAATTTTTTTCTTCTCGAACTCATTCGATTTGTCGAACGTTCTACATGAAAGTGTCTTGCAAGTTCAACAGTATGTTACATTGACCGATGTGAATATCCACTATACGGAAGCTGTTTGAACTTTCATGAACGATGCGAATACGAAAA
The DNA here is from genome assembly GCA_030704885.1 of Cynegetis impunctata. Taxonomy (NCBI): domain Eukaryota; kingdom Metazoa; phylum Arthropoda; class Insecta; order Coleoptera; family Coccinellidae; genus Cynegetis; species Cynegetis impunctata. Next base: position 148,242 of record JARQZK010000853.1, read on the forward strand.
AGTTTCTGCTTGCAAGTTACTGTAGGAAAATGGACCAAGATATTTTATCCAGAACACATCTAGGAGAGTTATATCGTTACTGCATCTAATTTTGTTTATCAATATAATCGTGTCCGCATGACACCGATGTAAACATATATATATATATATATATATATATATATATATATATATATATATATATATATATATATATATATATACATATATATAATATATATATATATATATATATATTATATAATATATATATATATATATATATATATATATAGATATATATATAAATATATATATATATATATATATATATATATATATATATATATATATATATATATATATATATATATATATATATATATATATGTTTATATATAAATATATATGTATATATATATATATATATATATATATATGTTTATATATAAATATATATGTATATATATATATATATATATATATATATATATATATATATATATATATATATATATATATATGTATATATATATATATATATATATATATAAAAATATATATATATATATATATATATATATATATATATATATATAACATACATCCATCGAAAGTAATAAACAACCAAATATTTCAAACGTTCTTATATTTTCCTTCGTTTGAAATATTTGGTTGTTTATCACTTTCGATGGATGGATGATACCGATGAGCCCCAAATCAGTGCGAAACAGTCTGTCTATCATTTCCATTGATTGTGATAAACAACTCAATGTTTTTAACATTTACCGTCCAAGGAATATGGCAGTATTTCGATGTTTCGTGAACTCGTATAACCAGCTCCGCTAGGATGTTTGTTTAATTAGTTTCAAATAAATATCCTAGTTTACTTCATTTATATATATATATATATATATATATATATATATATACAAAATTGAATAATTCAATAAAATAAAAGTTATAAGCCTTTTTTTTGATTTTTCAATTTTTCCAAATTCCATTTCGATTATTACATGGGTAAGAGTTCTTTCCCTGATCATCTGATATTAGCAGAACTGACTGCGAATATAAGACTTATACAGCATGTTAGTATAACTGAACTTAATGAAAAGTAGCTGTCTGTTTTCTTCGTTTCATTCTTTTTTGAATAAATAAAACGACAAATAAATTTCAAGCCATGAAAAAGCTTTGAGAAAGTCATAAATTGACGAAACTTAAACTATTCAATTAGGTTGGCCCGTTTTTGGATTTTACGATAAAAACAAATGCCAGTTTCATTGAGGTTTTATTCACCAAAACCTTATGGTTATGGAAATCTCTCGTGTTTTGTGAAAACGTAGTATCCTTTTTAACGCTAAAACTTTCAACTGGTGTTTTTTTGTTGCAACCAAATTAATGATAAGGCCTACTTACTGAAACAAAATTTGTCGCACGTATAAAATATTAACTAACTTATACTTACTTGGTGTTTAAAAAAAAAAGTAAAATAATTGCAATCTTTAAACAGCACTAGCTTGTTTAAGTTGAATGGTTTATAATATTGTAAATAAAACGGCAGATTTTTTGATTTTCACTATATTTTGTTAACATGACAATTGTTTCCCCAATGCACAATGGCTTCTTCAGATGTATAAAACATACTAACTTTTACAACGAGAATATTGAAATATGAAAGAAGGGAATATACAATAAGAATGGGGAAAACCTGAACGTAAATAAGCAGGTATAGAAAGTACAAACTGATAAGGACTTGGGAAAACACAAAAGGCATAAATATTCAGTATTACATATAGAAAAGATTTAACAACGGTGAGCTATTCATATCTAATTGGTCATTTAACAAATTATTGGATTTTTTCATATTATTAATTTCAAGCTTCTAAAAAATTGAGTTTATAGCAATCAATTAGTTGAATGGTTTATGGTTGTCAGTTATGAGAATTTAATTCCAAATAACTGAAGTTTGAGGTATTTAACCAAAATAAATAAGTTCCGCCCATAATAGTAAACGAACAAATTGATTTTCAGGTATCACCTTTGCTTTTGTCTCTTTTATAAATGAGAATGTAATACTCTCCTTTAGTCAGTCTTGATAATGAGTTCATAACTCGAAACATGTCGACTATCCTTTATTGCTAAATACAGAATTTAATTATTTTTATGTAGTGAAACTTAAGCCAAGTGTGTTTTATTTTAGAGTTTAAACTTTATTCTGTAATTCCAAATCATCTTATCACCGATAGCGGTAGTCTGTGATCGTGTTATCATTATTTTGTTATAGAAATGCTAGTTTATCCGAAAGAATAAAGGATGTATGGGGCGGAATAATAGGCCAATACCTAATTGGTCCTTATTTTTTCGATTTAAATTTAATTTGGTTTTTAAAAATTTCAACATATCATTTTCCAGTCCTATTACAAGATATTTCCTCAGACATACGAATATATATATATTATATAAACTACAAAGAGGAAATTTATCGCGGGGAAATAGTATATGAAACAAGCAGAATTATCGGTCTAGCCCGCATATGTCGAAGCAGCCGTTGACACGTGTTTCGGACTCTTTGGTCCTCATCAGAACGGCGTAGCCAAGTATGCGATGGAAAACCTGGAATTGAAACAGCCTCCGTGGTCAGAGTTTGACCAAATCTCCCAAACCGGAGAGTTCGAACAATGTACCACAAATGTGTGATTGTCTTCCGAAGCAGGGGATTCTGCTTGTTGTTGCTGTTTCAATTCCAGGTTTTCCATCGCATACTTGGCTACGCCGTTCTGATGAGGACCAAAGAGTCCGAAACACGTGTCAACGGCTGCTTCGACATATGCGGGCTAGACCGATAATTCTGCTTGTTTCATATATATTATATATATATATATATATATATGAATATATATATATATATATATATTATATATATATATATATATATATATATAACATACATCCATCGAAAAGTAATAAAACAACCAAATATTTCAAACGTTCTTATATTTTCCTTCGTTTGAAAATATTTGGTTGTTTATCACTTTCGATGGATGGATGATACCGATGAGGCCCCAAATCAGTGCGAAACAGTCTGTCTATCATTTCCATTGATTGTGATAAACAAACTCAATGTTTTTAAACATTTAACCGTCCAAGGAATATGGCAGTAATTTTCGATGTTTCGTGAACTCGTATAACCAGCTTCCGCTAGGAATGTGTTGTTTAATTAGTTTCAAATAAATATCCTAGTTTACTTCATTTATATATATATATATATATATATATATATATATATATATAAAATTGTATAATTCAATAAAATAAAAGTTATAAGCCTTTTTTTTATGATTTTTTCAATTTTTTCCAAATTCCATTTCGATTATTACATGGGTAAGAGTTCTTTCCCTGATCATCTGATATTAAAGCAGAACTGACTGCGAATATAAGACTTATACAGGCATGTTAGTATAACTGAACTTAATGAAAAGTAGCTGTCTGTTTTCTTCGTTTCATTCTTTTTTTGAATAATATAAAACGACAAATAAATTTCAAAGCCATGAAAAAGCTTTGGAGAAAGTCATAAATTGACGAAACTTAAACTATTCAATTAGGTTGCGCCCGTTTTTTGGATTTTACCGATAAAAAACAAATGCCAGTTTCATTGAGGTTTTATTCACCAAAACCTTATGGTTAATGGAAAATCTCTCGTGTTTTGTGAAAACGTAGTATCCTTTTTTAACGCTAAAACTTTCAAACTGGTTGTTTTTTTGAGTTGGCAACAAATTAATGATAAGGCCTCTACTACTGAAACAAAATTTGTCGCACGTATATAAAATATTAACTAACTTATACTTACTTGGGTGTTTAAAAAAAAAAAGTAAATAATAAATTGCAATCGTTAAACAGCCACTAGCTTGGTTTAATTGAATGGTTTATAATATTGTAAATAAAACGGCAGATTTTTTGATTTTCACTAATATTTTGTTAACATGACAATTGTTTCCCAATGCACAATGGCTTTCTTCAGATGTATAAAACATACTAACTTTTACGACGAGAATATTGAAATATGAAAGAAGGGAATATATACAATAAGAATGGGGAAAACCTGAACGTAAATAAGCAGGTATAGAAGTACAAACTGATAAGGACTTGGGAAAACACACAAAAGGCATAAATATTCAGTATTACATATAGAAAAGATTTAACAACGGTGAGCTATTCATCATCTAATTGGTCATTTAACAAATTATTGGGATTTTTTCATATTATTAATTTCAAGCTTCTAAAAAAATTGGAGTTTATAGCAATCAATTAGTTTGAATGGTTTATGGTTGTCAGTTATGAGTAATTTAATTCCAAATAACTGAAGTTTGAGGTATTTAACCAAAATAAATAAGTTCCGCCCATAATACGTAAACGACAAATTGGAATTTTCAAGGTACATCACCTTGCTTTTGTCTTTTTATAAATCGAGAATGTAAATACTCTCCTTTAGTTCAGTCTTGATAATGAGTTCATAAACTCGAAACATGTCGACTATCCTTTATTGGCTAAATACAGAATTGTAATATTATTTTTATGTAGTGAAACTTAAGCCAAGTGTGTTTTAATTTTAGAGTTTAAAACTTTATTCTGTAATTCCAAATCATCTTATCACGATAGCGGTAAGTCTGTGAATCGTGTTATCATTATTTTGTTATATGAAATGCTAGTTTTATCCGAAAGAATATAAGGATGTATGGGGCGGAAATAATAGGCCAATACCTAATTGGGTCCTTATTTTTTCGATTTAAATTTAATTTGGTTTTTAAAAAATTTCAACATATCATTTTCCAGTCCTATTACAAGATATTTCCTCAGACATACGAATATATAGTATTATTAATATAAACTAAAAGAGGAAATTTAATCCGCGGGGAAATAGTATAGTGAAAACAAGCAGAATTATCGGTCTAGCCCGCATATGTCTTGAAGCAGCCGTTGACCGACGTGTTTCGGACTCTTTGGTCTCAATCAGAACGGGCGTAGCCCAAGTATGCGATGGAAAAACCTGGAATTGAAACAGCCTCCGTGGTCAGAGTTTTGAGCGGCAAATCTCCCAAACCGGAGAGTTCGAACAATGTACCACAAATGTGTGATTGTCTTCCGAAGCAGGGGATTCTGCTTTGTTTGTTATGCTGTTTCAATTCCAGGTTTTCCATCGCATACTGTGGCTAGCGCCGTTCTGATGATGACGCAAAGAGTCCGAAACACGTGTCAACGCTGCTTCGACATATGCGGGGCTAGACCGATAATCTCTGCTTGTTTCATATATATTATATATATATATATATTTATATATATATATATATATATATATATATATATATGATATATATATATATATAAAATATATATATATATATATATATATATATATATATATATATATATATATATATATATAAGTATATATATATATATATATATATAATATATATATATATATATATATATATAAATATATATATATAGTATATATATATTATATATATATATTAATATATATATATATATATATATAGGGCTATTCAAATTCGAGTATATGTATGGGGATTTCGATAACGGTAAGAGATAGAGGGTTTGTTGAATGGGGGCATAGTGGCGTATTTCAGATTTTTATTATACGAATTTTAAAAATCTGACCTAGCTCCTTTAGTTCTGGAGTTATACAGAAAAAATCAAAAATTTCCAAATTCTTCTTTCGACTACAACTCTTTATTTTACGAAGATTTTTTTTTAATTTTCCCCTTTTTCCTAAGCAACTTTTTGTACCCTTTCCAAATATCTGAATAAAATGTGTATACAGGGTATCGTACCCTCAACTTTTCATTTTCAAATACGGACCTGTATTTTTCATTGCATGTTTTCAAATGCCAAGAGTCATGTTTCATATTGGAGTTCTATTTTTATCTAAATCATAAAGTGTTTTGAAAATATTAAACTAATAGGGGAGACCGGGGCAAAATAATCCCCCTAAGGTTTAAATGTTCATAATTAAGGATATATGTGATTTGGAGATTTGTTACAGTTGGTGTAAGTAAAGTCATCATTTATGAATAAAACCTCGGCACGGCCATTCTTGTAATCGAAGTGTAATGTAAGATATTTACGGATTATGACGTGATGGCCTAAGGATCAATTTGCCCCTCCTTAGGGGGGAAAATGATCCTACAAAAAGAATATGGTAGAACAATACGATAACTGTTCATTTTTGAAAAATCTGAAATAAAGCAACCATTGTAGGAAACAAAATATATAATTGCAATGATTCCTTAACATAATTAATAAACCTAAATATTAATAAACCAACTTACAAAATTTACTTATTTAGACAACGTGTACCTCAATCTAGAACTCTACAACATACTTTTTGTGCTAACGGATTATACGCACGATGATCACATACGAAGACGTCATCAATTTCATCTGCCCTTGAACAGGCGTCATGGGCCCACAGATGACACTGGCTGCATTGCATCCAACCCTCTCCACTCGCAGACCTTGAATACGACTCTCCACAGATTGAACATTCTGCATCATTGTCTGACTCGGCCTCCTTATCTTTTTTTCTCTTCAATATCTTTTTTCGTAAATTCTGAGATTTCTCCTCTTTACTCTTTCTTTTTTCTTGTTTCTTGTTTTCCGCTTCTTCTTTCTTTTCAATTTGTTCATGCAGCTCATTTTTGTACGGACTACTGGTTAAGATAGCAGTTTTTTCTTTCTGTCTATTCGTCTTTTTTATAGAGGTTGTTGTTTTTGGTAATGGCCTTTACCGGCAGCTTGACCCACTTTTGAAAATGGGTGTGGGATATTATTTTTCTCCGCTAACTGAAAGGCTAGGCAACGCACATCACGTGGAGTCAGACCATACATACGGGTTTTCATATCGAATATATAGCGTAGAAGTTCAGCTTCTTGGTCTTCTGTAAATACACAATAAAAGGATCCCAGACTTTTCAATGGCTGGGTAGTGATACCACGTTAAACGTGGTTGATGCCGTACATATGCACATACCATTTTCTGCAGCCTCAATAGCTTGTTCCATACTCTCAATGGTCCAGTTTTGTCGCTCGGTTTTTCTTACGTAGGTACGCACCATGATTGAATCTGTAAAGAAATAAAAACCAACATAGTGAGGTAAAATGATCCTGGATCATTTTGCCCCACCTCAAAGAGGTTCGTTTAGCCCCATTTATTACTCTTGTAAACTTAGTCACGTGCACTAAATATAATATATCAAGTTAAGCTTTGAAGCCACGTTAACCTAGCAAAATAAGCAGAGTTCAATGCCTGCACTTCAAATATATCATTAAAACAACTAGTACAGAATTATAGACCTTATAGTGAGACGCTTACCTTAGATCAACAGCGCCAAAAATGATGTTTTATATCACAAACTTATAAGACGTGCACGCAAATGGACAGTTACAGTTAAACTGGCCGAAAGAAAGATTGCTCGATTAGTTGGCGACGTTGCCATTTACTTTAATACAATACATCGTCCTAAATTTGGGGATGATCGTTTGTCCCGACTGGATCATTTTGCCCCGGTCTCCCCTACTAGGCATTATATACCTTATTCTATGATATTTTTTTTAAAATTACAACTGGCATTTTAAAAAAGTTTTGAAATTTTACTGGTAATAATTCAATATTTCCAAAACACTCTGTAATTCAGATGAAAAATACTACGAAAATATGAAACATGACTCTTGGAATTCAAAAAAATGCAGGTCCGTATTTGAAAATTAAAAGTTGAGGGTGGCCCAATTTATACGATATCCTGCATATAATTTTCATTCATCCTGCATATAATTTTATTCAGCCTACAAAAACTGGCAATGGCAAAGCTACAATTTGTTTAGAAAAAATTCCTTCAATAAAAAAATTTACGCAAAAGAATAACTCCGAAATTTTCGATTTTTCCTGTATAACGCCAGAACTGAAGAAGCTAGATTATATTTTTTTATCCATATAATTGACCTATAAAATATGCCACTTTGCCCCATTCAACCATCCCTCTATCTTTTATTGTTATCGAAATCCCCATGCATAGACTCGAATTTTGTAATTTAGAAAAATTCAAACTAATTTTCAAACATATAACACGGTCGATATAATATCATGCGGAATAAAAAATTGGATAATTGAAATTTCGGTACAATCCTACATGTTTTTCACGATTTCCCATTTCAATCTTCATGGTCTTCCATTGAAAGAAATTCGGAAATGAAAGAGCCGAAGTTAAGACTTAATTCAAAATTTATTGATTTCAGTTTAAGTGAATATTAAGTAAACGACCGATAATACGCCTTCCTTGATGAAGTATATTCTGACGAAATGCAGAACTTAACAAAACGTCGGGTTCAAATCTTATTTTACCCTAGTAGCTTTTTCTTTTTACGTTGTGTAAAAAGAAAATAACACTGTGATGAAAAAGTTTATGTAACTGTAATTCAATTTGTCTGTGTCTGAAAGTTATTTATTTTTTATCGTTCTTTTGAGGTTATTTCAATTTAAACTTTCAGATTATGAATCATGTTGCGAAGATTGAACTTCAATTTTTTCAGTGTATTCTGAACAAACTAATCTAATTTCGATTTTGCTATTAAATATTTCTTCAATATAGTCAGATTTCTGGTCTATCATTTGTTTAGATTAAGAGCTTACGTAATCAAAACTTAATCCTTTTCATCAGGTTTTGTTTATCAAGATAAATGTAATGATTCGCGTAAAATAGCAATTGAATATCATATCTGAAATCATTATAATTCGAAAGTGGGTACAACAAAAGAGTGATTTCTGAGTGAATCATTTTATGTTATATATAATATACTTATATATATATATATATATATATATATATATATATATATATATATATATATATATATATATATATATATATATATTGTAACCAACCTCCTTTTTGAAAAAGCTATTTATGCCCTGGCTAGCAGGGAGATTGGTTAACATATAAGGGTTCTGGGTTTTTCTCAGTAATAATAACAAGAGTAAGTAAAATGGAGGTATTTAATGCTTTCCTTTACATTAAGTGAGACTTATCTTTTCTTATTGTTTTTCTTCTTTAATTTTCCATTGCCTTGTGTTCTTCTTGAGGCGGATTGTACTTCGGATTTCTTGGTAGCTCCAGATAAGGTGAATTCTCTAAGCTCCAGATAACGTGAATTCTCTAAGCTCCAGATAACGTGAATTCTCTAAGCTCCAGATAACGTGAATTCTCTAAGCCAAGTAGTTCTTAGCTCCTGACCAAGTGGCTAAAATAATTCGGGGCAAATCAACATACAATCGCTAACTAAATATGTTACAAGATATCTGTAGGGTATCGATGGCCAATTCAAATTAACATTTAGATTTGTCTCAAGCAAAAATGCTAAGAAAGACAGCATATGTTCCAACATTAAACTGAACATAAGGTATGAACACGTGAAATTGACCATCGCTAACCTACAAAAATCTTGTGTTAAATTGAGAGAGTTAAACAAGCAAATGAATTAGAAATATTTTAAATTAGAAAATGTGAGAGATGATTATTTCAATATTGAAGGATAAACAATTCAACATAGACAAATAAAAAAAAATGAAATGAAATGGCGGAAAGATGAAATAAGCAATCAATTCAGATTTTCAAGATAATGTATCAATACGAAATAGATATATTTCTTCTCACAACTTACCATCTATATCAGATGCCACACAGATACTCAATAATTTTTAAACAAACTTTCAATTTATTAGGTATGAATATAATTTCAATAATTAATGAAGTGTTACGTTTAACAGTTAGTTTGCGAGAGAACGGTATCAGATTCTTCACGTTCAGATTCAACTCTCTCCCCCTACTCTCTTGATGCGCAGGTCATTAACCACAGAGAAATGAAAGTGAAGCGTGAAACCATGGTACGTAAATGAACAATTCAGTGGCGTTGGCTAATCGGTGAATTAACCCGTTACAATATATATATATATATATATATATATATATATATATATATATATATATATATATATATATTTATATTTATATATATAGATATATATATATATATATAATATATATATATATATATATATATATATTATTTATATTTATATTTATATATATAGATATATATATATATATATATATATATATATATATATATATATATATATATATATATATATATATATATATATATATATATATATATATATATATATATATATATTCAAATTCGAGTATATGCATGGGGATTTCGATAACGGTAAGAGATAGAGGGATGGTTAAATGGGGGCAAAGTAGCATATTTCAGAGGTCAGTTATATGGATTAAAAAAATCTGATTTAGCTCCTTTTTGCCTATATCTTTTTATTTAATGAATGATTTTCAAAACAATTGTCACTTTGCCATTGCCACTTTTTCAAAGCTATCTAAATATCTGAATAAAAATTATATACTGGATGTCGTATAAATTGGGCCACCCTCAACTTTCAATTTTCAAATACGGACCTGTATTTTTTATTGCATTTTTTTGAATGTCAAGAGTCATGTTTTATATTGACGTAGTACTTTTATCTGAGTTACAGAGTGTTCTGGAAATATTAAACTATTAGCAGTAAAATTTCAATATTTTTTTAAAATTCCAACCCTAAATAAATATCATAGAATAAGGTATAAAATGCCTAGGATTTGGAAGATAATCAACATTATTCGACGAAAAATGTCTTCTTCAAGAATTCATCCACATTTCAGTTCACGCAACCCATGATCAATGTACGAAAATGTGACATTCTTCCCAGTACGTACATGTATGTGCATATAATCCAATGCCCAAACAAAATAATCTTCTAATGGCAATCTTCATACTCCAGACACCAATTTGGAAATATTTCATTGTTACTCACTTTTCGAACTACCTATATTTGTTTTATATTGGCGTTTTATTTTTATATAAATCATAAAGTGTTTTGGATTGAACTAATACTAGTGATATCTCATCATTTTTTAATTCCATAACAACTCTAATTGAAAAATATCAGAGAATGAGAAGTGAATCAGACAAATTAATTCCTCAAGAAAAATGAATTTCAGAATTTCCAGATTATCTAGTCTCACTACTTGTTCGGAATAACAATAGAATAAAATCCTAATTCCCGAGAGACATTTTATTTCATTATCATAATGTAGCATTGGTAGAATAATTATTGATCCCCATGTCGATTCACCTCAGTAGGTATGAGGAAGATCTGTTGTATGTATTCTGCTGAGAACTCACAAACATAATCTGTCACAAGCATAATATTGTATGTGATCATATAGATTTTCATATTGTATAACTTATCACATAGGAACACGTTTAGTTATTATCTAGAATTGAAATAAGTCATTATAAGTAATCATAATCGAAATGAATGTTTGAATTGACGATCTTCTCGTTCCAGACATTTACAGAGTCGTTTTTTTAAGTTATTATTCGCTCTGGAAATATCTCTTCGGTAATGCGTAAGCGTTCATGATTTTAATTCTTAAATCTTCTATATTTTCAATTTCCTTTTGATATATTCTATTTTTTAGTGTACCCCATGAAAAAAGTCAAGCGGAAAGATGAATGCTCCTACTATTTCTGTAGAAAATTCTGCTCTATGGGGAAACCCATTTTCAGTAATAACAGATTTTTCATTAAATAACAACGATAATTTCCAAGAAACTGTCAAAATAATGACAAGTGAGGTGAACTGCATATTTATTTTCCAAAGCATACTATGAGAATTCAAATAGTTTAATCATAATAAATTGTTGTATATAGCAACAGAATGCCCATGAATTAGCTGAAAAATGTAGATAGGTAGTTCGGAAAGTGAGTAACAATAAAATATTTTCAAATTGGTGTCTGTAATATGAAGATTGCCAGGCGAACATTTTTTTTTGGGCAATGATTGTATGCAAATAAACGTACTAGGAAGAATTTCGCATTTTCGTACATTGATCATGGGTTGCGTGAAATGAAATGAGGATGAATTCTTGAAGAAGACATTTTTCGTCGAAGAATGTTGATTATCTTCCAAATCCTAGGCATTTTATACCTTATTCTATGATATTTAAGTATTTAATTAGAGCTGAAATTTTAAAAAAATGTTGAAATTTTACTGGTAATAGTTCAATATTTCCAGAACACTCTGTAATTCAGATGAAAATACTACGTCAATATAAAACATGACTTTTGGCATTCAAAAAAATGCAATAAAAAATACAGGTCCGTATTAGAAAATTGAAAGTTGAGGGTGGCCCAATTTATACGACATCCTGTATTTAATTTTTATTCAGATATTTAGATAGCTTAAAAAAAGTGGCAATGGCAAAGTGACAATTGTTTTGAAAATCATTCATTAAATAAAAAGATATAGGCAAAAAAAGGATTTCGAAATTTTCGAATTTTCCTATATAACTCCAGAACTAAAGCAGCTAGATCAGATTTTTTTTATCCATATAACTGAGCTCTGAAATATGCTACTTCTGTGCTCTCATTTAACCATTCCTCGATCTCTTACCGTTATTGAAATCCCCATGCATATACTCGAATTTGAATAGCCCTGAATATATATATATATATATATATATATATATATATATATATATATATATATATATATATATATATATATATATATATATATATATAATCTGAATAAAGATTCGGTTCTTGATTTTTAATATGATGATTTTATAAAACATAACAATTGTTTTCCGAAACACAGTGGCTTCATCAGATAAGTAATTAAAACTAACTTTACAAATGGAATATTCTAAGAATCGAGAAATATTGTCAAGTATATAGCTGATGAGGGAATAACTAATTCAGAAAACATATTCTTCCATTAAATCGAATGGAATAATTCACGAAATAAACTCATCATTCGCTGAAAACTCTGCTTCACATCCGGTTTAGAAGCAAGTCATCATTTTCTTCAGATCAGTAGTCACGTATGCCAAAAGTATAAATGTCGATACAATTTGAATGCTGGGCCAGTATTAATCCTCTGAACCCTACCCACACTTCCTATGTTCCATAATATCCCGTCTCACCTATCCTTAATGCACTTGTACATACAAGTGTATTCTCTGATCTGGCTGAAGGAGTTAATCCCAAACCCAAGCTGCCCGCCTCCCTGACACATACTTCAGGGAGAAATGAAACACGTGTGCAGCTATATACGTCGAAGATTTGCTCCCGTTCAAGATAGTTAGGTAAGGCTCATTTATCTTAGCATTATTGAAGATTCTTTTACAAAATAATATGTGTAAATAAATCCCAGAAGTGACTGTCTAATTGAAATATAGTAATTACAATGTAGTATATTTTATTCACACCCATTTTGATGTAGGAACCCTTCCAATATAGTGCAGTGTCTCGTTCTAAACGTGACACTGCACACACGGGACATACCTACAGATGGTAGAAATATGGGAAATACAAATGGTTATGGGAAAACCTAAACGTTATCAATTGGCAGGTAGATAAAACTATGAAAGTAGGTAAACATAGCTGGTGCAAAGATTCAATATTTCAATGAAATAAATTCAACAGAGAAGAATTATCAATATCCAATTGATCGTTCAATGAATTATTGATTTTTTTTTAATATTGATATATACAGACTAATATAAGATGAATAAAAATAAATAATTTATCTTCTGTGCGGTTCGTGTTCAGATACAATCTGCAATGGCACATTTTCGACACATAAAAAAAATTTGTGTAATAAATAAGGGAAAATTCGTTCAAGTCAATATTAATTTCTTGAAATTTAGTATATTTCTAATTCATAAGTTTAAATCATTTTGAGGATTGCGCAGTTTCAAAATCTCACATTTATTTAAGGTTATATACCTCCAATATTTTTAACCAAGCTAGTTAGCCGGTACGCTGGCTAGTATTTGGAAGGTACCAGGTTCAAACCCCAGGGCCGACTGGTCTGCCATGAGTTTTTTTCAGTTTCCTCACGCCGTCAAGTAAGTCAGTGCTTGTATACTTACAAGGCGAATGCTGGGCCTGTATTAATCCTCTGAACCTTACCCACACTTCCTATGTTCCATAAATATCCCGTCTCAACCATCCTTAATGCATTTGTGCATACGAGTGTATGCTCTGATCTGGCTGAAAAAGTTTATCCCAAACTCAAGCTGCCCGCCTCCCTGTCACATACTTTAGGGAGGAATGAAATACGTATGTTTCCTTTTCCAGTTTTCTTATAAGTACTGAAAGACTGAATCAGTAGTCTCATGTGAAATTTCACTATCAATTTTGCCAACTTGACCACATAAAAATATCATTTGACATTTCAAATATTAGTTCTACTATCAACTATTTCATCTGTAAACTATGAGAGTTCATAACAAATTTCTCCTTATAAAAACTGAAAAAAAAACGTTATTCTATCAAAAACTCAATAACCTTAACATAAAGTCACGATCCTCCTTCCTTGCAATTTGTGTTTAAAAATTACAGTTTATTTCCTTCCAAGTAGAAGTAATAACATTAAAAGATCGCGTGTCTTTCCAAGTTTTTTTTGCCGGAGCATTATGCGCTCAATTAGTTACAGGCCTAAGTCGTTTAGTTTGCTCCCAGTTCACCTCTTGGTATACCTATTCGTTCGTTTCTAGATAATTGTCAAATTACTTTCAAGAGATTAGACTGCTCAGGCTGTTATGTAATATATAATATATAATGAGTAGATATATTGAATATTTCTACTTAGAACATCTTATCTGATGTTAGCTTCAACAAAATCACTAATTAAAATTTAAGACATATTAGCTTTTTCAAAGAATTTACTTATTCTTCTATTTGCTGGAAAAAAAAATTTTGAGAACTATATAATTTGAAAATTTTCGATATGCAAAGAATTCAGTGTAACTACCTATAACTTTAGGAAATATACATAGATAAGAGATTTTATTGAAATAAAAATTGATTAACCTTGTTTCCGTTCCACAATAAATAGTTTTTGTTACACAAAGGATCATTATTATGTGTTACGAAAATTGAATGGTTTTCAGAAATCATTTCTAATACGTGACTCATATCAATAGTTCGAATGAATTATGCTTGGGTTGGAATATTTAAAGTTACCAAATGAAATTTTTTTTATAATTTTGAATAAGTGTATCTGAGAGAATTAATTCGTTTTTACTGAACTTTCCATTCATCTGAATATTGAAAATTAAATATTTTTCGAAATGAATTTTCATTTCTTATTTTCTTCGTTTCAAACTTGAATTATTCATTCAACTTAACCATAGCATTGGATTTAAAAGATGAATTTTATTATGTAATTCTGTCGTCGGACCTCACATGGAAATTGAGGCAAAGGCTACATTATTAGTTCCTTCTGCTTGAGTTATGGAAATAAAGTCTTTCAGCAAAATCGTAGAAACTAACTTTATCTACAAGTGCATAAGGTATGGGTAAAACCAAATAATTCTATGGACCAGAAAAGGTAAGGTCAGGAAAATTCCCTTGCAAGTTTGAACACAGTGACTCAAGCCATGAGAAAACCTTTGAGAAAAACTCATGGCAGAACAGTCGACTTTTGGAGTATGAATCCGTGTCGTCCTGAAAGCTAATAATAATAAGTTCTTTATTTCCAACAGATATAAAACCCAATTACAAAAAATAATGAAAGTAAAGCTAAATAGAAGAGAAATCAAACCACAGCGCCAGAGACAAAAAGAGAAAACTAATATGAACAAAAAGAAACAAAACAAAAGTAATGTAAAAGTAATATCAATCAGTATCTCGAAAGTAAAACCTAAACCTAATACAAAAGATAAGCTAATTTATTATTTAAATCAGCAGCAGGAACAAGAACAAGAAAAATGAAAATTACTTCTTAACTTCATTTAATTCAATTCAATTCGATTCAAATTCAACTTAAGTACATACATAACTCCTAACAATAGCTGCAAGTGAATAAAATTGAACAATGCACATTACTGTTCGGCCTTAAGCTCGATCAATAGTACTGAAAAATAGTGGAAGTCACGTTTTTCACTCGTGCCTCAAATATGCAGGAAGCTCGTGAAGGTTGCAGGCTGCTTGAGGAATGAAATCCTTCAGCCAGATCATAGAATACACTTGCATGTACAAGTGCATTAGGGATGGGTGAACTAGATAACTAATGGAAGAGAGAAACTGAGGTGCTGTTTAGATGATGAACACTGACCCAAAATTCACCCTAGTGAGTTTTTAAGCAATGAGGTTACCTCTGAGAATAGTTATTTATGTAACAAGTGCTTTATATAGATCCTAACGCCCGGAAAGTAACATTCTGCCCGAGGGCCTCTGGCCCGATTTTAAAATCGGTTCATTGCTCCTATACTTTCCATTTTTCTTCTCATAGTAGGTATGTCATTTGATATATTTTTTTGACGTTTGTGACGCTGTTTTCTTTGTGTAGTCTTACAGAAATAATGGAAATGAAAATGAATTTCCCCAAGAATATCATAGAAACTGCAGCCAATGCTGCGAATAACTCATAGCCGGAGTTCCAGAGTCGTATACGACAAGGATTATAAAGTATTTAATCAATGAAAGTTGCTTCATTTCTCCTCGTACAATTAACGGGCGTAATGATCCATTATGCCCGCTCATTACGCCCTAGGGCATAATGAGTGTATTTATAGCAACCGCATCTAAGGTGAAATCGAGATAATAAATAGATATAAATAACATTGGGGAATTCAATAGAAAAACTATTGATTAATTCCCCGATACTTCCGTTCGCAAAATTTGGAGATCCAGAATTTTAACTGAGTTGAGCGAAATTCGAATGATTACAGCTACAAATATTGAATTTGAGCTCTTTTTGTTTGATGATGGCCAATAGTATATAGATGTGCCAAAACTTACAGGAAATAGGGTATATGACATAAATAGATATATATATATATATATATTTATATATATATATATATATATATATATATATATATATATGTATATATATATATATATATATATATATATATATATATATATATATATATATATATATATATATATATATATATATATATATATATATATGTATATATTTATATATATATATATATATATATATATGTATATATATATATATATATATATATATATATATATATATATATATATATATATATATATATATATATATATATATATATATATATATATATATATATCCCTATTTTCCTGTCCTGTTTTGGCACATCTCTATCGGCAATCATCAAACAAAAAGAGCTTAAATTCAATATTTGTGGCAGTAATCATCAGAATTTCGCTGAATTAAGTTAAAATTCTGGATCTCCAAACTTATATAATATATATAATATATATATATATATATATATATATATATATATATATATATATATATATATATATATATATATATATATATATATATGTTCACGAAGATTTCAGCGGTCGGAAGTATGTCTGCTACTACTCTTCAGAATCAACTGTTGACTCTGAAGTAGGCAGGTTGGGACAGTTGACAGGAAGTAGTACTGTTGGTGGAGTAGGCAGGTTGAGACCACGCAATCGTATTGTTTCCGATTCCTCTCAATTCGATTCATGCAGTAGGTATATTGAGGACACGTATCACACATCAGGAAAAGAAAAACTCGTGGTCCAGTTGGTATAAGGCGGATGAAGAACTACTCCCGCATCTTACTGTTGATTTTCGATACAATGCAAAAGTCTATTATTTTACGAGAAAATACGACTTATAATATAATGAATAAGAGGCTTGATGTTTTCAAAACTGATTATCAAGACAAAACACTATATAAACTTGAAAAAATGGAATATTCAGAAGTTACCAGGATCAATTTAAAAAAAAAATAGCGAAATTCGTGAAGGTTAAAATACATTACAATTTTAGTTTTATATTCGGCGTTTTGAATTTGCAGAAGATTGAGAAGCAGAACATCTTTTTCATCATGTTTAAGAAATTAAATAGTCCCATTCCCAGTATTAATGGCCCCGGGCAGGAACTTGATAACTTTTCATACTCAGACAATTTTAATCGCGGCATATTTCTCGACACGATCATTTCGAATCCATTGAATATTCAAGAGGTTCTACAGGAACAACCCTCTTCTCTTAAAACGATCCAGTAAATCTGGATATTACATTGCTCAACGACCCTTCAAAACGGTTATATACCATGATATCAGTATATTATATAAAATTTCAGGAAGCTACATTTCCAAACTGGTAGCACTTCTGTTGATTTTGAAATATGCTTGAGTAATATTTCAACATGAAAGATGGATCATCATACCATTCGAATATAATTTATTCACAAACATTATAAATTTGAATTATATAAAGAATTCTTTGTAATGATTTACTAGCTATATATTTTATATATACTACAATCTGCATATACATACATATATATATATATATATATATATATATATATATATATATATATATATATATATATATATATATATATATATATATATATATATATATATATATATATATATATATATATATATATTTATATATATATATATATATATATATATATATATATATATTTATATATATTTATATATATATATATATATATATATATATATATATATATATATATATTTATATATATATATATATATATATATATATATATATATATATACAGGGTGTCGCACCGGGAACTGAATCGATCGATATAGTACAGATCAGACAATTTTGAAATTCAGATGATTACTAATGTCAGTGTGGCCAATCCAACCAAAATAATTACAAGCAGCTGGCACTTCCGCTTATACCGGAGGTCGATACCAACTTGCTTATTTCAAATAGAACATCCTATATATTTTAGGGTTTTCGAAAACATCATGTAATTCTGAGTCGAAAATGTGAAAAATACCCTATGCTTAAACCTAGCTGTTTCAGAGATATTCGACATTTTATAGAAGATTTGACAGGTGCAACGGCTTGCAAGAACCGGTAAAACTTTATTCCTGTGAAAGATACTAACTTGCTTCTTGTTACATGAAAAGAACACAACAAGTACTACGTTTCACATCTGAAATTAATTCAATAATGGCATACCAAGTGTTCCGTTTTTCGCGTTACATGTCATCAACTTCAAACCGCGAAAACTTGTTTAGGTCAAATAGAACACCCTGTATTTTTCTACGTCAAGTTGTGTAAAATTGAATTCCTTTTTTTCTGAAATTAGCATTGTGGGGGTTGAGGTTACAATTTTTTGAAATATTTATGATTTTATTAGAAATTCATTAATTGTTGTAATAATTTCATCAAAATAACCATGATTAGAAACAATTAGTCATATAAATATTTATATATATATATATATATATATATATATATATATATATATATATATATATATATATATATATATATATATATATATATATATATATATATATATATATATATATATATATATATATATATATATATATATATATATATATATATATATATATATATATATATATATATATATATATATATATATATATATATATATTATTGATTGAATTTTACTAAAACCACAATTCTGAGCTTTGCTGACTATAGAAGTTACTCTAATTGCATTCACTAAGAACAAAAGGCATGTCAGTACGTCTACATTCGGCTATCAGCGTGCTGCGCAAGTTAAGTTCATAAATAGGGGCTTCCACAGCATTTCTCACTAGTGACCTGAACATTTGGTAGCTTTAGTGACATAAGCACCTATGATCTTAAGAAAAACCAAATTATTAATCCAACCAATAAACTGCGCCTCTTAGGAATTGTGCGTTGTGTTGTGGTCAGTTGTCGATCATATTCATAATACTTATAGGTACTTCACCATTATATGAAGTGGTTAATAAATGTTTATAGATGTTACTCAGTCTTTGAGTATCAGTTTTCTTATGAATTTATGAACTACCTACTTTAAAAAATGGTGAACTGCATTGTATAATATGGACAACTGAGCACAACTCCACGCACAATACGTAAGAGACCCAGTTTATTATTTGGAATCAATGATGGAAGTTTTTCTTAAGAACGTACACAGTACCACGCATCACAACAAAAATTTAATTTTGTATGTCAAGTCTTGACTGTTTTTGAAGTATTTCTTTATTTTCAGTAAATTGTAGAATTTGTGCACTGAATTGAACAACTACAATGTTCGGTAAGAATGATATAACTCTAGGTTGAGGTTAAGCAAATTTTAACGTGATGTTTTGTTCAAAATTTTTAGACGCACTGATGAATCGATAAGGAAAGTTTGCGAAAGCTTGGTAAAAGACAAAAAAGTATTTCTCCTTGAATCGTCTAAATTGAATCGAGTAACGTTATTTAGTACATACTCATAAATATATACATATATACATATATATATATATATATATATATATATATATATATATAATATATATATATATATATATATATATATATATATATATATATATATATATATATATATATATATATATATATTTATTCGCGATACGTCGGCCGGTAGAAATACATATTCGGTATTTGCATATTTGTATCCCGAGAGGGCCGTTACCCATACCTTACATCGGTGGATTTTGAAGTGTTTGGTGAGCTGTAGTGTTTGTTGATATTTTATTGATTTATTTATTTTTTCATATATCTACATTACATTTCTACTTTCCAACCAGTTGAGGCAATTGAGGGTTCTGGCTATAATTTGATCATATGAAGATGTAGAATAAATACTCTCATCATAATAAAACGTCAAAATAATTTCACTTCACACTATTAGTTTTCGTTACCATGAAAATAAGGGGGCATCCATTGATTACGTGAGGTATTTAGGGGGGGGGGGGTCGAGGAAAATCTCACTCACTCTCACATGGGGAGAGGGTGGTCTCATCAAATATCACCGTAAGAAACAGTAGATATTAAATTGCGAGAAAACTAGGTTAAGTTAACTAAAAAATGTTTCTCTACTAAATCTAGCTAAATCATTCATAAAAATATTCATCGCGGATTCATTATGTACTGATTGAAGAGTTTATTAACTATGAATAAATGAATTTGGCTGGAAACTAATAATTTTCACTGAAAAAAACTGTCACTTATTAGAACCATTGTTTTATTATTAACTTAATTTTTTTCACATATTTTTTTATAAAATATTATTGATTTACTTGAACTAATAGAATTAGCACAGATTAACTCATTCATAAAACAAATATGCATTCTAAAAAATCTCACGGAGATTCCGGGGGGAGAGGAGGTCGAGCAGGATCTCACGACATCTCAGGATTTAGGTATAGAAATATACAATATTGTTTGAGAGAAAATATATTCATCTTCTAATTTCAAAGGTTCCATTTGGAAAAATGTTTTGTTTGTTTTTGCATGTAGCAGAAGTAGTAATCATTTCAAAGCGCCCTATATAATACCTGATCGATTTCACTACTGGAATTGAATAAATGTACTTTCACAAAAATATGGTCGGAATTTCAGCTCTTCATATTGACACAAGACACAAAACTACTACTAAGGTAAAATAATGGTTGTGTTTGACCACAAAAATATGAAAATTAATTCATAAATCGAGAACTGTCTGTATACGGTGAAAGGTATAAGAATGTATCAAAAAAAGTGATTCAAATTAAGCAAGGATTTCGGTCTAAGAGCCCACGACACTAAACCTAGTTCGATAAGACTACCAGATGATATATTTATAATTAGTCACGTCATTAATAGGGAAACACGAAATGGCGATGCTGCAATGCAAAAAACCTGGCTACGTCATAAAAAAAATTTTTTTTTTTTTTGAAAAATCAGGTTTCTAGTATGATAAGACTCCCAATTTTTATTTGTTCCTCGAAATAGGAGAGTGATAGAACAATATAATACTGCAGTGCTGCAAGCTCCCCTGATTGGCCTAATCAGTGGCAGCAGCATTTATATGACGTCTTGTATCTAGGTATCTAGTACGATCGATCTCCTCAAAAAACCCAAGCTCATCCGAAAGGTCATCAATTTCTGTGTAAGAAACACCACTGCTGCATTTTCCAAACAGTGGAGAAAGTGGTTGCTGCAGCGATTGAAGGTCGCCCTCCGCGCGGCTGCATTCGGCGTTTCAATTTAGTTTTGTCAGCAATCGACCGGTTCCTTCCGATTTTTACCGGTTGAATACGCGTCCCACGTTCATATATGAATAATTTTACGTGTAGTTGATTGTTTAAACAAATTAAATCGGCAAATTTTATGTGATACTATTCGATTTTTCAGCCATTTTCATTGTGTTGATTGTTTAGACAAATAATTTTGAATGAGTGTGAACGTGAAATGGTGTTTTTAAATTTAGATGCGGGCAATGAACAACGAAGATTGGTTTTTCCAATAATTTGATTATTTTATCAATATATAGGTATATTTTTCACAAGTACGACAACATGACGTGTCAAGAACATAAGGTGTGAAAAAACTACTAATAACAAGATTAGTCTTAATTAAAATTCTTATTCTAATAAACTTATTTTTATTCTTCCTGTAAACTATTTCTTCATCATCAGTAATTATTCTTACGCTACTTTTCGTCATCCGAATCGAATACAACGAAATCGAATTCATCCTCACATATATAAATACAATTCAATTAGAGAATAAAGTATAAACTTTATCATAAGCCAAGTGTTTTTATTTTAAAGTTTATACTTTATTCTTTATGATGTTTCACCAAGTGATGTGCGAGAATTCAATCTCAGTTAAGAATTCAATTAATTGGATTAAGAACATTACTTTTTGGAGAAATTACTTAATAATAAGTTACTCAATGTTAAAATTCAATTGAATAATTATTATAACGATAAATTCATTTTATGAATACAACACAAATGAAAATGGCTGAAAAATCGAATAATATCACATAAAATTTGCTGATTTAATTTGTTTAAACAATCAACTACACGTAAAATTATTCATATATGAACGTGGGACGCGTATTCAACCGGTAAAAATCGGAAGGAACCGGTCGATTGCTGACAAAACTAAATTGAAACGCCGAATGCAGCCGCGCGTAGGGCGACCTTCAATCGCTGCAGCAACCACTTTCTCCACTGTTTGGAAAATGCAGCAGTGGTGTTTCTTACACAGAAATTGATGACCTTTCGGATGAGCTTGGGTTTTTTGAGGAGATCGATCGTACTAGATACCTAGATACGAGACGTCATATAAATGCTGCTGCCACTGATTAGGCCAATCAGGGGAGCTTGCAGCACTGCATTATCGTATTGTTCTATCACTCTCCTATTTCGAGGAACAAATAAAAATTGGCAGTCTTATCATACTAGAAACCTAATTTTTCAAAAAAAAAATAATTTTTTTTTATGACGTAGTCAGGTTTTTTGCATTGCAGCATCGCCATTTCGTGTTCCCCTATTGATGACGTGACTAATTATAAATATATCATCTGGTAGTCTTATCGAACTAGGTTTAGTGTCGTGGGCTCTCCTACTATACAGGATAGTTGATTTCAAATAAAAAAATGCTACGACTTTTCAATAGAAGCTGCAACACTGCGTATTTGAAAATAATTTAGTTAGATAGAGACTACTCGATTATGTAACGAACCAAATTTTCAAATCGATCTCTATATTTATATATATATATATATATATATATATATATATATATATATATTTATATATATATATATATATATATATATATATATATATATATATATATATATATATATATATATATATGTATATATATATATACCTGTGAAATAAGCAAGATTATTTGCCTATGAAAAAGCCAACATGAAAATAATTAAACCAAAACATCACAAGACAATAACTTCAAAACTCCAAATTGATTGCTTCCGTGTATCTATCATTAAATAAGTGAATAATAGAAACAACTAGAATCTAGATTCTAGATCGTTTCTGCAAAATACTGGCAGAGAACGCTGCTACTTGAGTCTTACACTCGTCAGTATATATTATACATTCTACATACATTGTGACAGAGAAAATCTTGTACTTTGTTTTCTACCAGACAATCTAATCACACTGACAGAGCACGTTTTGAAATATACCGCAACGCCTTCTGTCAAACTTGTCTGATTCACAGACCTGCAGTCATAAAAGAAATCAGAAATTCGGATTTTGGATAACGCGGTGCTAGATGGCACATCGATCGATGTGTTCATGCATAAACACGCTGTGAGAGTTACACTCCCTGAAGAAGTATTCTGTTTTGTTTGATAAATAAATTGATATGTAATAATTTTCTGTTAAATAACTGAACGTTTTCAGTTGATAAGATTTTGAATTTGCAATATTTCAAAATCGTCATCCTTGCAACCGTTTTGATTAAAAGATATTTTCTGAAGAAGTGAGGAGAAACTGCTTGTGAAGATTTCCGTAATGCAAATAATGTATATGATGTTTTTCAGAACATATATTCATATATATATTTAATTGCCATGGGCCACTATTGCTATCTGAGTAATTATAAGAACTGCAAGGTTGGTCAAATTAGACAAAATGTGTAGTTGACATTGAAAATCTAGTTTCATATTTGAAAAACTGAAATTCTATCTCGAGCTACGGGGGTTTTTCGAAAAATTACTCAAAATTATTTGATCGAATATCACTAATTTTTACGAAAAATTAGTGAAGAAAGAATTTATGCATTTTAGACGATCTTCAATTTAGTATTTTTTAAGGAAATTTGGTTCGTCTAGTTTTCGAGATATTACCATCAAGTTACTTTTTTTAAATACGGACCTGTATTTTTTATTCCATTTCTCGAAGAAACTTTCTTTTCTGATTTTAACGATGTATCACATGTTCATATTTGTTTGCGTTTTAATGATAAAAAGCCAAAATTTAAATTGTAGTGTATCGTATAAGAACATCAGAGGTGGCTTAGACTACCAAAAAATTTGCCTATTTTAATAACATAAACAGACTGTTGCAGCGTGTAATGAAAGAAACTGTTTATTAACTGTTCATTTAATTTTTAAACATTCAAACTTTTTACCATTTAATTAAATTCAAGTTATTTAATAAACCTTAAAACTTCCTTACTTTTTAAAATTACTTTCGCCAAAATTAAAAGTGGATGATACATACCTAATGCATTTGCTTCATCTTTCCCATTCTCTGCCGTTACAGTTGTTCCCCATTCTGAAGAATCATCAAATGATCCGTATAGTAGCAAATTTCGCTCTAGCCTTGTAAAAATTATTCTATTCGGTAAGCGCCTTTCGGGGTACGAATTTTAATACATTTGAAGGGCTCTTTCAGCACTTCGAAATGCTTTTGCATAACAAACAAATAAATCTAATTTTTCACCATTGGAAAACGCTACCATGTTGGTTGAAACTTACTTTGACACGATACATGTATAACGGATCATAGGCTTTTATAAGCAATTGTTTCTCTTTGTATTTTAGTTTTATTTGATTTTTTGTTTTTCCTTAATGAAATGTTTGAAGATTCATCAACTGAATCTACAATTGTTTCTTCATTTCCAATTGGCAAATTATTTGTAGAAGTTACACAGAATGGTTCTTCTTTGTGTGTTGATTTCGTATTACATTGATTATAAATATTTAAATAAGGTAGACATTTCAATTGTTCTGATTCTTTTGAAAAACATATTTTTCTTACTAAATTAATGATTTCTTTCCGTTTCAGAAAACTATAAATAATTACAACTATTACAATTCCAATAAATTGACAAAATGATTGTAAAGCAATATGACTTTTTATTATGAATGATTTATTGAATTGAGCTTTCAATTGCTCATCGAATTGGTTCAGTTTACTCTGTGCATATTTTAGTTCATTCAAATCCATGTTAGATAATTTTAATGGTTCTAATTCTATTTCTTGCTTTATATTTCTCTTTGAATTCGAATATACCAATGTTTTCTAAAGCTTCTATTTTTGCTGATATATCTTCACATATGAAAGATAATTGTGTCGGTGTTGTAATACTATAAATCCATTGATTATTTATAAGTTTTTTTCAAGATTTGCTAAATTATTCTTGATTTTACATGTTTTAAGAATATTTTGATTGATTTGACATTATTGAATAAAGTTATTTCATAATCTTTATCATCGATGTTGACTTTTTTCATAGTAGATCATTTAATGTAAAAGAATATTGTTTTTCGTTGGTTCAATGTATGTAAATAATGTTTGATCTTTTTATGAGATTCTGGGAGTGAATACATTTGGAATAAATCATAATTATGTTTAGTTATCACTGGTATATCAAATGCAATGACTGATGATTTATTACTAATTAATGATTTTACCCTAACTATTTTATAATAGAAAAATATAGTTTCAATAGTCACAGGAATGGTCATGTATATTTTATCATATTTTTTTGTAGTTCATGACCTAGTATTTCCGGAGGTAAAATATTATAATTCACAATTCCATTTGGAATAACTGAAATGTGTTTGACGTAATTATCTAATAAATTATTGAATTCATCCGTAATTTCTATAAGAAGAATCAAATGATTAAATAATTGAATTTCTGTTGCAAAAATAGTTTTCTCTTCCTTAATTTCATTTTGTAATTTATTGAATAATTTCAAATCTTTATTTGAAGTCATTATATTTTCATTCATTTTAGATATTGAATTGTTAAAATTGAAATAGTTTCAGAGATTATAGAAATTTGTTGCTGCATTAATGTTTCAGGTTGTTTCTAATTATTAATTAATTCGTTTATAGAATCAGTATAAAATTTTGCATTATCTGAATCTGGAATACCAATTAACCATTTAAATGCATAAGATATTCCATTTATTATTCCACGTGTATAGCGAGTTCGAACAGTGTTTATTTTATGAGCAATAATATTGAATGCTCTCTGTAACGTTTAGCATTGATATATCGAAATTCGTTAATGCAGTCATTCGTAATATGTTGAGAATTGCTACATAACATATATTATCCGATAATATATGGCACTTTTGTATTATCTCAATTCTATAGTCAATGAACGTAAGATTTATATATTATGTCAGTAGCATATGCTATTCATTTGATATTTGAGTTCTACCTAAATGTTGGAATATTGTTCCTGAAGACTTATTTGTTTGAATCTCCAGATAGATTTTGAGAGATTTTGTATTATGTACTTTGAATTTCACTATTTGAATCTACTTTTCTGATTAAAAGATATTCTGCATTAAATTACTTTATTCAGTTGTTACAAATTAAATTATTATGAATAGTTTATAAGTCCGTAAAATTGAATTGATAGACTGTATATATATATATATATATATATATATATATATATATATATATATATATATATATATATATATATAGATACTTTTACTGTTTGTCACGTCCTGCCTGATGTGCTGAAATGTTAGTAATTCACTTGTGGTAGTTTTCGAGACACGTATTCGCCCTCACTGGCTTCCTTACTCGTCCCTATACTCTGTTATGTCCCTAAAGAAGGGCCATGTGTTTTCAAATTCTGTGTATTGATGAGCACAAGTACCCTGAGAGCGATCGGTGAGATACGATCTGCGAAACACTGGACCTTAAATTCTCTAACAATCCGCCCACCTTGAAAGAATATCTTTCAACCTACTCTACATGTCACTGAGGTACATTCATGTCCGCATATATTGATGATATCGAAGTCGATCATCAACTTTATCGTATTTCCTTCACTTATCACATATGTCCTGATGCCTAGGCTACCTCTCCTAAGGGCAGAACACAGATTTTAGCTAAAGTGCGCTTCACACTTCCTCGAGTTGTTTGAACGGACAGGACTCTGGTCACTCCGTCGCTACCTGGGTGTAACTCAATAATCTAAGGGGCCACTGCATTGGTGGTACTTTTCCTCTTTTATGAGAGCAATCGCATTGAGCTTCACTGCATTTTTCTGGTCGCAATTCTACTTCTGACGAGCTTGTAGGTAATTGTGGCAAATATTCTCGATGCCAACGTTGCCAAAAATGCTGCACCATGTACTGAAGATGCTGATATCGGTCCAACCGATTGATGTTTGTCTTCCGTATATCTTCTTGCGGTAACGCCTTCAGAGAATCTCCAATAAGAAAGTGCCCAGGAGTTAAAGGGGTCAAATCATTGGAATCGTTGGATAGTGGAAGAAGAGGTCTAAAATTCATGCAACCTTCAATTTGTGTCAATATTGTGTAAAATTCCTCATAGGTAAGTAGTGTTTCACCGACAACACATTTGAAATGAAATTTTGCTGACTTGACTACGTTTTCCCAAAATCCCTCAAAATGCGGTGAAAGAGGTGGTATAAAATGCCATTCAATATCTTGATTTGAACATAAATTAGTTACCTCATTGTTAAAATTATCATCATGTAACAATGACTGCATTTCATGAATTTCATTTCGACACCCGACAAAATTCAAACCATTGTCTGAATATATGTTTTTATAATGTCCTTGGCGCGAAATGAAACGCTTGAGACAATTCAAAAATGCTTTAGTGGACAAGTTTGTCGCAAGTTCTATATGTACTGCCTTTGACACAAAACATACAAAAATACATACATATGCCTTCCTTGGAACGCGTGCACGACTACCTTCTTTAATCAAAAATGAACCTGCATACCTAATCTACACCACAATTGAAGAATTTTCGAGTAGGGGTCAATCGTGCTGATGGCACATTTCCCATAATATACGCAATATTAGTCGGTCGGGCCTTGAAACACACAATACAACTTCTTATAACCTTTTTTACACTTTCAAGACAGTTTAGTGGCCAACATCTTTCTCGCAGCGATGCTATCACTGAACGACACACTGCGTGAAGCAATCTCTCGTGTTGATTTCTAATAATGAGATACGTCAATGGACGATTCGATGACAGTATTATTGGGTGTTTCTGCCCGAAAGACAAAGACTCTGCGTGTCTGAGTCTGCAAGTCTCAACAGTCCTCGTGAATCAATCAATAAGTGGATTCAAACTTATTAACCGTCTATCCTTGTTTATCTGATAATTTCTACCTGATTTTGAAATTTTATTAAAAAATAACGTATTTTTAACATTTTTTATGAGTCAGTTAATTGCATCTTGAATCTCTTGAATCTCTGAAATGTGAATGTACGTGTCCGTTATCCTTGTACTAGAAGTTTCAGGTATTTGTATCTGTGTACTCGTTCTGAGGTCCTCACAGCGATTGAAATATTTCAAAATATTATAACACGAGTCAACTTACGGAGTGATGAAAATCGCGTGAAAATGTACCATGTCTCGTTTGAAGTAGCAACTTTTATGTTTGTCTCCTTAGTAATGAGCGTACGCAAGGGAACATTGTCAATAGTGATATTTCAATAAATTGGTTCACAGGTTGACATTTGAGACAGCCAATGTGGCCCATGCAAAGACGGTCCATGCCTCCATAATGTACTTACGTAATTCTGTCGCAGTCACACCTCGAGAAATCAAATCAGGTGGATTTTGTTCCAATTTAACAAGATTCCACTGATTATTCGTGAGTTCTTGTATTTGAGCCAAGTCGTTGTATTGTTATGAACTAAAGCCGTGAAGGTATCACGAAATTTGATCCATTTATTGAATTCAACGTTGAATTTAGGAATTTGTAATTTCGGAAGAAATGTATATTCTGAATGTATGTGCTCCTCATTGCAGGAGCTTAAACTATCTTATCTTGAATTAGTCAAATTATCAAAAGATTGACCCACTTGCCCTGCAGCTTGAACTAACTCGGGCGCTTTCGAAATTGCAATCGCATACTGAGTTTCGAAATTGTAACGGCCTCTTTCTTCAATTTCAATTTGCGAGGAATCTGATTCACAAGACGTTCCAATTTTGGATTGAATGGCATCATATTTCCCAAATAATGGTTCAGCTTTTTCTAATTGTATTTTAGGGCTGCTATATTTACAGTTGCAGTTTCTGCAAATATTAGATTTTCAAATCTAGTAAAAGCGTGTTTTACTTGAGTACGTCGACCCTTAAAATCTTCCATAGCGAATGACACAAATTGAAATTACACAGGAATGAGGAAAGTTGTAGAGAAAATGGAGACTCACCTTTTGGAAAGTACTATGTACTTTGTTATTGCTCTGAACTGAGCCGCCCATCTTAGTGTATGTATGTCCTATCATATTACGTACTTTTAATCTTGTAACGAATGTTCACTGATGTTTTAAATCACTATTGATAGTGAAATGAAATGTTCCAAATAGTCGCAAATGAGAAACACTTGCACAATTAAGTTCTGAATTACCGTAGTTGAAATTCGAGTCCTCGAATTTCCACTTCACAATATTCAACTGTTCACAAAAACTCACAATTGATACACAAGTCTTTGTGTACGATAACTCCGCGAATTTCAACGTTAACAATGATCACTGAAAGTCACAATTACTGCACAAGTCTGTGTACACAATAAATTCTGAATTTTCGTAGTTAAATTTGAAACGCGAACTTTAACTATCAACGAAATTAACTCTGTATCAATATATATGACCAATATTTGATCTATATAAGTACTAATTCGCATGTTTGATTGTCCCTCGAGATTCTTATTTCATGACCAAGATATGTGTATCTATCCACCAGCTCCACCTCACAGTCACCAATGGTAATATTTCTACTAGGGAACAAATTCGTCATAAATTTTGTTTTTGATACATCAATCAAACATGCAAATTAAAAAGAAGAATTACACTCTCTTGGGCTGCATATGGCAAACTCGGGGACGTGTTTAAGAGTAGTCTCCCAATTTGTTTGAAGCGAAAGGTTTTTAATCAGTGCATTCTGCCGGTTATGACCTACGGCGCCAAAACTTTAACTCTGACAGTCACATCTGCTAAGAAGCTCAGAATAACACAACGCAAGATGGAAAGATCGATGCTCGGGGTGTCACTTCGTGACCACGTTAGAAATGAGGACCTACGGGCGAGAACAGGAGTCACGGATGTTATCTACCAGGTGGCAAAGCTCAAGTGGAACTGGGCTGGACATGTGGCCCGCATGACAGATGGACGATGGACAAAGAGGCTGCTCGAGTGGGGACCAAGGGCTGACAAGAGAAACAGGGGAATACCTCCCACGCGATGGACGGACGATATCAAAAGAATAACCACAAACTGGATACAGTGCGCTCAGAATAGAGGACAGTGGGCAGAGATGGGGGAGGCCTATATCCAGCAGGGGATGCAGAGGGCTGATTGATGATGATGATGATGATGATGATGATAAGTACTAATATCCGGCTCGAAGGACCAATATTTGAATCTCCAGATGGATGTGAGGATGGTCCTAGGTCCTCTTAATAAAACACAGTTTTATTCCTTAAATCTCTTTATTCCGAGGTTCATAGTCATCACCCTTTAAAGACTCTCGTAGAACTCTCGATCTGATCCGCGACAATATTTAACGTAAGTTCGTCTTAGTCGAATCAGCACTTTTAATGTATAATACAACGAATATATCGAACAGTAACAATTCGAGTTCACCGGTCCAGA
Source organism: Cynegetis impunctata (assembly GCA_030704885.1). Taxonomy (NCBI): domain Eukaryota; kingdom Metazoa; phylum Arthropoda; class Insecta; order Coleoptera; family Coccinellidae; genus Cynegetis; species Cynegetis impunctata. Next base: position 179,817 of record JARQZK010000853.1, read on the forward strand.
AACAATGCGATGACATGTGAAACTGTCGCAACACTTCCTGTATAATAAACCTCGACCAAATGTGTGATTTAACATATGTAAATTATATGAGTATCTTATTACTACACCTCCCCTGGCAGAGTAAAAAAAAAGAAAAAATTTTTAAATATGAATTTTTCTTTTTTTTTTCAACTTATTTTAATTTTTTTTTCTACTATTACATTAATTATATTTACATTATTGATAATAAGGTTTAGCCCTATTTTTGTGTATTGTAACATCCTTATTGTCCACTTTTATCACTAAATTAGGGTGTTCGTCCCGCACTACACTATAAGGTCCTTTGAATAGTTCGTCGAGTTTATTAACTACACTATTTTTTACAATTACTAAGTCATTTTGCTCAAAATTATTAATATTTGGTGTACTGCGCTGATAGTAAGAATCTTTTCTTTAACATTTTGCTTGAATCAAATTTTGACGTTTAAGTTCCAAAGGGTAATTATCAAATGAATACAGAGGATCGACATTTTCATATTGTTTGAAGCTAATAGTTTAGTATGAGTTGTAGGTAAATCATTAATAGAACATTTTTTAAGAAAGAAATTTTTTTTATATTTGCCTTTTAATATAAATAGGATAGCTCAAGTATTCCTTTAATTGAAGCTGCAGCTGCTTTTTCTTTAATAATTATTAATTCATATATATTGTTTAGTGCGCACAATATTTTACAGTCTTTCAGCGACGCGCGAAGCTTAGACGCTGAGCAAGAATCTGTACATTCAAATTGAATTATTTTTCATATATCTTCTTAGATAAGGCTATCATTAACAAATGTAAATTTCTTCTCACTGTTCTTATAGGACATAACAACTTCGTCTTTTCGTCTTTCCGTATCTGTCATCCTCTAGTAGTCCTTCGGCATTAGTAATCGTCACTATTCACTCTAGTTGTACTTTTTCACTTTTTCACATAAGGCACTTAGTTTGTCTTATCAGTATATTTTTGTTATTCACTCACTGTTTCTATTCCTGTCGCTATTCTTTTCTCTTGGATAGCATTTTTTTTCTTTTCTTCCTCTTCATTGTCGTCCTGGTTTCACACGATACTTTTTTTTTCTCAAAAAACGAAGCCGATATCACAACACCTTCAGCATAACATTTTTTGTTTCTTCAGTTGCCTCTTATAATGGCACTGGCAGGATCGCCATGTGATAATGGCACTGGCAGGATCGCCATGTGAGGATGGTCCTAGGTCCTCTCAATAAAACACAGTTTTATTCCTTAAATCTCTTTATTTCAAGGTTCATAGTCATCACCCTTTAAATACTCTCGTAGAACTCTCGATCTGATCCGCGACAATATTTAACGTAAGTTCGTCTTAGTCGAATCAACACTTTTAATGTATAATACAACGAATATATCGAACAGTAACAATTCGAGTTCACCGGTCCAGAAACAATGGGATGACCTGTGAAACTGTCGCAACACTTCTTGTATAATAAACCTCGACCAAATGTGTGATTTAACATATGTAAATTATATGAGTATCTTATTACTACAACTGAGAGATTCTGTATGATGTACTTTGAATTTCAATTTTTTCAAAATCTTTCCAGTTTTCAGTTTTGGCCTCCAAATCTACAGTTTTTTAGGGTTCTGTACCAACGGGTAAAAACGGAACCCTATTACTAATACTTCGCTGTCTGTCCGTCCGTATGTATGTCACCAGGCTGTATCTCAAGAACCGCTATAGCTAGACAGTTGAAATTTTCACAAATTTTGTATTTCTGTTGCCGCTATAACAAAAAATACTAAAACAAAATAAAATAAATATTTAAGGGGGCTCCCATACAACAAACCCGATTATTTTGCCCTTTTTTGATCGATATCAATAATGGCAACAGGTAGGCACTAGAAATATTCACAAAATACTCAGTTGTATGTTTACTTTAATAATAAATAATAAAGCTAAAATAAAATGATTATTTAAGGGGCTCCCATGCATAAAACGCCATGTTTTGCCTATTTTTGCTCGATATCAATAAAAGGTAACAGGTATGCACTTGAAATATTCACAAAATACTCAGTTGTATGTTTACTTTAATAATAAATAATGAAGCTGAAATAAAATGATTATTCAAGGGGCTCCCATACATAAAACGCCATTTTTTGCCTATTTTTGCTCGATATCAATAAAAGGTAACAGGTATGCACTTGAAATATTCACAAAATACTCAGTTGTATGTTTACTTTAATAATAAATAATGAAGCTGAAATAAAATGACTATTTGAGGGGCTCCCATACATAAAACGCCATTTTTTGCCTATTTTTGCTCGATATCAATAAAAGGTAACAGGTATGCATTTGAAATATTCACAAAATACTCAGTTGTATGTTTACTTTAATAATAAATAATGAAGCTGAAATAAAATGATTATTTAAGGGGCTTCCATACATAAAACGCCATTTTTTGCCTATTTTTGCTCGATATCAATAAAAGGTAACAGGTATGCACTTGAAATATTCACAAAATATTCAGTTGTATGTTTACTTTAATAATAAATAATGAAGCTGAAATAAAATGATTATTTAAGGGGCTCCCATACATAAAACGCCATGTTTTGCCTATTTTTGCTCGATATCAATAAAAGGTAACAGGTATGCACTTGAAATATTCACAAAATACTCAGTTGTATGTTTACTTTAATAATAAATAATGAAGCTGAAATAAAATGATTATTTAAGGGGCTCCCATACATAAAACGCCATGTTTTGCCTATTTTTTCTCGATATCAATAAAAGGTAACAGGTATGCACTTGAAATATTCACAAAATACTCAGTTGTATGTTTACTTTAATAATAAATAATGAAGCTGAAATAAAATGATTATTTAAGGGGCTCCCATACATAAAACGCCATTTTTTGCCTATTTTTGCTCGATATCAATAAAAGGTATCAGGTATGCACTTGAAATATTCACAAAATACTCAGTTGTATGTTTACTTTAATAATAAATAATGAAGCTGAAATAAAATGATTATTTAAGGGGCTCCCATACATAAAACGCCATTTTTTGCCTATTTTTGCTCGATATCAATAAAAGGTAACAGGTATGCACTTGAAATATTCACAAAATACTCAGTTGTATGTTTACTTTGATAATAAATAATAAAGCTAAAGTAAAATAAAAGCTAAAGTAAAAGAGGTAGCTCCCATACATAAAACGCCCCACTTTTTTTGACTATTGATACATAAAACGGATATCGATATCGATAAAAGGTAACAGGTATGCACTTGAAATATTCACAAAATACTCAGTTGTATGTTTACTTTAATAATAAATAATGAAGCTGAAATAAAATGATTATTTAAGGGGCTCCCATACATAAAACGCCATTTTTTGCCTATTTTTGCTCGATATCAATAAAAGGTATCAGGTATGCACTTGAAATATTCACAAAATACTCAGTTGTATGTTTACTTCAATAATAAATAATAAAGCTAAAATAAAATGATTATTTAAGGGGCTCCCATACATAAAACGCCATTTTTTGCCTATTTTACTCGATATCAATAAAAGGTAACAGGTATGCACTTGAAATATTCACAAAATACTCAGTTGTATGTTTACTTGAATAATAAATAATGAAGCTGAAATAAAATGATTATTTAAGGGGCTCCCATACATAAAACGCCATTTTTTGCCTATTTTTGCTCGATATCAATAAAAGGTAACAGGTATGCACTTGAAATATTCACAAAATACTCAGTTGTATGTTTACTTTAATAATAAATAATGAAGCTGAAATAAAATGATTATTTAAGGGGCTCCCATACATAAAACGCCATGTTTTGCCTATTTTTGCTCGATATCAATAAAAAGTAACAGGTATGCACTTGAAATATTCACAAAATACTCAGTTGTATGTTTACTTTAATAATAAATAATGAAGCTGAAATAAAATGATTATTTAAGGGGCTCCCATACATAAAACGCCATGTTTTGCCTATTTTTTCTCGATATCAATAAAAGGTAACAGGTATGCACTTGAAATATTCACAAAATACTCAGTTGTATGTTTACTTTCATAATAAATAATGAAGCTGAAATAAAATGATTATTTAAGGGGCTCCCATACATAAAACGCCATTTTTTGCCTATTTTTGCTCGATATCAATAAAAGGTATCAGGTATGCACTTGAAATATTCACAAAATACTCAGTTGTATGTTTACTTTAATAATAAATAATGAAGCTGAAATAAAATGATTATTTAAGGGGCTCCCATACATAAAACGCCATTTTTTGCCTATTTTGCTCGATATCATAAATAATAAAATTGTGAATATTACGAAACCCTTCGTGCGCGAGTCCGACCCGCACCTGGTCGATTTTTTAAATTTAAATTGCTAGCGTCATCTACTACGAACTATTATATCATTCCAAGTCAAGGGCGTCGCCAGCCAGTAGTTCAGGAGGGGGCAGTTGATATATGGAGGGTGGAAAGAGTATGAATTTTGAATACAGTTAAAAGCAAAGTTATTAATAATAGAACAAAAAGAATTTAGGACAAAATATAATAAAATAACAATAATTTGGAGGCAATCAAAATGTCCATTGACAGTCACAAGATTTTAATAATAAAGAAGTCGAAAGAGATCTTTTTTTCATTAAGTTAATTAAAACACAATCTTCGTGGGTTTTTTGTAAACTTTTCGAACACTTTATTTTGAAAATCTTGTAAGTTTTCATTACTATGTTTTCTGTGCACACTCATCATGACCTGACCATTGATGCGATATTCCCTCATAGTTCTTCTTCACCAGGTTTTTAGTCTCCTGAGGCTGCTAAACGATCGCTCTACCTTACACGTTGTGCACGGTAGAGCGATCAAAATTTTAAACGCTTTTCCTGTTTCAGGAAAGAAGGTTTCTGCCTCTTTTAGGACATCAATAACGATTAGATTATAGAGAACTCCAGTGGGTGCAAAACAAACTAACTTCAAACTTGAAAAATCTGTACTCAAAATTGTTCGTTTTGATGGGTATCAAAGCAAACAACATTAAGTATAGGTTTTCTATCAAAAAAGTCTATCAAAAAAAAATAACCTTAAACACAATTTATAGCAATGCTGGCCATAATGATAGCCAATCAACGTAGAGAATGATTCGACAAAATTACAATTATTTACAACGCAAACGCTAGCGTCGGATTTAGTCTTAACTCCGACTTAGGATTTCGATATCTTTGCATTTGACTACATGAATCTCTAGGGGGGCAACTGCCCCTACCTGCCCCCCCTTGGCGACGCCCTTGTTCCAAGTGTATGCACGGACAATATAACGAAGTACAGGGTTTTGGGAACTTTACGCAATATCGATCTAAATCGTAATGAGACTGAACTGACTGACTGGAACGATAAAGGTTCAACTTTTCGAAAATAAAAAAGGGGATAATATGCAAAATTCCCTCTTTTATCAACTGTTACCAAAAAATTCTGTGTCTGCCGCACTGCTAAGGTAGAACGCTTGTTTGAAAACAAAAATAAGAAATGAACTTTCTACGAGCTCAATAAAAGGCACTCTAGATACGAAATCTGAAATTAGAAATTTTTTCGAACTTGATTTCAAAAAGTTCAATAAAAATATTTACTATCTCAAAAACAATGAAGAGACCGAAAATCAAGAAAATTTTCAGATTGTGAGCGAGATTACATGTGTCATATCATAATGAATGCTGTACATGTATTAATTTCAATAATTTTTCAAATCATTTCGTTACTTTGATGAAAAGTTTGATTTACAATATTTGTTTTATTTATCACCATCTTGAAATAAAGTTTGAAACCATAAACTAAGAAAAAACTGTACATTTACCGCTTTTAAATTAATATATACAGTTTTCTACAGTTTTTGCTGAGGATATATGTAGTTTTTCACTAAGTTGGGGTTGGCAACACTGGACCATGACATAAACTCACTTCTGAATATTCAATTTCACGGAACTACCTGACTACCCGTTCAGTATGGAATTCCCTCCCGAAATAATTATTTGTTTACCTATATATATATATATATATATATATATATATATATATATATATAATATATATATATATCACTGTATTTGCCCTTTCTACCTAGTTCGTTATATATATAAATATTTGTTGATGTTGATTTGTATTCGAGAAATGTGATCATTTTGCATTCAGCATCCGAGGAAGGTCTTTAATTGTTATTGAACATATATATATATATATATATATATATATATATATATATATATATATATATATATATATATATATATATATATATATATATGTATATATATACAGTGGCGGCGTAAGGCGGGGGCGACCGCCTACGGCCTCGCGGACAAAGGGGACTCTCTCTGGAGCCGGCAGATATATATTATTATTATTATATATATATATATATATATATATATATATATATATATATATATATATATATATATATATATATATATATATATATATATATATATATATATATATATATATATATATATATATATTTATATATATATATATATATATATATATATATATATATATATATATATATATATATAATATATATATATATATATATATTATATATATATATATATATATATATATATATATATATATATATATATATATATATATATTAGCATAAGAGTTATCGATGAAGTGATTTAACAATATATTATATTATTTTTTTCACTGGATTGCACTAGAGACTGTATTATTGAAATTGAACAAATATCTTAATATATTGCAATGCATCAATAAACACAATAGAAGAAAACTTTATCGGATTTCTTGCTGTCACTGACGACTGAAGAATATTTTAATTATACAATACTGGGAGAGCTGGAAAAAAATGGCTTAGATATTCAAAACTGTACTGGCCAAGAATATGACAATGGTACAAATATGGTAGTCGTAAATAGTGGAGTTGAAACTCGAATATTAAGTATAAATTCTAGAGCATTTTTTAAATCATGCGGTTGTCATAGCTGGAATCTGCTGTTAGTAGACGTGGCTAATTCTTCTGTTGTAGCAAAAACATTTTCTTGTTTTAGTGAGAAAATTTAATTGCTATTTTCAAGTTCCAGCGAACGCTGAAATTAACCAAAGGCAAACTGAAGCTTACTATGAAGCCTTTATCAGGCACCAGGTGGGATATCAAAACTGGGACAGTGCAGGCTATATTACTGCAATTTGAAAAAAATGTTCAATGCATCGAAAGCTTAAAAAATCAAACAAAACAATCAGACACACTAAGTGATTGTGATTTGGCTTTGAACAAAATTGTTGAGAAAAACAGTTATGACTTTCCTAGAGACATAAAAAATGAAAGGGAAGCCAAAAAAAAGCAGGTTTGATTATGAAGACAGCGAACAACCTGTATGTACAGTCTCCTAAGAGCCGGTAAAAAACAGATTCTTTAATACCAGCAAATAAAATGAACGTAAAATATTGCTGACGAAAAGTGGCGATAATGAAAAATGGTGATAAAAATTTACTGTCTGCTGTCTGTTAATATACATATATACATAGACCACTGCTTGTTGAGATTATTGCGACAAAAAAAGGAATTTACAGCGAACAATTTATAGAAAATTAGCTGTTAAAAGTTAGCTAGCTGATGCATGTTGGGAAAGAAGAAGAGGGCCTCGCGAAATGTACTTGCCCACATCAAATTAAGGTCTTGCCCCGCCACTGTATATATACATATATATATATATATATATATATATATATATATATATATATATATATATATATATATATATATATATATATATATATATATATATATATATATATATATATATATATATATATATATATATATATTTATATATATATATATATATATATATATATATATATATATAGATACATACATACATACATTTTGCGTTGTTGGTATTCTACGACAGTAGAGTGAATTTCTCCCTTCATATTTTCATTATGCCAACATGTCATAGAGACATTCCGTTTTATTAAGTTTTGTAATTTAACGAATTGATAACTTTCTATATTCTTTCAATTCTAAATATGGTTTCATGATAAGTAAGTATAGCCTTACTTTGATCCGATTTACAACTTTTTTCAAATGGAAAGTTAGTTTTAGGAACTTTGGTTTATAATCTTCATGATATTGTCCATTAGTTGAATTAATACACAGAATTAAAGATACTTAAAACTGAATAAAAAATGTAACTAAATATTCAAATTTCAAGGAATGATGAAGGTCACGATATTTTTTAACTGAATAAGTGAAATGGTTTTTTGTTTTGGAAAAAACGAGTGTCATTTTTATTTTCTCAGCAAAGTTTTCTTCTTTGTTCCTTAATATATAAAACAAATGACACTGAAAGGAAAATTATATTTGAATTTTTCCCGCCGCAAATTCAATTGAAAGGATACCCAAATATAATGAAATCATTGAGTTTCCATAATGGAAAATAATAATATTATAATTTCAATGAAACCTAAGTTCCTCAAGAAACTCGCTTCGATAATTTCGAAATAATTTTCAATCATTCAATCCATATACAATATCCAAACAAAACAGAAAATTCAATATAGAAAACAAAATTGACAATTCTCATACATCTACATGTACACAAGCAGTTCAACATGAATTGATATACTTCGTGATTTATCTCTTAAAAACGCCAAGTGGTGGTGAATCCCTTATTCCAACAGATAATGCACTAAACTCTTTGAGACCTCTATAAAATAAAGACCTCATCGAACAATGCAGGTTATATCTGGGTAAATGGCAATCACTATTGTGTCTTGTATTGTGAATGTGAATTTTAGACCTATATGTTATAAACTCATCAAAATATTTTGGGAGTAAATTATTCAAGACCTTATATATAAAAATCATCGTAATTTTATATAATCTTTCAACAACTGATAGCCAATCTAAATTCCCAAGCATTACCTTAACACCAGAATATCGATTACATCCCAGAATAACTGTCATTCCTCTATTTTGTAGTTTTTATAGAGCAGTCAATTTACTGAGGTCAAACAGTACATAAGTATGGCACAATAATCGAAATGTGGCTGGGTAATGGTGTTATAGATAGTTAATCGTGAAAATGAAGACAAATTTCCCGCAATACGAGAGAAAAAATAGTTTCTTAGAAATATGCCGTGAAACACAAGAAAAATGAGAGTTGAATGCTTAAGAACAGCTATCCAATACAAAAACCAAATATTTAAATTCTTTCACTATTTCTATATTTTGGTCATCTATATTAATACCATTTTGATCCACATCAATACTCATTAATTTATTCCTAGTTGTTAACATCATTGCTTTAGTTTTCAGAATATTAAATTTCAACTTATTTGCACCCAAGTAAAAAAATATTTTTTGTAGTGAAACATTCATTCTGTCAACAGCCTTATTCAAATCAGCATGAGAAGATGAGAGCAGGGATTCATTCGAAAAGAGATTCAAATATTCACAGCCATGGTACAAGTCAATATCATTAATATGCAATAAAAATAAAAGCGTTCCCAAAACACTACCTTGAGGAACTCCATATCCATTAACAATAGCCTTAGAGTATACATCAATTATTTTAATTATTTGTTTTCGATCAGTTAAATAATGAGAAAGCTAGTCCAAAACTTTACCTTCAATACCAATACTTTTTAATTTCATCAATAGTTTATATCTATCTATTGTCTCAAAAGCTCTCTTGAGATCCAAAAATAGCACAACCACATAACAACCCTGATCAATGCATTTTTTCCACTTTGAAACAGGTAGCTGCAGTGCAGTTTCACATGAGTGATTAGGACGAAAACCTGATTGATTTAGCATGAATATGTTATTTTTATTTAAATACTCTATAACTTGATTATACACAACCAATTCTAGCAATTTTTCCAGAGATGGTAGGTAATGTATTTATTTGAATTTTTCACTTTTTGAGTAAGCACTACAGTGCTTATTTTAAGTTCATCTGGTATTTTAGCGTAAAATGAAAATGTATTTACAAAATGTATGTTTTATAAACATATTGTCAATTATAATATCATTCGACGTTTTATTCTTTAACTTATTTATTAAAGACCTCAATTCAGTCATTTCAATAGGTTTGAATTGAAACAATTTGCTTCCTTGAAAAGCTGTGCTCAATCTAAAAGAACTGTCATCAATTAACTCCACAATATCTTTTATGCTATCAATAAAATAGGTATTGAAATGTTACGCTATTCCACGTTCATTTTGAATAAGTAATATTAGAATTGTTAATATTAAATTCAATGCCGTTAGGTATTGAAAATGTTAGTCACGCCTTTATTTTCTACTAGTTGTTTTTAAGTTCACCACATTAACGGTGCATTATTTTTGTTGGAGTCAATTTTTCTGAAATAATATTGCTCCTTTTTAACTTTCATTGAACTCGAATACTGATTACGATAATGTTTATAATTATTCCAATTAACATTAGACTTATTTCTAATAAAGTTGAAGTAAGCAGCATTTTTTGTATTACTCTTCACCCTCATGTCAGCATCGTACAAAGGCAAATTACCTGGTTTACATTGAATTAATCTCACAGGTGCAAGTTCATCTACACATCAGTACGTTTATTTAAGAAATCTATATAAAATTTATCTATTTCAACACAATTCAACATAAAACTACATGCAATTAAATTTAGATGTATCCTCAATAAATTACTTTCATAAACATTGATTATCTATAAGGACAATCTACTGGTTTTTTTGATTATTCAATATTTAATTCACAATTATGGGTTTACCATTTATGTATTTTATCATTTTGGAATGATCCCCTCAGCTATGCACTGATCTAATTTCGTTTTTATCGTAATCTAGTATTCTTTCTGCATTTCAGTTTGATCTCTGAAAATCCGACGGTAAGGTACAACATTTTTAAAATTTTTGAAATTTTTAATAACGTCTTCAGGATTTTTGAGAATCACCTTCAATAACCTCGACTTACTTTGATCAAAAGCACCTACTCTAAATGTTTTTATATTTTCCATATTTATCTCAGAATCCTTAAGCAAATTATTAACAGTATTTAGGTCATCTTCCGTGCGTTTCAAGAAAGATGTAAAATTAGGTTCTTTGACATTAGCGATGATTATATTATTTGCTCTTTTTTGGCGTTCCTGGATTTCAGACATTATTGCCTCAGACTCGACAATATTTCCCGAAGTATTTAAGACATTGGACGATCTATTTTCCGTTACAACTTTTGTTAATTCCTTAACCTGTTTCTGAAGATCCCGCACTAACTGCATCAAAACCGGAAGTTGTTTCAATCCATTCTGACAATCATCACATAAGAAATTCAGACGTCGGTTCTTCAAGTCCATCGTACGAATTTCGGTTTCCGATAGCGATGCACATTCTTTACACAAACTTTGTTCACAGGTATCACAACTGAATATATATATATATATATATATATATATATATATATATATATATATATATATATATATAAATATATATATATATATATATATATATATATATATATATATATATATAAATATATATATATAAATAAATATATATATAAATAAATATATAAATATATATTATATATATATATATACATCTATATATATATATATATATATATATATATATATATATATATATACATCTATATATATATATATTCTATATATATATATATATATATATATATATATATATATATATATATATATATATAATGAACAAAAACAAAACTTGAATTTACTGCGTTTATTATCACAAAAATACTTTGAAAAATATAACACTGCGATTGCAATTTCAGTCACTAGACCATCATCGGGCAGATTGAGTTAAGAACTGAATACATAATTACAGATTTGCGCTCACGGGTGGGAAAGAATTATTGCAGGTACCTAAAAAGACAAGAAGAATACATTTCAAGAAGGGCTAATAGATGTGGATTTCCCAAATTGGTACAATGAAATGTTTTTAAAAAAATCATTATTGTTCGAATACACTAAATAAAGGAGAATGTATCAAGACAATCTGGTAGTTCAGCAAGATATCTTTTGCATTATGATTGAGTTTAAAAATTTCAAATGATTCTAAGTAAGTTTGTTTCTTTTCGGTAATTTGTGCATAATTTGAAATTTATCTATTTGTGGAAAGGGGTGGTGATTTTCACGGCAATGATTTGAAAACGTTGAATCCGTTTTATTTTTCAAAAATGATTGTTGGTGTTCTTTAAATCTTGTCTTGAACGATCGACCAGTCTGACCTATATACACTCCTTTACATACAGCACAAATCAACCTATGAACTCCTGAACTCCTGAACTCAAAAAGTGATATCTTTGGCAGTGAATAAAAATCCTGAGAGTTTTATCTTACGTTTGAAAGCAATTTTAATATTACATCTAGGTATGACATTAGCAACTTTTTCTGTTAGAGGGCCAAAATATGTTAAAGATGTGGATTTTTCCAATTTCTCTACTTTCGATTGAGGATATGCTGCTGTACGCTAGTTGACTACGTTTCTTGTTTATCTATCAATATCAAAATTGTATGAAAACCATTGTTTGAAGCAATTATTTTTATAGTAGAAATTTCTTTTGCTGAGTTTGGTATGGATAATGGAATTGAAAACGCTCTGTGGATCATTGAGTTAAAAGCTGAATGTTTATGGGAAAGAAGATGATTTGAATCCGACGGAATACATATATCCGTGAAAAGTGGTTGTTGGAAACTAGGACATTTTATTTTCATATTTAATTTGTTATTATTTGCATCTTAAAAAGCTAATGTACCGCAGATACGAGATGCTCATTTTTTTTTGGACGAAAGACAGATGTGCATGTGTATGATGCGCAAACCCAGAAAACATTCTTGCGAGAGACATAACAAGTTTTAGGTGCATTGAAAAACGTCCGTTCGGATTTTCATTTTACGCATTAGGAATTAATAATTTTCAACGTTATTACACGTTAACAGGAACATTAAAAAGGACACAGCTTAATTCAGCTTAAAGAGTGTGGTTTTAGTGAAGTGGTGGTGAAGGAGGAGAGCGCTCTCCAGAGGACAAACCACGCCGAAGATTGGTAAGTCCAGAAATTTCAGTAAGCATCTCGCCGATATAACATATAATTTGTTCAAAAATATTAAATATCAAAATATGGTCCTTCGAGAAGAAAAGTAAAAGTCTGTTTACGACATTTTGGCCCTATCGAGCCGGATTGTATCAGTTTTCTTAAGTTTTTTTAATTTTCAGATATTCTGTGATTCAGTTTAATGCAACCATTTTGAACAATTCTATAAATTTCAATCGTTTCCACCTCTAAAATCACGTCATCATTTATTTCAATTATCGTATATTGTCATATGCTAAACATAGCTCGGTCTTTTCAGATCATCACTCTGTCTCATTCGCATATCTTCACAGAGTTTTTCTACGCAGACTTGCGATTTAAGGTACCTACATTACAGGGCAGCGATAAGCGATTCGTTGAACGCGCAGCCAGCTAGATATTTGCCTGCGTTGTTTACATTATTTAGAAATAACCAAATTACGTTCGTAACTTGATTGTTAGATCTGAAATAAAAATAGTCATTTCATTTAAAATTCTGTACGTATCAATTTGTTCTTCACCTGTGTGCCATTTATAGATTTTCATTTGTTTATAATGAGTTAATTAGTTGCCAGTCAAGAATTTGAACGTATTTCGTAAATTTATATAGTGATCTTTCGTATTTTCGATTTGCATAGAAACTTCAATAATATCGGCAGAAATGAAGAAATTGGTAATGAAACGAAAAACACTTTTTAATCGTTTAAAGGAAATTTATGAATATGGAGTTGGTTCTACGACTGATAAGTTCTATGAACAAAATTTCTCTGCGAGGACAGAATTTGTGAAAGCACTCTATGAAGAATTTCAGGACTTTCATAATCAAATAATTTCTTTAATTACCGACGATACACAGTTTGATGAGGAAGATAAGGTTAGAGTTTTAGCTGATAAATATTTGTATGGGGTTAGAAGTGAAAAATTGGAGCTATCTCCTAAAGATTCTCGTTCTAATATTTCGCAGGCTAATAGCAACCTCAGTGATCCTTCCACTTCGGGAAATAACTTGAAAGGGAAATTGCCAAAGATAAACTTGCCGGTTTTTGAGGGTAACCTAAAATTGTGGCCTTCCTTTTTTGATTTGTTCAATAGTATAATACACAATAATTCTAGTTTAAGTAAGATAGAGAAATATCATTATTTGTTGACATCCCTAAAAAATGAACCTTTCAATTTACTGAAAGCTATTCCCATGGTCGAGGATAATTATCAAATAGCATATGATACACTCGCTAATAGGTATCAAAATAAACGTATTTTAGCTACAACATATTTTAATGAAATTTATATGGCTCAACCTCTACAAAAACATTCTCCTAAGGATTTAAGAAATTTATTGGATATATTTTCAGAAAACCTTGCTGCACTTACCGTTTTAAAGTTCAATACGGATTCTTGGGATTTTGTAATATTCAATATTTTGCTACAAAAATTAGATTCTAAAACAAGAACAGATTTTGAGCTTGAGCATAGCACTACGGATATGCCTACGTATAAAATTCTTACTACTTTCTTAACTGATCATTGCAAGGCCTTAGAGTCTGTCCAGTGTATGGTGCCAGCATCATTTTCAAAATATAAAGGTACAACCTCACAGGTTTCCACTATGGATAAAGGTTTCCGTTTCAAGAGGCCCTCAACGCCTTCTGCTTATTTAACATCTGCTGGCGATCATCAAAAATGTATTGTTTGTTCAGCTTCACACGCCTTACATAGGTGCCACATCTTCCTGGCCAAAACTCCACATGACAGAGTTGCCTTTGTTAAAGGAAATAACCTTTGTGCGAATTGCTTGCGTGGATCACATTCTACCCGAAATTGTCCATCGTCAATTACTTGCAAAATATGTCAGTATACTCATCATATAACACTTCATTTAAACTTTCGTGAACCGGATGCATCCCAAAGAGCCCCTTTCGTGGCAACCCCTTCGGGTTCAACAGGGCTAGTCGATAAGGATTCGGTAACCAATAGGGCGGTCAATACCCTCGATACGAAATTCTCGAATTCCGGCTTCAATGACACTACCGCACTGCAGTACTTTAAATCTCGCTATAAAACAATCCACTGTCCTGCTTTCTACTGCAGAAGTGGATATTAAGGATTGTCGAGGGAACTTTCAGAGGGTTCGTATTCTTCTCGATACTGCTAGCATGGCAAATTTCATTAGTGAACGTTGTTTTAATCGTTTAGGTTTAAGAAGGCAACGTTGTTCAGTACCAATAGAAGGATTGAATAATCAAGTTTCCAGATCAACTAGGGGTATCACTCATTGTTTAGTCAAGTCTTGTGGTAAGGATGGTCCTACCTTCTCATTTGAATCTATCATTCTCCCAAATCTTTGTTCAAATCAACCAAAAATACATGTTAATCCACATAATTGGTCTCACATAAGAAACTTGACACTAGCAGATAGTAAATTTTCTACTCCTGGTCCAATAGATATGCTATTTGGAGCGGAACTGGTTCCATTCATGTTAGGGCCTGGCCGTATCTTTGGCGATCATGGTACGCCAACTGCCCTTGAGACAGTTTTTGGATGGGTGTCACAGGGAAAGACAGAATGTGCATCATTGAACACGTCCCTTTTAAGCTGTCATGCTGCTCTCGAACCCCAAATAGATTTTACTCTTAAAAAATTTTGGGAGTTAGATCAGGTTCCTAAAGAAAGTCCTAGTTTTTCCCTAGACGATCATAAATGTGAAACACTATATAAGACATCAGTTCGTCGAGATATTTCAGGAAGGTTTGTTGTTCCCCTTCCCTTAAGTACACAGAACCGGACTTTGGAGACTCATATTCACAGGCGATTCATATCTCTAGAGTCCCGGCTCTATAGGAACCCTCATTTACATACAGCATATTCTGAATTTATGAAGGAATACATGCAACATCAATACATTTCCGAGGTTCCTACTTCAAATCACAAATCTTTGTCAGCCTTCTATTTACCCCATCATTGTGTAGTGAAACCGGACAACGCTTCTACTAAATTTCGAGTAGTATTTGATGCGAGTGCTAAGAGTGTAAGGGGTATAAGCCTGAACGACACGCTTTTCTCAGGCCCAAAACTGCATCAGGATTTATCTATCATTTTATTCAAATTTCGAATTATCTGTGATATCGAACAAATGTACTGTCAGATACTAGTACTCCCGGAACATAGAAGATTTTAGAGATTTCTCTGGCGCTTCTCAAGAAATGAGGAAATAAAGGAGTTCACCCTTAATAGAGTTGTTTTTGGTGTTTCTTCTGCTCCATATCTGACCTTAAGAACTCTACAAGAGTTGGCAGTTTTAGAACAAAATACTTACCCTGCAGCTTCTAAGGTGCTACTGGAATCTATATACGTAGATGATTGCTGCGCAGGCGCAGGATCAGTTGATGCAGCTCTTCAGCTACAGGCAGAGTTAATTGATTTACTCAAAAGAGGAGGTTTCGAGTTGCGAAAATGGGCAAGCAACCATCCCTCTATTCTTGCTGCTGTACCAACAGTCGACACACAAATGCCGCTCAATTTTTACACAGATGGTCCTAGATTTATGAAGGTTTTAGGTCTACAGTGGAATCCCACTCTGGATGTGTTTTCCTACTCCTTTTCTGAAATCAGTTCTACATGCACTAAGCGTGGCATTCTTTCACAAATCGCAAGGATTTTCGATCCTCTTGGTTTTCTGTCACCTGTTATTCTTCTTGCCAAGCATATTATGCAAAAACTATGGCTTTCAAAGTGTGATTGGGATACTCCAGTCATTGGAGATATTAGTGATGCATGGAATCGGTTTAAGTCAGAATTACCTGAATTATCCAGCGTACAACTGCCTACATGTCTTATATCTGAGAACATATCTCGTTTGGAGATGCATGGGTTTTGTGACGCTAGTACTATAGGCTATGGTTGTGTAGTATATTTCAGATCCATTACGAATTTTGGCCAGATTAAAATTACTCTGATTTCTAGAAAATCTAGAGTCGCACCACTTCGAGTGGTTTCTATTCCACGACTAGAACTGTGCGCTGCATATCTTTTATCTGATTTAATACTTTCAGTGAAAGAAGCTTATTCAGATCTCCTCACATTTAATGCCATGTATGCGTGGTCGGACTCACAGGTGACACTCGCTTGGCTCGCAAATTCACCACATAGATGGAAAACTTTCATTGCTAATAGAGTGTCGCATATTCAGGAGATTGTACCCCCGTCCTCTTGGAGATATGTTCCAACGGATTTTAATTCCGCTGATTCTGTAAGTAGAGGAATATTTCCTCTACAACTATAAGAAAATGTTTCATGGTGGCAAGGACCTGCTTTTCTACTAGAAAGAGAAGAAAATTGGCCGGAACAGCCATCTATTCTGTTGAGTAAAGACGTTTTTCAAGAAGAGAGACCAAAGGTGGCATTACATATTTCGATTTCGCCTTCCTCCATATCGACTTTACTCATAAGATTCTCATCTTTAAGAAAAGTTCAGCGTATCCTCTGTTACGTCTTTCGTTTTATTGCCATAAAGACTAAATCGAAGGTTTATGCTTCTGTCGTTTCGACACAACCAGAAATTCACTGTGCCTTCCAGACCATAGTTAAACTCGTTCAAAACGAATGTTTCTCGGATATCTTTGTGGCTTGTAAAAATAATACTTCTCTGTCTAAACCAGTCAGAAAGCTTGCTCCTTTTGTTGATGAATCGGGATTGATCAGGTTGGGTGGTCGCCTTAGAAAATCAACTCTATCCTTTGAGGTTAAGCATCCTATTTTGTTGCCAAAACAGCATAGGTTCACGGACCTTGTAATACATAACTCATAATGAAAACTTACATCCCGGACTCAAAACTCTGCATAATATATTGCTACAGACCTTCTGGATACTCTCTCCTCGCAGTGCTATTTATCGATGTATATCTAAATGTGTTCGATGTTTTCGTAGTAGACCTCAAACATATATACCTGTTATGGCAGATCTCCCTTCCTTTAGGATTTCGCAAGTAAAGGCATTTTCACACGTTTCTTTGGACTATGCTGGCCCCTTTATTATCCGTTTAGGAAAACATAGAGGTGCAAAAACCCTTAAGGCATATATCTGTCTTTTTGTTTGTTGCGCTACAAAGGCAGTGCATGTCGAATTATCGTCCGATTTGTCGACTGATACATTTCTCGCAAGCTTCCGTCGTTTTATTGCTCGGAGAGGTAGAGTCTCTGATATGTATTCTGATCAAGGCACTAACTTTAAGGGAGCGAATAATCAGCTCATATTATTCTCACAAGCCGCTGATAGAGAACTATCCATAAATTGGCATTTTAATCCCCCTGCAGCTCCACATTTTAATGGCCTGAGCAAGGCTGGTGTCAAATCAATTAAAACGCACCTTCGTCGAGTAGTAGGTGAACAGGTCTTGACTTACGAAGAATTATATACCCTAATTACGCAGATCGAGGCACTTTTAAACTCGCGGCCTCTATCTGCTATTAGCGAAGAACCAAACGATCTTACCCCCTTAACCCCAGGTCATTTCCTGACCATGGAAACACTCAATAGCTTCCCTGAACCAGACCTCTCAGATGTTGCGCTGAATCGGTTGTCGCGATGGCAAATGATACAGAGAATGAACTCAGATTTTTGGAAGAGGTGGAAAGGCGAATATTTGCATACGTTACAGCAGCGTTCAAAATGGTTAAAATCTACACCCAATATCGAATTGGGTATGTTAGTATTGATAAAACATGAGCTCAGACCTCCCTTGGAATGGGCTCTCGGACGAGTTGTCAAATTACATCCGGGTGAAGACGGAGTAGTTCGAGTAGTTGAAAACTCCTAACGGAATATATCAACGTCCTGTAGTCAAACTCTGTCCTTTACCAGGTCAGTTTTCCTAATATATTTATTTGGTTTTCTTATATTTTAATTAAGATTCATTATTAATTTCCAGTATATTTTATTCAATTTTTTTTGGGGAAAAAACTAACAAGTTTTTGGTGGGTGGAAAATGTTGGAAACTAGGACATTTTATTTTCATATTTAATTTGTTATTATTTGCATCTTAAAAAGCTAATGTACCGCAGATACGAGATGCTCATTTTTTTTTGGACGAAAGACAGATGTGCATGTGTATGATGCGCAAACCCAGAAAACATTCTTGTGAGAGACATAACAAGTTTTAGGTGCATTGAAAAACGTCCGTTCGGATTTTCATTTTACGCATTAGGAATTAATAATTTTCAACGTTATTACACGTTAACAGGAACATTAAAAAGGACACAGCTTAATCCAGATTAAAGAGTGTGGTTTTAGTGAAGTGGTGGTGAAGGAGGAGAGCGCTCTCCAGAGGACAAACCACGCCGAAGATTGGTAAGTCCAGAAATTTTAGTGAGCATCTCGCCGTTATAAGATATAATTTGTTCAAAAATATTAAATATCAAAATATGGTCCTTCGAGAAGAAAAGTAAAAGTCTGTTTACGACAGTGGTTTTTTATATATATCGAAACTCAAAGTATTATTATTATATATATATATATATATATATATATATATATATATATATATATATATATGTCACCGGAAAATAACAAGAACCGCAAGTTTATAAATTTCCTAGGAAATTAAAAACCTTCGTAGGATTCTAAACGAGAGACAAATTGTATTATTTTACGCCTACATTTTCGCAAATTGATAAACTTACCGAACTCCTTAAAATGATAAGACTGTCAACATCGACCAATCAGAGAGCAGTGTGTTATTTGCCGTATTTCAAAGAAGCGTAAAGTTAAAAGCTCTTCTGTGATTGGTCGAACCGTTTATAATCTTACGAATGGATATCCGTTAGTTTATAAACTTACCACGAGGCGTCGTAAATAGATAAATTTGCGAAAATGTGGGCGTAAAATAATACAATTTATCTCTCGTTTAGAATCCTACGAAAGTTTATAAATTTCCTAGGAAATTTATAAACTTGCGGATCTTATTATCTTCCGGTGACATATATATATATATATATATATATATATATATATATATATATATATATATATATATATATATATATATATATAT
>JARQZK010000854.1:0-202975 GCA_030704885.1 Cynegetis impunctata
ATTTCATGTATGTGTGATAGCCACAAACATGTAAGAGCGTCACGTTCCTCCTTTCATTTAAGCATAGTGGGATCGCCACCTCCTATTTATTTTTGAATTATTTAATGGTTCTACTTTTTTTTAAACTTAGATTTTTTTTCATTTGCAAATTATTTAACGGTTTATTTCTTGCCTGTGTGATCGCCACAAACATATAAGGCAGCGTGAGAGCGTCAAGTTCCTCCTTTCATTCAAGCAGAGTAGGATCGCCACCTCCTACTTATTTTTAATTTATTTAATTATTCTACCTGTTTTTCTGAACGTAGTGGATTCGCCACTATCATTTCCGCGGAAGCGCCACAAATATTTTTTTTTAAGCAGAGTGGGATCGCCACCGCCTACTTATTTCTAAATATTTTTAATGATACTTCATTTTGTTCTTAACCTAGTGGATTCACCACTAATCCATTTTTTTATCTTCCACCATGCATGATATCGAAAAGAAAAGACAACAATAATAAATGTAATACATCTGTATTACATTGCATTCAATAAACTCCAGGTTGCATTGCAATCAACACATAACTAATAAATTATTCAAAACGGCAACAATAATAAATGTAATTCATTTGCACTCGTCCGTCCTGACGTGACAAATGATGGGTTGCATAAAGAGGATGTATAGGAATACCGTTAACATATATATATATATATATATATATATATATATATATATATATATATATATATATATATATATATATATATATATATATATATATATATATATATATATATAGGGTGTACCAATCTTACGACAAACTTCGGTATATGGGTTATTTTAAGAGATATCAAAAAATTTTAAAATCAAAAATGGTAGATGTCTTTAAGGTCCATATTTTGAAATTATCTCGAACTATACAGAGTGTTGCGTAACTTCGTTACAAACTAAACATATGGTTTTTTAAATGAGAACCCCTGTATATTATACCGAATTCGGATTACTCACATTTTTTTGAAGCTTTTGATATAAGATTTTGCTATGTTATACAGAGTACTTCAGAAGATATGGACACGTTTATATGAAAATCGTAGGTAAATCAAGCTTATTGCGCGTTGAAGAAAAAAATTATATTTTGCCTAACAGAGTTTCGTAATATGATGCAATATCTCCGTATTATATTAAATTTTAATTATTATTCATTTTGTATACAGGGTGGACGGAAACTCGAACCTTTCATTTTCTCTCTTATTTCAAATGGAACACCCTGTATTTAATAGCACAAATAGAATCTTCTATTATGTAACTTTAATTTTTGTCAAGCATTCCCTATACCGAAAGTTAATAAAAACAGATTTATTTTGTAATATTTATTATGAACTATAATTATAAACCTTATATGTGAAAGCAATTAACGTTGAATGTAACAAAAAATCCTATATAATAATAAATTTTAATAAACAATTTATTCTTAAAAAAAAAAGTCACAAAAAGTATAATTCTAACCGTAATATTAAACTAAATGTTCAAAGTGTTCCCGTTAACATCAATGCAATGCTGGAAACCATTACATTTTCTCAGTTAGCGTTGACATTGATGTTAACGATGAACACTTTGAACATTTAGTTTAATATTACGGTTAGAATTATACTTTTGGTGACTTGTTTTGTTAAGAATAAATTGTTTATTAAAATTTATTATCATTTAGGAGTTTTTGTTACATTCAACGTTTATTGCTTTCACATATAAGGTTAATAATTATGGTTCACAATAAATATTACAAAATAACTCTATTTTTATTAACTTTGGGTATAGGGAATGCTTGAAAAAAATTGAAGTTACATAATAGAAGATTCTATTTGGGCTATAAAATACAGGGTGTTCCATTTGAAATAAGAGAGAAAATGAAAGGTTCGAGTTTCCGTCCACCCTGTATACAAAATGAAGAATAATTAAAATTTAATATAATACGGAGATATTGCATCATATAACGAAATTCTGTTAGGCAAAATAAAATTTTTTTCTTCAACGCACAATAATCTACAGAGCGTTGATTTACCTACGATTTTCATATAAAGATGTCCATATCTTTTGAAGTACTCTGTATAACATAGCAAAACCTTATATCAAAAGCTTCAAAAAAATGTGAGTAATCCGAATTCGGTATAATATACAGGGTCTCTTATTTCAAAATATGGACCTTAAAGACATCTACCTTTTTTGTTGATAACATTTTTTGATATCTCTTAAAATAACCCATATACCGAAGTTTATCGTAAGATTGGTACACCCTGTAAATATAATTATATATATATATATATATATATATATATATATATATATATATATATATATATATATATATATATATATATATATACACATACATACTACATTCATTGACTTACGCGGTACGAAGTTCAGCGGTCAACTACATAGTTTTATATAATAGGGGAGAATGGGGCAATGCGGTCAGCTGAGCACTTTTTGGAATAAATTTCAAAATATAAACCACAGCTTTATTAGAAAAATAATATATCAATTCGACATTGAAGGACTATTATAATTTGAGATCACAACAATCATTTTTGGAGTATCTATCTAATAGATATAAAAATTGAAAAGTAATGACTTTGACCACCATTGTACTCAAGTTAGGGCAATGGTCGTCATGATGTTGACAATGATGTTCAAATACTTCTAACATATTTTGCATGCGTATCCTGTAGCGTAATGCTAACCAGTTCAATCAGAGTGAGCCCAACGCCTATGCCAACGCCCACAGGAAGTGCACCGGTACAATACCCCGCTGTTTCTTCCAAATTCCCGCATATGAAATAAAGATTTTCTGGGTTCTCATCATCATCATCATCTACGCAGAGGTCTTCAATATGTACATCAGTTAATGAAGAGTGATTGTCTTCTCTAAGAACTTTCCTTTTAATCGTTTTAAGACTTTCTTCATACTCTTTGGTTTTTTGTCCTTCCCTTTGCCTTTTTTTTCAAGATCTTGTTCTGCTTTTTGTTTTCTTTTTCTATAAGACTGTATTTAATTGGCCTGGAGGTCAGAATGGTAGAATGTTGCTTTTTTCGACCTTGTCTTGTACCTACTGACAGATAGAATTTCAGTAGGAAAATTGATGAAAATTTTCAACCCTTGGTCGATTTTCGACTTTTCTCATAGACGTTTCATTAGCCATAAGCATTAGAGCCTTGTCCAACGTCTTCGAAGACCATGCAGCTTTTTGTGTTTTTCTATGTCGAGTTTTTGGCATCTAAAAACAAATCAATTGGATTTAGTTACAATAGGACACTCATAAAGACATTTCGGGCAATGTTGGTCAATTGACCACGATTACCCGCAACGGACTTCATGGAAAAAAAATTATAACACTTCAAACACTCGTCTTGTACGAACGCCGCGTTCTGAATGACGACGCAGGGCGCTAGTCGGTCGCGAGCAATGAGAAGCGAGATGTAATATAGTCCACACACGTAAAGGACTATTTATTCACTATCATTTTCATGCTTTAGTTACGTGCCTGACCACCATTGCCCCATCTTCCCCTATTAGTCCAGGAATTGAGCTCGCCCGCGCTAGAGAAATTTTTCTCACTCAATTTTTTTGCACCAACTTGTTTATTTAGGTCCCTAGTTAACAAATCTTCATGTTGCCAGGACCAATCAATGGTCAATGATTGTTTAAACAATTTTTTTTAAACAAATTGCAAAAATCGGACAAAGTGTTTTTAGGTTTTTTAGGTTATTCTGAACAAAAAAGATTCCTTCCATCATATTTTTGAGCTAGATATTTTTTGCAACCAATTTTACAAATCCATGAATTTTATGAAATTGTTTTAACGCACGGTCAGCAATGAATCTTTGTTTATTACCGTATTACTCAACAAACACCTGGGTTAAATATAGCAGGGTATGGAGAAGGACCAGAGACAACTATAATATAGATAACTATGGAAAATACCGCGACAAAGTTTTACCAGAAAAGGCGAGATACTTCAAGTTTAACTTTTATTGCCGTCTGTAGTGGATTTTGCTTTCTTTCTAAGCTAAATGCTATTTCATTTTTCATTTAGTTTCTAGGAGCGAAGCATGTGCATACATTTTCGTAGTGTTTCAAGTTTATTTTAGTGCTAATTTATTTGTAATTGTGTAAAATGGAAGTTCATTTTCATGAATTTAATTAATTTTTTAACTATTTATTGTGGAAAAAAAATTTGTAACATAATTTTGAATAAAAATCGATAGTTCTAGCAACGTTGTAAGATAAATTTTCACTTTGGTCTGTGGCAACACTGGTATCAAAAGAATAATAAATTTGTTGTCATTGTCAATATAGCCGAGCCGTCATAACCTATCATTCTCCTATTATCCTATGGTCTTTAAATAAAACGTATTTCAAGGATTTTAATTTCTCTTTTATTCCAATATATAATTCAATCAATGGATATTAAGTCTCAGCTGAAAGAAGCTCGAGAGGCTATTAATAAAAAGGATTTTAGGAAAGCAATCGAAACATGTAAAGTGAGTATTAGAAGACTTGTATTCTGAGTTTTTACTATTAAACTTCTGCAGAGAGTTCTGAGTGAAGATGAGAACAACTATATTGCCCTTGTTTTCCTTGGATTATCAATTCAAGAAGGGAACCCAGGTACTACACCTTCTGAGGAAAGTGAGAAAGCATTTCGTAAAGCAATCGAATTAAATTCTGATAACCTACTTGCATGGAATGGATTAGCAAATTATTTTGAAAGATTAGAAACGACAGAAGCAAAATTGGAACTGATTAAAATTTACGCCTTTTTAATTGGAAAAGAAATGTAAACATTCAAATATTAAGAGTCACTATTTATCTGATCTTCGGTTTATTAATGTTTTTTATAGGAATGAAATGAAAGTGATTGATTATTGTGAGAAGTTATGTAGCCTATATAAGTATACAAATGTGGAGGATATATGCAAAGTTATATATGAAAGGGTTGAGAAAGGAAATTTTTCCAAAACTGCACTAACTTGTAGTAGGTCTTCACTTGCTAATGTTTTAAAAGAAACTGATGAACTTTCTCCTGACATTTTAGTAGTGGTGAGTAGTATTAGTTGATTAGTGGGCAAATAATTTAGATCGAATTTTCTTTTAGTATGAGGATATTTTGAGTAATCTCATTAGCAACAGTGTGACGGTTACTTCAGATTATTATTCCCAATATCTAATGGTACTTTACAAGCTTAGAAAGTTAGATATATTAGTGTATCACATTTTACAAATGTATAAAATGTATCCAGAAGATATTACCTCTATGAACTGGTTTTGCAAGATATATAATGAATCCTACATTGAAAATAAGCTTTCACTTAATTCTCAATTCTTAGATGTTAAAGAAGTTTACAAGAAAGTACTTATTTTAGAGCCCAAAAATACCATGGCTATTTTTACCAAGGCTGTGCTGGAAGTTCAAATCGGAAAATTTGTTGATGCTAAAAGAAATTTAAAAATTAGTAAGTATATAAGAAAGTTCTAAAATGTATAAGGATTTATTCAATCTGTAAAATACTGTTGTGTTATGAAATAGTATTTGGATGTATAGTCCCTATATACTTGTAAATAAAAGTATGATAGGTTCTCATAGTTGAAATATTTTTATTTTTTTTTTATGAAAATAAACTATAAAGCAGCATGAAATAGCTTCATAAGAAGAAAAGTAAACTAAATTAACAACAATCATTTTCAATAATGTATTGTTTGAGTTCTTTCACAAATTTCTTGAAGTTTGTTGTGGAGGTGATTGTTTGCGGTAATTTATTGAAAAGCACAGTCGATGAGTACACAGGAGATTGTTTGCCTTTATTAGTTCTCAGCATATTATTGGAAAATGTGTTTGCATTTCTCAGGTTGCGTTCATGTATTTCAGCTCGTTTCCGTAAATTTATTTTTGATTTGATGAGTTTGTTTTGTATTTTGAATAAGAATTTGCAGCATTCAAAGTATTTTAATTTGAGGATGTTATATGGAAATTTTTTAAAAAGTGTTTCTGTTGGTGTATGATTATCCAAGTTGTGGATAGATTTGATTGCTTTGTTTTGCAGCCTCTGTAATCTATTTAAATTATGTTGCGAGGTGTTAGACCATATTGGCATGGTATAGGTAAGAACAGAGACTATATATGATGAGTAGATCATTTTTCTGCATTTGTTATTCATATATGGAGAGAGTTTAAGGAGAGCTGCAATTAGTCCAAACAATTTTCGCACTATAGCATCCGTGTGGTCATCCCATGTCAACTCATCGTTTATGTTTAATCCTAGATAATTATAGCTTTTTACGTTTTGAATTTGTACTTTGTCAATTAAAATTTTTTTGTCTGGTGAAGTAGGTTTATTCTTTCTTTTAAACTCTATATATACTGTTTTCTGACTATTTATAATTAAATGATTCATGTGGAGCCAATCAAGAAATCTTCCGAGATCTTTGTTTATATTTTGATATAGTTCATCTTCGTTTTTGTTATTGAACACCAGTGCTGTATCATCAGCGAACATTCAATATTTGCATTGAAAACCAATATTCGCCATGCTCTCCACATAGATTAGATATAGGAAGGGACCCAGTACGGTTCCCTGGGGCACGCCAGATTTTATTGGTAATTTTTTACTTACGTGATCATGTAATTGGACGTATTGCTTTCTACCAACTTTTAAAAACGACTTCAGGAGTTTATATGCATTACCAGCAATACCCATTTTTTGTAGTTTATTGAGTAGGATTTTTATATTTATTGTGTCGAAGGCTTTCTGTAAGTCGACAAAGATGGTGATTACATGGTCCTTTTGTTCCATCTTTTTGATTATGTGTTCCATTAGATCAGCTGTGGCCTCTAGCGTTGAACTCATATTTTGAAATCCATATTGATTGTCCGAAATCTTGAAAAACTAAGTAAGTCTATTTTTTATGATCTTCTCAAATATTTTCGCGAAAATAGAAGTTATGGATATTGGCCTATAGTTTGAAGGGTCGTCTTTTTTTCCTTTTTTATGAATGGGTATTACTTTGGATATTTTACAGCATTTTGGAAAAATTCCATTTTTTAAACTCTTATTAATCTGCTCTAGAAGAGGTTTTTCAATTAAGTAAGAGATTTCCCGGATATCTCTTGCTGTGAGCCCATCTGGACCAGAACTAGATTTGTTCGGAAGTTTGTTAATAATTTCCTTCAGTTCTTTAGCTGTACATTGTCTCATGAAGATAGATTTATCGTTTGTTACTTCATTAAAATTGTGAATATTCCGTTTTGTTTTTTCTGTCTTTTTTCTTAATGTTTTAGCTATTTGCGTAAAATTCAAAACTTTGGCCTTATCTTTTGGTGTATGATAGATTTTGCCGTCTATGTTAATTTTTTCGATAATCTTATTTTTTTCATTTTTTCTTTTGTTTGGTGATAAGATATTGTTGATTATGTTCCATGTTTTCCTATTATTCGTTCCTGCTTCGTTCAATTTTTTACTACTATATTTCTTCTTGTTTTGCCTTATATAATTGTTTATTTAATTTTTTAATAATTTGATTTTTTTTTGTAATAGTCAATAGTTGGATTTATTTTCATTAATTTGTAATATTTATCTCTTTTTCTGATGGCCTTGTGAGTGAATGGATTGCTCCACGCTTTACCTTTTTGTTTTCATTGTTGTAGATATGCGTTTTGATTCTGCAATCAATTTTATGAGGTCGTCAAAATTGTTTATCTGTGTTGTGTTTATGCTGGTGAGAACACTTTCTTTAAATAAGGTATAGTTAGTGATCTTAATCTTTTTTGATCTTATTTCATTATTAATTTTTTTGTCTGTTTTTATATTTACAAGCAACAATCTATGATCTGATATTGCAGAATCACGGGTCATTATCTGACATTCCATGTCTTTTTGTGTTATAACATGGTCGATTAGTGTTCCACCTCTGTCATGTCGTCTTGTGATGTCTTTGTTCTTTATTGCTGAATAGTTTTGTTTAATTATGTCTCTATAGTTTTTTACTTCTTTAGTTTTTTTCAAGATATCAATATTAATATCACCTATTAGTATACATTTTGGATGCTTTCATAGAATATTCTCAAATATTTGATAAAAGGTTTTTATGTCAGTATTCAGGGGACGATAAATTGCCCAAACTGCTAACTTCAGAGAATCGATATAAATACCTGCTATATTGCAGCATTCTGCCTCAACAATGTCTGTTGTTCTGAATTCGATTTCTTCTTTTACATACACAGCTGCCCCGCCTCCATGTGGATTTCGGCAAGTATGTACACTTTTGTAACCTTCCAATTGTAGTAATGTTTTTCATTATTATCCAGCCAGGTCAGTATGATAATAGATGGACCATTCAACTCCTTAACATAAGCATTGATATTATCCATCTTGAAGCTGGTTTTTATTGAACGTATATTACAGTAGAGTATTTTTAAATTATATTTATTGTTTTTTTTGTTTATATTTTTTAAGTTTATGTTTTGTTTTTGTTTTTTTCTCAGTTTTTTGGATTTATTATATTCTGTAAGCTGTTATGCGAGTCTATCTCTATCACTTTGCCTTGATCATTTTTTTTCATCAAAATTTTGCCATCCTCTGAAATCCATGCGAACTTATAATTCATTTCTTTTTTGGCTTCTCTTGCTTCTTTAAACAGTTTTTGACTTCTTTGTGTTAATTCATGATTTATGAAAACAGTTTTGTCTTGATTGAATCCCAGGGCTTTAGTATTTTGAATTTGAACTAACTTGCCCTAATTAAATGTTAATAATAGGAGAAATATATTTATACATGAAAGTTTGTAACTAACTTTTGTATGAGATATCATAATTTGGTATCTATTTTGATGAATTTCTAAGAGGGCGCCACATTAGAAGGATTAATGTATACTCAACTTTCTTGTTTTTCAAGTCTTTCTAATAAAATATTCGAGATAATATAAAAGAAAAAACAATAAACTCAAAAACAAACGCTCATCAAAAAACATGTAGCCCAACCTCGACTCAGTTAAGCTTATGCTACATAGTAATATTGTCTTTGACTGTTTTGTTTCGAATCATACATGTGTTTTGTATGAATTTTTATTTTCCAAAGTGTGAGAATCAATGGAATAATATATAACATATATATATATAATGTATATATATATATATATATATATATATATATATATATATATATATATATATATATATATATATATATATATATATATATATATATAATCCTGCAAAGATGTTTTTTTGATATATCTTTGTTTATTTATTTTATTTTCAGCAGAAACAAAAATTAGGTATATATGTAGGTACTACAGTGTATGTATTAGTGTCCAGAATGATGTGAAAAAATGATATGTTTTAAACCAATATTTTAATAAACTATTATGTGAATTTCCAGTTGTTTCTGAAAGAACTGGTCTAATTCATGCTTGGGTGCTTCTAACAAGGCTAAATCTATCTCTACATTCTTACAATGAAGCTTCTGAATCTGCTATGTTTGTCTGTAAACTCATGCAGTCTCCAAAATGTACTTTTGATGATACTCTCAAGCTGGAAGTACAAAAAATGCTTATTGAGGCACTTTCAAAATCGCCAGAGATTGCAGATTGGGAAAAAGCAATTGAATGTTACCAGAAGGTAAGAATGTTGAATCACGTTTAGCTTTAGATAGTTTAGTTAGTTCAATGAAAGCTGTTCATTGAATATATAAATGATATGACTCTCACATAATAGAGTATAATTCTGATATTTTATAATTTCATTCAGTTTGTGTTGTTTCCTCATCTCTTTTGAACTGTATTTTTTGTTTGATAGTATTTTCCTATTTTTACAGCTAGATCAAAAATACACCACAGAATGTCTTCCTGATTATATTAGGGCGATCATAAAATTGGACAACATAACAGAAGTAATAAAATGTATTAATCGATTAAAAGAATCAACTCAATGTAATCCTCAACTCATTGGAATATTTTCGGCCCAATTGTTGAGAAAGCAGCAGAAATATAAAGAAGCTTTGACTATTTTAAAAAAAGGAACCGATCAAAATTCAGAATGGTGTCTTGAGATGGGCATCACTTATCTAGAGATGAGACAGCTGGATGATTGTTTGTATCATTTCTTATTGGTGAGAATTATATTCCTGGCATTTTCTAGCATTTTACATATATTTAATACCTTATTATTTTTTATTTTCGTGCAACTAAGCTTTATGTTGTCTCAGGTATATGCTTCATCAATAATATTATACATATTTTATTAATAATATTTTTTTGGTGGGAGGGCGCTCTGGGTTGTTATTCAGACAGTGTTACTGACCACGATTTGTATTGAGGAACAATTAGAAATTTGTTAATTCACTCCGAGTCAAATAAGCTGCACTGATGAGATCTAATAAGATCGAAACAGCTGTATGCAGATTTTGAGTCGGGGTGACTTGACAATTTCTATAATTCACCGTTCGATTGTGAATGCAGATTTTGCGTTGCGGAATACGTATAACCAGCTCCCTTGGAAAGTTGTTTGATAATTTTTTAAATTATTAAAGAATTTTCCTTGTTCACTTTATGTAATGTATGAAATTGACCATGGTCAACAAGTATGTTTTTCATGATTTGATTAATAATATTTACTGATTATTTTCTTGCCTCTAAGCTTCATGTTTTTCTAGGTATATGTTCATGAAATTTAGTATACATATATTATTAATATAAATGAAACAAATTTATTTTGACTAATTTCCACTTTATTCTTTGATATAACTATATAACTCCGATATATTAAATAGTTCATCGATATCCTTCTTTAGTATTCCGTCCACCTTATGTCGTTCATATCATCTTGAATTTTTTTATCACTACTTTAATTTAATTTCAGAGTTGGAGTGAAATCAACAGCAGTAAATCAAGAATCTTATTAATTTGTTCACTTTTTGTCCAAGAGTGGGCAGAGGAATTGAAACCATTTTCCAAAGGGCCTTATCAGGCGGCAAATGTTATAGCTACTAATTCTTTGTTTGTTAATATTAGCACTTGGCGAATGGAAGCTAGGCGTGAAAAAGTAAAACAGTAACACTCCCGAATCAGCTGTACCGAGGCACGCGGCTGTATCTCACAAACTATTCGTCGTAGAGACTTACGGTAAAAAAATTTATGACCAAAATGGCCAACAGAAAATCCTGGAAATTATTTTCAGGTTTCTAAGATGGACGCCAGGGGGCGTAACCGCCATCTGAAACTTTTAAAGTGATTTTTTTCTGAAATTCATCTAGAGAATATACCAAAAAAATATTTTTTGTTTAAAGCTGAGCTTTATTCGAGTTATTTTTATTTGACACTTTTTGACGTATCTATTGAAATGAAGTAGTGGGGGGTGATTCAATGTTTTTTTGAATAAACAGCTGTAACTCCTGAACAACTGAACAGATTTCAACAATGTTAATCTCGTTGGGAAAGGCATTTACTGCTTCATCGAAAACATTTTATCTGTGGTCTGTCAAATTTTTTATTATGCCGGTAGAGAGCGTTTTTTGATATAATAACAGAAAATTGCTAATTTCTCTTAAAAATTGAATGCAATAACATAACTTTTTTCCATAAAAATGTATTATGATGATGCCAAAATAGGCTAGTGAAAACCATATCTCGATATCTTATTCCCAGCCTAAAATATCGAAAAAAGAAAATTTAGTTATCATATGATTCAAAAAGACGCCATCACACCGGTTTTTATTTTAATTTATCTATATTTTTCCAAGAATCAATGATGAAGTTTCATCATTCAATGATTATCATATAGGTACTAGTATTCTTAGTTCAACAAAATTTTATAAAATCGTTTAGGGGCATAATAATCAATAAATATAATTTGTGAAAGTGCAAGAAGGTAATCAGAATAAGAAAAGAAGGCCATGAAGGAAAAATAAATCTCTAAAATCAACTTGTCAATATATCAAATATTAAAAATGAGCTTATAATGGCAGTTTAATGAGTTTTTGTGGCATACACAAGTAAGGACTGAAAACTATTGAAATGCATTTACGAACAATGAAGATGTTGATATGTTTGCAGTATATTTTGAAAGTTTTCAAAATGCGGCAATGGAACAAAGATTATATAGAACTCGATTTCCAAATTGGCGTTCACGCCATGCGAGAATTTGTTGGGCATATTTGAAGAAAATAGAGAATTTTCATCTGAAATTTATAGGGTCGAAGCTGCCAGTATTACGCAAATTTCGGACTAAACGCGGAAAAATTCTCGCATGGCGTAGACGCCGAATATAGAGCACTGTATATTCTCTGTGCCAATGCCACATTTTGAAGAATTTCAAAATATACCGTCAGTGATATCAACAGCTTCATTGTTTGTAAAATGTATTTCAATCTTTTTCAATCCTCACTTCTGTGTGCCACAAAAACTTATTAAACTGCCACTATATGTATAATTTTAGTATTTGTTGACAAGTTGATTTTAGGAGTATGATTTTCCTCCATGGCTTTCTCTTCATATACTGACTATATTGCACTTGCATATTATTACATTGGTTATTATGCTCCCACTCGATTTTTTTTGAAGTTTTTGAAATAAGAATGTTATTTTTTGAAAATCATGAAATTATTAAATTTCATCATTGATTCTTGGAAAAAATACAGATAAATGAAAATAAATACCGGTGTAATGGCATCTTTTGGAATCATATAATAACTAAATTTTCTTTCTTCGATATTTTAGGCTATGAATAAGGTATCGAGATACGGTTTTCACTAGCCTATTTTGGCATCATTACAATACATTTTTAAGGAAAAGAAGTTATGTTATTGCATTAAATTTTTTAGAGAAATTAGCAATTTTCTGTTATTATATCAAAAAACGCTCTCTACCGGCATAACAAAAAATTTGATAGACCACAGATAAAATGTTTTCGATGAAGCAATAAATGCTTTTCCCAACGAGATCAACTTGTTGAAATCCGTTCAGGAGTTACAGCTGTTTATTCAAAAGAACATTGAATCAACCCCCACCACTTCATTTCAATAGATAAGTCAAAAAGTGTCAAATAAAAATGACTCGAATGAAGCTCAGCTTTAAACAGAAAATATTTTTTTGGTATATTCGCTAGATGAATTTCAGAAAAAAATCACTTTAAAAGTTTCAGATGGCGGTTACGCCCCCTGACGGTCATCTTAGAAACCTGAAAATAATTTCCAGGATCTTCTGTTGGCCACTTTGGTTATAAATTGAGATACAGCCGCGCGACTCTCTTAATCAGACACTCGGTACATATTCATATATGCGTATGTCTATGTTTTGAAAGGCGCATGTTTGAATTTAGATAGGGATAAATTCAATATGTGAATTGAATTTAAAAAAATTAAATATATAAATTCATTTACAGAATTACTAAAATCCTTTGTAATTATGCATAATAAAACATATATTTCAGAGAGTTATCATTTTCCCATTATATGTATTCATGTTAATATTGTTGAAGTATGTTAAATTGAACTTGGCCCTGATGAAGATATTGTTTTTGTTCTTCTAAATTCTCAATAAACTTTACTGTCCTGAAAAGATCATTAATTTTAATGGATTCTATTAGCTATCAAAGTACTGTATAAATCCTAATATAAATAATTCTGATTTTGTTTTCATTTAATAACTCCCAAACGTTGCTAATTTATATTAGCTCACTCAGAATTTCCAAAAATGAGATAATTACACAATGATGAAGATTTTTTAATGATATAATTAAAAAATAAAGAATTTATGCGTTTTTGCTCTTATTGCTGTTTTAAGAATATTACTTATAGACAATTCTGTTTCAACATTGTGAAATTTAAATCTAAATGAGACTTGATATAGGTATTCTTTTTTCAGGCGGCGAAGGAGGACCAAAAAAACTTTTACTGTTTTTACTACCTTGGACGATGCTATGGAGAGATGAAAAACTATGATAAAGCAAGGAGATGCTATGAAACTTCCATCAAACTGTATCCTACTTATAGTGAGGCGGCCATGGAACTTAGCAAAATATATAGGATTTTGAAACAGTGGGTGAGCAAAATACTTTTGAATAATGTTCTTGAAAATCAATTCATTGAATAAAGAAATATAACTATATATATATATATATATATATATATATATATATATATATATATATATATATATATATATATATATATATATATATATATATATATATATTATACTACATTTTGGAATGTGTTTTGTTTGTAAAGAAAAATTCAGGTTTATTCGAAGATAATTTATTGGATCATCAATATAATACAGGACATAAACAAAACTTACAACAAAATAAAACTAAATATACCTACATACAAAAAAATGTAGATTTCTTAACTAAAAAAATTTGGAATAAACTTCCAATTAATCTACCTAATCTTTCAGAGAATAAGCTGAAAGAGAAACTCAAAAACTTTTTAGTTGAAAGTGCATTTTACACCCTTCAAGAGTTCCTAGATAGTGATTTTTCTTCGATAAAACTGTGATAATATGTACCTGCTGCTATTTGTGATTTGGGTTAGGTTGATGATATGATAATATGTATGTTTGTTTGACAATATGTTTTTTATATTTACTTGTTAGAATATTAATTGTATATATTTATATGTTTTTATATTTTTAACATTGACGTGTCCTACACATTTATTTGTATAACTGGACAAATAAAGATTATCTATCTATATATATATATATATATATACCTAATTATATATATTTATTTGGAGCTATGAGGTGATTATGTGGATCCGATGTCTTGTCCACTTGGTTGATGTACGGGACATTACTGATGAGCTTGTAGTAGTGCGAAATATATTTATTGATCTTTCAAAAGATTGGAGAACGGAATTTCTTGAAGAGAGGTCAACATATTATAGGTTTTTCAAATTTAAAAATAGATGAATAAGTTTATACATATATATATATATATATATATATATATATATATATATATATATATATATATATATATATATATATATATATAGAAAGCAGAATTCTTCGTGTTATCGAAACACGTTCGTGGCAATAAAATCAAGTACTAGGACATTTATTTGAAACTAATCAAACAATCCTCCTAGCGGAGCTGGTTATACGAGTTCACGAAACATCGAAATGCCTCCATATACCTTGGACGGTGTATGTTAGATACTTGATTTTATTGCCACGAACGTGTTTCGATAACACGAAGAATTCTGCTTTCTATTCATTTGCTGCATAAAGGATAAAATCGGAGCGCTGTTACTGGCGGTGTGTAATTGTTGCATTACATCAATTTGATGTGGCAACTTTACTCTTGCTTAGCGAATATAGTAACCACCTACGGGTGTCAGGACGTACGAGTTCACGTTGCCGAAATGTTTTCTTCTATCTGTAAGATGTGGTTCATTTGTTTCCGACTGGTGGTGCTGTGTCATATTTATATGCCATATAGTCACTGGAAGGAAAATATAACGCCGTTAGAAATATTTGGTTGGTTATCACTTTCGATGGATGGATGATACTGATGAGTCCCAAATAAGGGCGAAACAGACTGTCTATCATTTTCATTGATTGTGATAAACAACTTAATGTTTCTAACATACACCGTCCAAGGTATATGGAGGCATTTCGATGTTTCGTAAACTCGTATAACCAGCTCCGCTAGGAGGTTTGTTTGATTAGTTTCAAATAAATGTCCTAGTACTTGATTATATATATATATATATATATATATATATATATATATATATATATATATTTATATATATATATTTTTATATATTTATATATATATATATATATATATATATATATATATATATATATATAGGGTTAGGTGAACATGTACTTAACCAGTGATTTTATTCTATCAGGAGGCCAATGGCAATCTTTTGCAAACTATCACAAAGGACAGAATAACAAAGCAAAATGTATGGGCGTGGCTTCAAATGGGTTTGAATTTGATGGAGCAAGGGGATGACGACAGAGCGACAGAGTATTTGAAAAAGGTGTCGAGAATTGATAGCGAAAATGCGTAAGTTTTGAATGTTTTCTTTAAAAGTCTGTTAGGGTAAACTCTATTTAGTTTGACTTTCCAAATGGCTATTTGAACTGTGTTTGATTGACTTCATAAAATCATACTAAATCCACTTTTGGCTTTCCACTATCAATTAAAAACTTCATTATACCAAAATACAAATATATAATAGATAATTAGTACCACATATATATAGTTCAAAAACTGGTGCTATTCAATTAAGAAAGAACGGTTATGTGAAACTAAAGATCAAGATATCAATTATTTATTCGATTTGAAGAGTTTTCTACCTATCAAGGCAGATAATTTCGCGTTTTTTCTTACATGAAAACCAATAATGACTTATAGAGACTTCACTGTAATTTCATATCACTCCAGTCTAGATGATCCTTTTCTTCAAATCATCGAATCAGGAAACTCAACAACTTATTAATGTTACAAAACTAAAATTATTTGTTGAAAATGCAATCTTTATTCAACTCATATTTCGAGACCGATTAATGCAGTTGAAATTTACAGGTATATCAATAAAACCGATAATGGCTTGTAGACCTTTGACAATACTGCGTTATCATTTCATTCAATTCATAGAGAGTTGACTCTAGTACCATTTCAATCCATTCAGTTCATCTCCTCCAATTATTTAAGTTGGCAAAACTTGCCACATGCATTATTTTTCCAAAACTAAGAATGTTTTGTTGAAATACAATTTCACTTCAACTTATATCAAAGCAGTTGAAAGTTAACATAATAAATTACACGTACGTGAGCTTTAAAACCATTAGAGAAGATAATAAGATATGGAATAATATTTCGAATATGAAATCTGATAGCACGAAGTCATTTCACTCTATTCCTATACAATATAGTATGTATGAATATATATTTCAATAAAGACTAAATAATAAAATCTGCTTAAGCCCTTCTGTCGTTAAAGGTTTGATAAGTTGTATGCTTTGAAGGACCATTCAACAAAGAAATAAGTGACATCTTTCAATAAAAAAAAATGAAAAAAAAAATTTTTAGTATTGAAATTGCTGTTCATTTGTGTGAAACTGTTGTATATTGTGCTACTATTTACAAATAGAGCTTCGTATGATTACGTAGAAATAATTCCTTATTTTATATCGAGGAAAAGCGTAATTTTAATGTTCATGGAGGCCATTTTTGAGTTCAAAATGTGCAAAATTAGATTGAAGTGGTCATTGCAATATTCAAAATAGCTGTTTTTTTTCAGGCATTGTTGGGAAGCTCTCGCAGATGCTTATTTGTCTAGAGGGGCTTACGTTTCAGCTCAGAGAGCATACGAAAGAGTATTGGAAATTTCAGAAGATGCCCTCTACCCAGCACTTCAAATTGCCACAATTAAAAAGGTAAACTAATATCATATTATAGTGATATCTGCTTGTATTATTTTGCTATAAATTACTATACACAAAAATTAAATTCAACGTGAGTCACTTTCAGAATTTGAGTAATTAATTACAATTTATCAGTTTAGTGAAGAGTTTGTGTTGAATGTTAAACATTGACAATTTAACAATCTATCAAAATGTAATTTTTTGTAGTTAATATTTTGAAATTATAAACATCTGACCAGTTTCAGAAATACTTCCATCTTCAATCCATCTAATAAACTGATTAAAAATGGAATAAATATAGTTATACTCAGATGTGATTACCAAAAATTCTAAATAGGAATGACGTGTAATATTTTTTGCATCGTTCGAGATATATCAGATATAAAGAACATTTGAAATCCTACATTAATCGAAAAGCAGACTCTATTCTTCATATTCGCCAAAAGTCATTTAGATTAAAGTACATGGAAAGTTTAGAAATTCTCGTAACCTTATCTGGTTGTCGATCGATCGACAATTTGACTTCCCAAAACGACATAATACCTTCTTCCACGTCATCGCTATTTAGATTATTCCGTAATCTGCGTATAGGTCAGTATTTTCTGTATTTATTCGAGTTTCAGCCAGTTTATTATATGCGTTGAAGATGAACATATGTCTGAAACTGATAGATTTTTATAAGCGGTGATGATGGTCGTATCTCTGAAATTGATGGAATTTTATATGCGCTGAATATAGACGTATGTCTGAAACTGGTAGATTATTATATGCGTTGAAGATGTACGTATGTCTGAAATTGATGAATTATTATATGCGCTGGAAGTGGACGTATGTCCTAAACTGATAAATTAATATTTGCGCTGGATATAGACATATGTCTGAAACTGATAAATTTCTATATGCGCTGATGATGGACGTAT
The DNA here is from genome assembly GCA_030704885.1 of Cynegetis impunctata. Taxonomy (NCBI): domain Eukaryota; kingdom Metazoa; phylum Arthropoda; class Insecta; order Coleoptera; family Coccinellidae; genus Cynegetis; species Cynegetis impunctata. The sequence goes on from JARQZK010000854.1 coordinate 18,344, forward strand.
CTCTGAAATTGATTGATTATATGCGCTAAAGACGGACGTATATCTGAAACTGGTCTGCTGATTATAATTACAATATTAAAATTAAATAATAAGAAAACAACTTGTCTAAAAACCACAAAATGAAAATAACTTTTTATTCGACTAGTTTCGCCTGTTACAGCATTATCAAGACTGAATACATAATTGCAATTTTTTTTTTTTTTTTTTTTAAATCGAGGTGAAAACTTCAAAAGCGATACCGGTTGCGAACCCGGCCTGTGTGGGATTCAATAGTTGATATATATAAATATATATCAACATTGCCTACCCACTAAAAACACCTCTGTCCTTTCGGTTTCCGGGCATAAGCCTACTAAACCTCCAGTCTCACACTTAGATTAGGACTCTCGTGCTGCGGTCAGCACTAGAACCTGTTCCCTTCCTTGTGTCTATATTTCAAGACCCAAGTGTATATCTCTCTGCGTCGCGTCGCATTAATTTTGAAATCAAGTAAACATACCTGACGACTGCCCGTGGCATTCTCTGTCGACTGGAAGTATGTTCGCTTCATCCCAGGTTCGTTCGATCTTGAACAATGCTCATCACTCCGACCTCGAGATCCAACATCCATTTTCACACTCGTCGTCTGTAACTGCCATTACTCCGACATCGAGATCCAATATCCATCTTCACTCTCGTCGTCTGCAACGAGCATCATTCGTCTTCGAACCTGACGATCCGCTTCCATCCCACCGTGCCGTCCTCTGTTGGGCGCTGCTCCTTACTGGCGAACCGATGAAGAACGTGTTTGATGGACAATCTCTCAGCCCATCTAGGTCCTTCTTCACTCCTCGTCGTCTTCAGTTTCAGTCGCTTGCCGTCGAATTCACCGCTTTCCCAGGGCGATGCTGCTTCCTCGGTGGTCTGGTCTCGAATGGATAATTGCAAAGACATCGCTTGAAAATATAAGTATTTCGGTTCGGTACCTGGGGGTGGTAAAATGTAATCGATGGGTCCAAGTTATCAGAGATTTAACAGTGGGGAGTGGTTTAAGTGTAACTGGTCATTTAGAAGAATGTAATTATGGGATTTTTGGATCTTGTTTATTTCCATGGCTTCCAGGAAGTTCATTATCATACCTTTATCACAGTAATGAAGAATTTTTGGTTTGAAGAGATGAGATGTTATGTTTTTTTGACTCTGGATGTTCCCTAAATGCTGATTGTCCGTTTTTTAGATGTTCTTTTAGCCTGGTTTCAAAACATCTCCCGGTCTGACCTATATATGTTGAATTACATTCTTCACAGTCCATTCTATAAATTCCTGTTCTCTTCATTGGATCGACTTTTGACATTTTGTTATTAAAAATCATTCTATCCAATCTGCTGTGACTCGAAAAAGCAGTATTCAATCTTTAAAAATAATAACCTGAATACTGCTTTTTCGAGTCACAGCAGATTGGATAGAATGATTTTTAATAACAAAATGTCAAAAGTCGATCCAATGAAGAGAACAGGAATTTATAGAATGGACTGTGAAGAATGTAATTCAACATATATAGGTCAGACCGGGAGATGTTTTGAAACCAAGCTAAATGAACATCTAAAAAACGGACAATCAGCATTTAGGGAACATCTAGAGTCAAAAAAACATAACATCTCATCCTCTTTCAAACCAAAAATTCTTCATTACTGTGATAAAGGTATGATAATGAACTTCCTGGAAGCCATGGAAATAAACAAGATCCAAAAATCCCATAATTACATTCTTCTCAATGACCAGTTAGACTTAAACCACTCCCCACTGTTAAATCTCTGATAACTTGGACCCATCGATTACATTTTACCACCCCCAGGTACCGAACCGAAATACTTATATTTTCAAGCGATGTCTTTGCAATTATGTATTCAGTCTTGATAATGCTGTAACAGGCGAAACTAGTCGAATAAAAAGTTATTTTCATTTTGTGGTTTTTAGACAAGTTGTTTTCTTATTATTTAATTTTAATATAAATATGAACTACCACAGAGTTGATTCATCGTCCATCGAATTTATAATTACAATATATTTGCACTATAGTACACATAATAAATTAATAATTGCAGTTATGCCAATTATCAAAAACATGTCTTCGATTATTGTGAGATTGATTAGGTAGTATAGAACTATCAAATCAACAAAACTTTTTGCGAAATTTGTTGTAATTTCAGGATCTGGGTAATCTTCAAGAAGCAATACACGATTTCGAAGCGCTTCTAATGCGTACAAAAAATTGCATGTTAACACTGACCGGATTGGCTGAGACTTATCTGAAGAGAGCAAAGGAATGTTTTTTGGAACAGAGACTTGGTACTGCAAGGGATTGTGCTCAGTACGCAGTAGAAGCAGTCACAGGGTAAGTGAATGTAAATTATATCTAAGTCAAAATAATTACGAGAAAATTTACACTATATGGAATTTGTAATTGCTGATCCTTATTTAGTTATCATTGAGAAGGCAACAACAAATATGTCAAATCATTCAGAAACGAACATTCTGCAATTTATTCTATCCTAATTCGTGTTGTCCTCCCCATTCATTTGTTTGATTTCATTATTTTAATTAGTTCAGCTTCTGCAAATTGATTTATAGATTTCAAACTTGGTACGTAGATTGAGTAAATGCTGAGGAAGTGCCTTTGGGTAATTTCATCCATTTGCCTCAGTCGCGCTGCCCCGCGCGGAGGCTGTTCCGCTCAAATCACATCTCGACCTGTTTCGCAAACAATATAAGATGCACTTCGCCAAACTTTTTTTCATAATAGAGGGTTGAAATTTGGTACGTGGATTGAGTTAATGTTGAGCTACCTTCCTTCGTTGGTTTTAACTTTTTTCCCCGACCACTATGCACGCAAATGAAGTTACAAAGGTTGTAAAGAATCTGAAGAACAAACAATCGGTGGGATATGACGAGATACCTGTTTCAGTACTAAAAACAGCAGTACATGAAATCGCAGAGCCTATTGCTCATATCATTAACTTGACTTTCTTAACGGGAGTTTATCCAGAGGCATTAAAGCTGGGTTGTGTTAGGGCAATTTACAAAAAAAATGAAAAAAATAAAATTTTTAACTATAGGCCAATCACCCTCCTGTCTAACATAAATAAGATATTTGAAAAAATAGTGTATGATCGCATAGTGACCTATCTTGAATCTCATAAAATCTTAACAGACAGGCAGAGTGGATTCAGAAAAGGGAAAAGTACAGTACGGGCCGTGTATCAGGCCTTAGAAGATATTTTAAAATCGCTTAATGACAATAGGGATACAGTAGCGCTGTGCTTAGACCTTTCCAAAGCTTTTGACTCGGTTGACCACTCAATACTGAGTAGCAAGCTTAGCAGGTATGGAATAAGGGGGGTGGCATTGGCTTTGGTGCAGTCCTATCTTTTTAATATAAAGCAGCGTGTAGTTGAGACTGACATGAGTGGAAATTTAATAAAATCAGATGATTTGACTGTTCTGAGAGGGGCGCCACAAGGCTCAATCTTGGGCCCACTTCTTTATATACTTTATGTGAATGAACTGCCAAACATGGTTAGCCAGAATATCGTATGGTATGCTGATGACACTGTACTGATTATAAGTAAATAGACAAGGAATGAACGTGAGACAAGGGTGAAAGAAAGTATGAATGAGCTTGAAGATTGGTTTTCCAGGAACAACCTGCTGCTGAATGTTGACAAAACGCAGTTTGTCAATTTTACCAGAGGGGGAGATTCCGAGAATTTTGAAATTGTATACAATGATAGTATTTTAAAACCATGTAAATCAGTATTATTTCTGGGAGTGACAATTGATTGTAGGCTGGACTGGAAAGAACACACTGAACAATTGTGTATGGGCCTAGCTAGACATAACTATGCTCTAAAAATACTGTCTATGTCAGTGAGTGTGGATGTTGCTATGTTGGCATTTCACGCCTTTGTACAGTCAAATATATCTTATGGAATTGTTTTCTGGGGAAATACGTCGTGTATGCAAAGGGTACTAATACTACAAAAAAGATGCCTGTGAAGTATGTGTGGATTGCGAATGAGAGAGAGCTGCAAACCGGTTTTCATACAAAAAAAATACTGACCGCCATATAATATTTTGGAGTCTTCAATATTTATAAAAAAAAATTATGATTTATTCTCGGAAAGTATAGCGGAACACAATTATAATACTAGGCATAAAAACAACCTTCAGCCGTCCTCCAACAAATATCAGTACCTACAAAAAAAATTGTCGAATTCTCGATTAAGAAGATTTGGAACCATCTTCCTCAAGCAATACGAGACTTACCATTGAACCAATTCAAAAAACGACTAAAATTATTCCTGGTCTCCAGAGCATATTATGCCCTTAATGAATATTTTGAGGACAATATTTCAACAATGTAAATGACTGTGATATTTTGTTAATGTTTGTATTTATATGTCTGTAATAGTTTGTTTTTTAGTTCCTATATATTTTTTGACAATAATCTGTATTATGATAACTGTATTTTGACAAGTTCAATATCCTTATGGATCCCATGTGAACGAATAAATCTTTCTATCTATCTATCTATCACCTCGCAAAATTTTTGTTTATGAAATAAATTGTTTTGAACTTTTCAATTCGATTTGCTATTAGTGCGCGATTTGTCAAAATATTCAATTCGCTAGAATCGCATCTCGGCGCGATGCATTTCGCCCTCAAAATAGGACCTTATAGTGATGAAGCTCAGCTGCTCACGAGTTTTTTTTAACGTGCATTGTATCTTTTGAAACTATTTATCGATATGTTATTTATTGACCAATTAATTTTTATTTTCAGAGCTTTAAAACAATACAGTGAATTATCCTGCTTGTGGAAAATATTGGGAGACTGTTGTATGCTTGTAACACAATTACCTGATAAATTCTGTTGTTTGATGATAATGAAGGCTGTGAATGAAGGAATTGATGTTCAAGGAGATAAAATACTTGAAAGAGATGACTTATTTGAGTTAGCCGCCAAGTGAGTTAAAGTCAATTTTTTCAACGATTACCATCTGAAGCAGAAGGCCACTGTATGATACTTCTCATATTTTCAATAACTTTTTGATTTCTCTAATAGAACAAATCGAGCCAGCCTGAAAATTTGAACAGGAACAATATAAAATATAAAGAGATTAATAGATGGAATAAATTAACTGTACGAAGCAGAATGAAAAAAGGATATAACATTATATTGAAATTTATCAAACTTATTCCCGATATGGGTCTCGACGTCAACGACATTCCTATCCATCCTAAAGCAGCAAATGTTAGAAACATCAAGATGATCACCACAAACGATAGAAACAATAGACAGTTCTTTGGGACTCATTGGGTCCTCCTCAGTATTGATCATTCACTAAATGTAATAACTATCCTTATCATTTCACTAGTATCTGCAAATTCAGACGCATTGACATGTAAACATGCCTCGCGCCATCTGCCAAAAACATCTTGAATCAGATAAAAACGTCCGGTATTGAAAACGATTTTAACATCCACCGCTTAAGGATGGGTGGGAATGTCGTTGGCATCGAGACTCATGTAGGAAATTTGTTTGATTAATTTCAATTTTTCGAATGAATGTGTTAGTATTTAACTGTTATATTAACTCACTCATGTTCGTGGAGTCACAAACATTTCATATTTAAATCCGATCCAATTAAGTTATGTTCTAACCAATGTTCTGCCATAGTTTTCTTCGAATCTCAAATACACATGACCGACAATATAGCAATCAAAAACCCAATACAAAAGATACATTAGGTATTTATTTAAATGTTTATACTCTTGCAACTTCAGCATATATCTTTTCCACCTGGAGGGGGAATATTTCCATGTGCATCACACTGGATATCAAAATATTTGAAAATACAATCATCTTGCATATCTTCAACAAACTTTAAGTATAACATTTATTTAATTAATTTAATAATTTTGTATAAGTCGATTTCATCAATCTATATCTTTGAAATTATATTAATTGAAGCTGGTTATTCTTAATTTCAACGCCGTAACTAGGGTGAATGACGCATCCGATATTGCTCCAATGACGATGTCCTTGGCGCGTAACCCCTTTGCTAAGGCTTAGCTACGACAAAGATTAACTATGTTATCGAGTACCACACACATAAAATTAATTTCAAGATGTGAACATGTATGATATCATATCTTTCAATCAATACGTGCTTTGAGATTTCATATTCCAAGGTAAACTTTCCGTACTATGGAGTTATTCCATTTAGGGCAGTGGTTCCCAACCGGTGGTCCGCAAGAGTCTCGGAGGTGGTCCGCAGAGGATCTGACAGCAGAAATATACAGGTCAAATGTAGGCTAATTCTATGAATTAAAAGAGGCTAAAAAAAAATGAATACGTTAATTTTCATCGTGAGGTTCGAGTTTTATTTGAAAAAGTTTCAACTGTGATATGCACTACGAAATTATGCATGGTGAACATTTCACCATCCTAATTTTCAAGAATTTTCCGAGGGAATCCCTGGACCTATTTTTGCCAGGCATATTCCATTCCCTTGGAAAGTTTTCCTTCCTAAATCGTGATATGAGTGGTCCGCACATGGTTCAGTTCTCGGTTTATTGTTCCGCAGGCGTCAATAGGTTGGGAACCACTGATCTAGAGACTCCAAGGACCAACTCTTTAATGCAATCTCCCATTTGGTTCATGGTGTATAAATTTAATTCAGTTGCGGGTGAGTGTGATTTTCACTCTGACTCACTTGCAGCTATTGTTACGAGTTATGTACTCAGGTTAAATTGAAATCGAATTAAATTGGATTGAATTTAGTTAAGTTAAATATCTGATGGGTATGTTTTATGATTCTGTTATGCAATTTTCTCTTCTCTTGTTCTTATTCCTTCTATTCATTTGCATAATGTATTAGTGAATGTCTTGTATTAAACTTAAGTTTACCTTTGAGTATACTAGTTGATATTACTTTTACTTTGTTTCGTTTTGGTTTATATTCGTTTTCTCTTTTGTCCCTGCGAAGTGTTTTTATTTCTTCTCTATTTAGCTTTACTTTTACTATTTTCTGTAGTTGGAAATAGAGAACTTATTATTATTATTATTATCATTAATACGTAGGTGTTACTGCAAGGCATCAATGTTGATCGAAAACAACGAACTCATATGGCACGATCTGGCAGTGTGCTACTTCTGTCAAGCGAAACGCTGTGAAGACAAAGCTATTGCCGATGATCTCCTATTGAAAGCAAGAGTCATCGTTCATCAGTGCACCACAACTAATCCGAGATATTGGCAACATTGGAATTTATTAGGGAATATCGCACTAACATTTGGTATGAACATTAACATTTAACTAAAATAGTAATTTTACTTCATTATATATATATATATATATATATATATATATATATATATATATATATATATATATATATATATATATAGTAAAATCTCGACCGTGTATTAATAATAAAAAAATTGGATAAAAGGAATAATTGGTCTGTAGAATATTTTCTATATTTCGTCATTTATTTATGGCTTCATCAGGATAAAAATAACAATATTGGCACGGCATTCATTGGCATAACTACGGGGGGATCTGGCCTCCATCTATCACTTCGCTTAATGAAAATATGTGCCTGAATGTTACGATCCGTGAACAAAAATACTCATATTTTATTTTATATACCCTAAAACAAAATCAGCACACTTTTTTAAAGAAAAATAAAACAGGATTATATTAGAACCAGTAAGTGTTCATTAAATGACTACAGCAATTTTAACTTAGCGTTTTTTTTTTCGAAAGAACATTGTTTAAATTACTGGGCGTCCTTTTTTTTAAGAGTAGGTATATTTTATAATCGCTGCCTAGGCGAATGTTTGAGTATCTCATTTTTGGGCTCTCTGGGGCGGGCAGTTAACATTCTAAGGAGGGGGCAGATTTTCCTTTCGTTGCGCCATTGTATTTCTATTTACGCTTCTCTTCTCTAGTTGAAGCTGTTTCTTTCTATTACATATTCCGTTTTCAGATCCACCCAATTATGCTCTAGCACAGCATGCATTCATAAAATCAGTGAACTTGGACCACAATTGCGCGGTCGCTTGGGCCAATTTGGGCGTGGTCTACTTGATGAACAGCAACATAAAACTGGCCAATCAAGCGTTCGCAGAAGCACAAAGGTCTGACCCCGACTACGTTCAAAGTTGGATAGGACAAGTGAGTGAAATGATAGAATTCATTATTGAAAATTTTTATGGTAATGTCTTCAAGATTTTTTTAGTCAATAGATTAATATTCCCTCGGTTATATTCAATGAAATTATACTGTTGATAACGAGTTATTTCTGATGATAAAATGTCGATTTTTAGACTTCTAAACGTAAAATTAGAAGTCTTTTACAACGGCTTTGTCTGTCTGTCTGTACTCATGCTTCAGCGGAAGAACGGTAGGAGGTACAGCTTAGCTCTCACCAGATTCTGAATCGGCATGGTCGATATACCCTTAAAGTCGAAAACTCCGATGACCTATGACCTTCAGGTCGATCACGTGATCTAAGTATCTCGAGAACGGAAAAAAATTAAAATTATCATCAAAGCTTATAAAAATAGAAATTTAAATGAGTTACTTCAGGTTTGATTACATTTTTTAAGTTTGTTCTATACGCACATAACCTACTACTGTCATTAATTTTGCTCAAAAAAGTGAATTTTTTATTTTTGTCCGAGTGAGTCAATCGAGTGTTAAACCTCTAAAAACCGAGGCGTGCTCACCTGTAGGCTCGATCTATACATGTCTTCGAGGGATTTTTTCAGAAAAAATCCTATGTATTTTTGTATCTATATATCAACGTATCTATGTATTTATGTATCACTTTACGTTTGTTACCAGTTTGTCGTTTAGAAGTCTCGCTTTTGTGGGGTTTACACGGGTGACTAAAGCCGCACGATTTTTGCCGCGCATCGAAAATCGACCATCTAAATGGCAATTCGGCTAGGCCGCAAGTGACTACAGGCCCATGTCAAAAAATGGATGGGTCATATGAACCACCAGGTGATGTATATAGGACGATATAAGAGCATAAAATAATAAGATTCAGCACTATGCCGTCACTTGTAAGCTGTCCAACTGAGTGCTGGTGAGAATTCAAAAGTGCAGGTAGAGTGAGTACATTTTGGTCATATATTTCTGTACGGAATTTTTACCATCGATAGATCCATGAAAAATAATGAGAAAGCGCGCAGTGCCGTAAAAAAATGGTGCGCCACAAAGTCGGTAAATTGTTTTGATTTTCTGACAATTTCCAGGGTAAATTTGGTCATTACATTCTGTACGGCATCAGTTTCATACTGTTTCAATACAGCTTCTAATCCATTATTCCGCAATGCCGTACAAAAATCATGCGACAAGGGAAAAAAATCGAGGTTGCAACCCCCTCTCTTTCCGTGGTTCCGGGGGTGATTTGAAAATGTACGGCTTCAGTTCCGAAACATTATCTAGCACTCAAAAGTACTATTAAAAATAATGCCGTCAAAAAATTATTGTTCATTTGAATGTATATTAATAATTATCTTAATTTCATGGTATACTTGATTTATAAAGCTGTAAAATCATTTGACTCTGTACGGCAACTTTTTTTTCAACAAGATATTGTAAATTACGATTGATATATAGTATTGCCGTTTAAAAGAAACTGTTCTAAAAAAAATTATAGAGAAATACAAAAACTGAATTTTTTTAAATTATTGCAGAAGTTTAAATATTCATAGATTAATAAAATATAGCAATTTTCTACATTTTTCCCTTGTTTCAAATAGTATTAAGATAAATAAATTAGGAAATAATGATGCCGTACATTTTAATGCTCACCATATCTTTTAGGCTGATGAAAATGACGATATAAATGTAAATTATATTTATTTAATATTTTTATTAATTTTTTATTAATATGAACTTTCAGATTTGTACGGCATTAACTTTTTATAAATTATTGCATTAAGTACAAATAAACTATCTAAATGCCGTATAAAAAAATATCGTCATGAATTTCACCTTACATTTCGTTATATGGATTTTTCTTACATTTCGTTCTATGGATTTTTCCTTGAGTTTTTTTCTCCTGCAAACCTTTGGACCAATGAAAATGTACGGCATGTAAAAAAATATTATCTATGCATAAAATACTTTCAAAATAAATTAATTTTATGTTGTTTCAAATCACCCCCCGGGCCACGGAAAGAGAGGGGGTTGCAACCCTCGATTTTTTTCCCTTGTCGCATGATTTTTGTACGGCGTTGCGGAATAATGGATTAGAAGCCGTATTGAAACAGTATGAAACTGATGCCGTACAGAATGAAATGATCAAATTTACCCTGGAAATTGTCAGAAAATCAAAACAATTTACCGACTTTGTGGCGCACCATTTTTTTACGGCACTGCGCGCTTTCTTATTATTTTTCATGGATCTATCGATGGTAAAAATTCCGAACAAAAATATATGACCAAAATGTACTCACTCTACCTGCACTTTTGAATTCTCACCAGCACTCAGTTGGACAGCTTACAAGTGACGGCATAGTGCTGAATCTTATTATTTTATGCTCTTATATCGTCCTATATACGTCACCTGGTGGTTCATATGACCCATCTATTTTTTGACATGGGCCTGTAGTCTATGACTAAAGCCGCAAGCCCCAAAGTTGGGTAGCATCCGACTTTGGTCGCGCGGCGACAGGCCGCATGCGCCTGGTGACTAAAATCGACCGTGTAAACGATCAGTTGCAGACGATCGCCGGACGCGTGAAGGAGTGTTCCTTATGTAGTAATGTATCAAACTGATCTGATCGTTTTTTAAAATAATCAGTATCTTCTAAACTTCATTCCATCAGTAATGTATGCGAAGCACCCAAGACTTTACGTCGAGAAATCCATCCACGCACCCAAAATTTACGTTTTCTTCTTTCCTTTTGTTTCTTTTTGTGTTTGAAGCAATTCTGAATAATTGAATAACTGACTATTCAAATTCCGGCAAGAATACCTATTCTGCTCAACATTTTCGAAGTAATGACCGAGCCGCTTGCGATTTTAGTCGCCTGTGTAAATGGGCTAGCGATGCGACTTGGTGAGGCGATTTGAGAAGCGACTTGTCGCACAGCGAAAATCGACCCGTGTAAACCCCTCTTTTTCGCTCACTTATGTGGCATTGCTAACTTGTTTTTGAATATTAGCAATATTATATACTGTGTGTATAATTTATCTATTGCAGATTTTTTGGTATAAATTCGCGAAATTAATTTCTAGGGTCTATTAGCCGAAATCACTGGCAACGAGAGCGAGGCCATGGACTTGTTCAGGCACAGCACCTCTTTAGGTTTCCACCCACAAGGCGCCTTGGGTTATGGCGATTGGGTGTGCCGGAAAATTACCGAAACGCCTCTTAATTTGACGTCGTATGTTATAGAAAAATTGTACGCGATACCAGTGGCTTGTGATGCTTTAACGTGGTTAACAGGTATGTGCCGTACAATAATGAAAGTAAAACTAAATGGCTATCTAAGTTGCGACCACATGATTGTTCCCATGCATCCGTAGAGTGGTGAATGTTGTAAATATCGAAATGATTTTATCACAAAGGATCTATCGATAGATTGTAACAAACCTAACCATTTTTTTCTACCTGACAATCTAAAGACAAAACTTCGTAATATGGTTAAATAGACAGCCCCAGGGGTATTTTTTGATCATCCATAATTTAATGAAATAATATGGATATCAGTTTATTTCTCCTTGGTTCAGTGACAAATAAATAAATAAATACAGAATAAATAAAAATAGTTCAATATACAAGAAAATAAATAATTAAATAGACACCCAAATCAATCATAAGAATAGACAATGTTTTATCCCTTATTTCACTTCACAATCTGGATAGAGCTTCTTGCAGTCTTCGATGGAACTAGTTCCCTTTTTCTGCTTATAACTCTCAAAAGTAGAATCGCTGAAATAATGAAAGTTCCTAAGTTAGTTCGTGTAATAAAAAAGGATAATGTAATTTTCAATATCTGATTTTTCATAGACTATTTGTCTGTCTTTATGGTTGACCCAAATCTTTTTAATTGGTACTGATAGTTCTTATATTGTAACTGAACCTATTATAAATCTTGTGACTTAATTTTGGACAAAGTTAATTGGAAACAATTTTTGTTTATCTGCATTCTCAATGTTTGGATATGGCAATTTCCGTTAGTTTTTGAACATAGTTTATCAGTTATGGACTCTTTATAACCATTATTTTTCGGTAGTATAAATAAGAATGCTCTTACCTCATCATTTTCATCACTACCCTGAAAAGCGAGCTATTTTCCGCAATCCATTGCGTCTCGCATACAAATTTCTTCCTGCAATCTAACCTCTCCAGTTTCATCTCCCTGAATATCGTTTCCGTCAAATTTAACCTAAAACTCACAGGTGTTCAATGTTCCATCGTGCAACTATAAAAACGAACTCACCTCATCATAAGCGCCAATAACTTGCCGAAAAAACTCTTCCCATCTATACTTCTCTTGTACCCGTTCAGACTCTGCCCGCGTTTATTGTATTTGTCACTCGAAGCGACGTTTAACGTGGAATAACGTCTGTACGGCTCTTCTACGCCCGGTGGACCAGAAAAATCATGGTGATTCTGAATTGGCTCGAAATCTTCGTGTGATGGTTGGACGTATATTTTCGGTTCGTACGTGTTATGATGAGAATGTTCTAAAAATAAGGGAATGAAAGTTTTGGTCTTTTGTTTGAATGATGTTTAATATCATTCACGCTTTTTATAATCCAATCATTCGATAATTTAGAAATTATTGGGTCAACTTCGAGATGATAATTACAAGGAATTAGAAATCAATAAGTAATTGAATCAAGAAAAAATCTTTATATTAAGCTGATTCCTTTCAATATTTATTTTCTATGGTTTGCTATTATGACAGGTATTTAGAAATAATTGACAGAAGTAATGTCAGTAACTTATTAAACACTTAGAGCCCTTTCAGACTTGGATACTGTATCCGAGATACGCGTATCCCAGATACAGAAAATACATGCGTTTATATGTACGTTTTCACACTGCATTCAGCACAGCATACCGTATCGCGATACTAAATTTCTGAATCTCGCTCATTCAGCCGCCGGCGACAGTATCCGAATCCGGGATACCGAATTATCATTGTGGCTTATGGACCTGTTCAGACTTGCATACTTTTGCGATTCAAAAAGCACAATAGCATAGGTGTACAATATTTTTATTATTTATTAGTAGAAGTGAAGTGGAATAGAACGGGTTTTCAATTGTATGGATCATGGAGAATAAAGTTTTTGATAACGAGAAATTTATAAGTTTGGTAGAACCGAATTCTTGTATATGGGATACAAGTAATGGAAATCATTTCGACAGAAATATAAAACAAAAATGTTGGGTGGAAATTACCAAACAGATGTGTATTTATAAAAGTAATTATACAGTGCATTCAAAAAGGAATGCATAAATTCATTAGCTAAATAAATCAAATTATTATATTATTAAAAATTCTCGAAACAAGACGATTATTTGTCGAAAGCTTACTGATTTTTACAAGAATCATCTCAAGATGGATAACAAAAATTAAATGAAATATTTCAATAATATTGTTTATTAGCGATGAATAATGAGTTTATTCGTTAATTTATATTGCTTTTAAGTTTTTACGGATTGCGGTGAAAACCCTTTAGATAAGCGAATTGATGTTTAATTTGTATTAATCAGTGCACTACTATCTAGTAACTGTTCGCAAACTATCAAGTAAATTGTAAGTTACGGAAATAAATTATACATGGTACACTGTACTTAGGGCCCAGAAATATAATATACCACAGCATAGCGCACTCTTCAATGTCCATTTCATAAAAAGCACCGTACAGCACTGATATTGTACTGATAAAATTTATTTACAAAACTATATTCTAACAAAAGTATCTTGACTGTATCTGTCCTAAATTATGTATCTCGCATACAGTATCCTAGTCTGAAAGGGCTCTTATTTATAAATTTCTTATTGATACATTTTGTGAGAGTAACAATTTTAACATTTAATTTTTTTAGACTCATTTCACAATCGAAAATATAGATATTGGAAATGCTCAAGTGCACCCAAATTTGTTTCATATACGGACCATCGGGAGCATAGACATTCGACATCGAAATATGTTGTTTATTATTATAAGGTAATACTAATGCCGGCCAACTACAGGTACACCTGACAGGTACGCCTGAATAGGCAGAACTGATCGAATTTTCATCAGTTGTCAGGTGCCATCATTTCGCCTGAGAGGCTATTTATTTCTGCCACACACTATCAGGTACACCTGGCAGGCGTAAATGTGAATATTGAAATATCGGAAATCTTGCTCGTTGACGAGGTTAGATGTTACAATTCATTGGCGACTACTGCAAGAAGACCTGCTTGATATTTTTTTTAAACGAAATCTGTATGCAGTAACTTCAGACGATAACTTCTTCGGAGGAAAGTTACTTTGAAATCACCCTATTGTGCATAATATTGTATACTTTTTCCGTTCTATCGAAGAATACTATTGAATAATTGCACCGTCATTCATTCAATGTCACTTACTTGCGTATTCTGCATACTTCACAATTGCAAATAATTTTCCAGCAAACGTAATTATCGTGAGAATGACTCCAATAACTAGTACTAGTTTAACTTTTATGGCTAAAAACGTCAGATAGTATAAAATGTGATGGTGATCTGCAAATAAAAATTGATGTTATCTTTTAGAGTGTTCTTCCTTATTGAATTAGCAGTGCTTTATAAGAGGAGATTATTGGAGGACGTTACTCAATGAAGCGATATTGCTAACAATTATCACATATATATATATATATATATATATATATATATATATATATATATATATATATATATATATATATATATATATATATATATATATATATATATATATATATATATATATATATATATATATATATATATGTATATGTATATGTATATACATTACACTGGCTAGTTGAGGAAAAATGTATTTATAAATTTTGAGGTTGCAGTCAGAATAATTGTTGGGCTAGGTTAAAGAATACTCTTTGTCATATGGTCGAGCTTTCGGAAATGGTTATTTCCTTTATCAAGACATTAACTTGAGGTTATATAAATTTTGAAAAAACGTAAAAAAGGAACAGAAAAGCTGATGGGTACAATCTTGAAACTTCGTCACATATGTAAACATCCATTTCAAGAAATATAAATCTTATTTTCAACAATCAGTAATTTCCTACAGGAAACCAGACAAACCAATTGGTTTCCTGTAGGTAGCAAGATGGGAAATTACTGTTTGTTGAAAATAAGATTTATATTCCTTGAAATGGATGTTTACATATGTGACGAAGTTTCAAGATTGTACCCATCAGCTTTTCTGTTCCTTTTTTACGTTTTCTCAAAATTTATATAACCTCAAGTTAATGTCTTGATAAAGGAAATAACCATTTCCGAAAGCTCGACCATATGACAAAGAGTATTCTTTAACCTAGCCCAACAATTATTCTGACTGCAACCTCAAAATTTATAAATACATTTTTCCTCAACTAGCCAGTGTAATGTATATACATATACATATATATATATATATATATATATATATATATATATATATATATAGTAATGTATATACAGGGTGTCTACCTTCTTGAAAAACCTGCAGGTCTTGAAAATCTCAGGGAATCTTTTTCTCCTGAAATATCCTGGAATTCTCGGGGAATTTTGGGTTCACTCAGAAAATTTTTTCAAGTGTTATCAAATTTTCCCGTATTTTATACTAAAGTATAACCAGTATTAAATTGCAAAAGTAAAAAGATCGTCCATTATATTTCTAGAAGTAATAATAAATACTGATAAATTCTCATATGAAGGCAAATTGTCTGACAGCATTTGTGCATGACGCTTGTTCTTTCAGGAACTCTCTTGGTAAAAAGATGTATTTAACTTGGTGTCTAATGCCCGGTTTCTGAAGTGAAAAGTATCTATTAGATAGGGCTATGTGCTCAATAAGCTATATATATCTGGTAGATTGGGTTTCTGAACTCTTTGATAAACGTTATCTACGCGATAAGTTATCGAATCCATATCTTCAGAAAGTTGAGCAGATATCCATTAGATAAATATTGGCGCAAGCGCAGGCTGTTAAATTCATCCTGTGAATTCATCTAACTTAACCTCTAAAAAAGGTTGAATGAAGGCTATTGATTGATTGTGTTTCTATTTAATATTTTTGTATTAAGATGGAATATTCAGATTCATCTACATCGTCGGATGAAGAAATTTTAGATATAATTCGTCATATAGAGCGGCCAAGAAATTTTCGTACCCGAGAAAATCAGTTCGAGAAATACAGTGACTTGGAATTTTTTTCATCCCGTCATACAAAGCATATCACTGCTTAGTAGAACGATTGCCTGTTTGACAATTTGCATTAAAATTATCTCTAATGCTGTCCCATGCTTCATTTTCACATTCGTGGAATCGGTTTTTTTGTTTTCTATAATTTGCTTAAATTGTTGAGTTATCTCAAATAGTAAATTTTTATCATACTCCGAAAAGTTTTTAGATATTTTACTTTCTTCGCTCTCCATTACTATTATTGTATATAGGCACGTTTTCTTTTAGATTTAGGAAAATATACTAAAAATACACCACACTCCACAACAAATAAAATAAATATGGTTAGGTCTTCTTCCTTTTTTTAGGTTTCGGCCTTAGAATACTCTACATTCAGCCACTTAGTTGCGTCGCCATCTGTGTGTAGGAATTTGAACAAGTTATCTATTCAATAGTTGTCAGTTCCACAATTTGGGCCACGATAAAGTTCAGAAACCCATAATAATTTATTAGTTTGATAAATGTATCTATTTGATAGTTATCAATTGGGTAACGTCATATGCTGAGAAACCGGGCATAAGACATTGACAAAAAAAACCTATGAACGGAGTGTTCCACTAGAGGAAAATCGCGATACATCTGGAAAAATAATAAAATCACCTGGAATATTATGGAATTCTCAGGGAATTTTAGATCCCGACTTGAGTAGACACCCTGGATAGTTAATAAAGCTTGACGCTTGTTTCGAAGTACTACATCTTCGTCAGATTGTTACTAAATAATAATTATGAAATTCTGCATACATTAAGTATGAACAAGTTTAAAAAGATTTAAAAAAAAATTGTTTTTAAATCCTTATTCAAGCTATTTAATATTTCATAGTCTGAGCTAAATGAATGGTTCTTATTAATTGAATTATCTAACTTAGTCCAACTTTTTTTTATCGAAACGAATTTTGTGTTCTCAAATTCCGATTTGAACATTTCTGAAAGTTCAAGCAATGTACAAATTTTCACAACAATCGCATCAGCAGTTTTTAATGCTACATTGATATTGTTTCGCGTAATAATTGATTTAAGCTTTGTGCTTGGAGATCAACAATATAAGTTAAAAAGCTATATTATGAAAATATAATAAGGGTTCATTATCAAATTTTCTGAATCTTTACAAATCAATAAATCCAAATACTCCAAAGTTATCTCTTCAATGGTCAGGTTTAACTCACAAATAGTCCCTACAAAGCAGTACCTGGTGGTTGTTCTATTTGAATTTAATTAATATTTAGAATTTAGAAAATTGAGAACAGAAACATCTGTATGTGTAATATTTTACTGTTGTTCAGTCAGCTCTAAGAAAAGTACATAAAACGCGCATCATGCATTTTAACTAATATATGTGAAAATTGCTATCAATATAGTTTTATTATGAATATTAATAGGGAGTTTTTGAGACCCTAAATTTACACGTAAATTACGTTTTCGGTTATTCTGAGCATGCGCAGAAGCTTTGAAATTACCGAGACGGTTATTAACCGATAACGTACTACGTTATCAACGGGACCTTAACATTCGCTTAATAAACGTCCGTTATATTCGCGGTGTTGACTAGTTTAAACGCGCTTGTGTTAAATTGTTACAAACTAAAGAAAAATAGACTATTTAAACTATGATAAGTGACTAATATCGTATATACTATCGTGCTAATTCGTTCCAAACTTCTTCCTTTGTATTAAAAATTCGCAAAAAATGTTATTTCTTACTATGTGGCAACCATCAATCGAGTCTGCGATCTGATGTTTTGAGATTGACAGTTTCCGTATTTTTATTGGTTATGTCAGTGCTATTTTGGTTTGTTTATTTACAGCTAATTTTGATATTTTTTCAACGGGTTTTGTTCACTTGCCATGATAGTTAAAAAAAGACTACGATTTACAGATATGGAGGATCTGTTACTTCTTAGAATGGTTCTAAGTAATAATCCATTTGAAAACCCAGATATTTGGTCAGTGATTCAGCAGTACATTACCCTTATAACAGGAAAATTTTTTTCAATGAGAACAGTAAAATACATAACCTTCGATGCCTAAGAAATATATTTGCCCAAATTAATCACAATTATTACTACGAACTATTGCATTTACCAGTTGCTTTATGTCCAGACAATTGGGTTTGTTATCTGCAAAGTTTGGCATAACCGTGGCAAATCCTCTCTTTGAAAACGGAAACTTATTTTCACCTCTTCAACCTCAATATTATACAAATCGAATCCGGGTATGTTTCTATCAATATTTTCACGTTCTTGTTCCACTTCAAAGATGTTAAGTAAGATTATACCTCTCATTAAATTATGATCCACACCCCCGCGCCTGATCGATATATAGTCTATTACATCTTCCATGATAATTTACCCAAAGAACGCTAATAATAGTTGATGAAAATTGGAAAAATCACCCGACAAAAAATAATACAAGAACACAAGAGAGGTTATACTTATTTGACGTTCGCAATAAATCTGAATTCAAAAACTCTTTTAGGATCTTCAACCCGTTAATAACGTTTTCCGTTCTGCGCAAACTCAACATAGCGGTTTACGATAATTACGTTGACTTTAAATAGAAACTCAAAAACTCCCTAATGTTCACCAAGTATCGCCTTCCTTATTAATTCTACTCACAGTATAAGTCGTGGTGATAATGTCCATGCTTTTCTCTTGCTTGTATCGTGTTATCTGCACTGGCACCACTTAAATAAATGGAAATGATCAATATTATCAAAGCGTAATTCTTCATGTTGGTTGATAAACTACGGTATTTTTTCAACGAATCTCGTTATATATGTGCTTAAGATGAATCTCTCGATACGGAGTTAGAAATAAAAGTACCGGCTATTGACAAAATCAATTATGTACAAGGTGTTGTTGATGATTTCACTTTCAATGTATCCATTCATTTTCGTTCGAAGTTTGTTTTGACAACTACTTTCTTTGTGAAAATAATCAAGAGAAATTTTATATATCGGGAAAAGATAGAAATTTTCTTTTGTTCTGATAAATTTGCTTATCTCATCGTAGCCACTGTTGATAGCGTTATCAAAACAGAACGAAACGCGTGCGCAGTAGATCTCCGTACGAATGTTGCTTTTTCTCTAATTTTCAAATTCAAAAATAATGGTAGCCGGTCAATTTAGACCTAAAAATGAGAGCGAAGGTAAATAAATTCCCATCAAGCTGAAAATCAGTAAGGTTGTTTAAAATATAATTAAAAATAAAATTTGAAAGTTCCCCATCTTTCCCCTGTATGGAAAAAATTTTATTCAAGGTCAAAGGTCAAAAAAATTAGTTTTTCACGATTTTCAACGAAACGGTAAGTTTTATCATAAAAATATTCTAGACAAAAATTGTAGATCATAAAATAATCTACAAAAAATGTATCAATACTTTTTTTCCTACGAGCCACCGTTTTTGAGATATAACGATTCAAAAAGTTGTACAAGTTGCAATCGTCATAATATGCATGAGTGCGCCACGTATATACATCTCTTATCTAGAGTTGTTATATATGTTGAAATATTTTTCTATCGGTGATTGTAATTTATACTTAAAATAACCAAAAATACTATTTTTTTCTTAAAACCAGGAAAAGCTCAACATCAATCGGAAATATATTCATCAAAAAGTTTATCTACTTTTGCAAAGTGTCAAAATCACGTACTATTTTTACACGCAATAACTGGCTGTGATACGTCATCTGCATTTTACAGGAGGGGTAAAACAACAGTTCTCAAAATGTTTTAAAAACTAGATTTTGTTCAATGTGCTGAAGTTTTTAAAAACAGTAATTCTACTCAAGAGGAAGTTATCACCAACGGCATCCGCTTTCTTCTTTCTATGTACGGAGCTCCTAAAAAAACTACCTGCTTAGATAAGCATCGATATGTATGTTTCGTTAAAAACACTAAGAACAAAAAACAAGTTCAATTAGCTTCTCTTCCTCCAACCTCAGCTGCTGCTCATCAACATCTTCTTCGGGTATATTACCAAGTTCAAGTGTGGCTTGGTTATCAGCTAGACCTTACAGACTGGGGTTGGAAGTTGGTCGACAATACATTGGAACCAATTCGAACTTTACTCCCACCTGCACCGGAAAAACTGCTGAACACAATTTTTTGCAACTGCAAAAGGGGATACGGTGCCAAATGTGGTTGCAAAAAAGTCCGACTGTTTTGTTCTCTGGCATGTACAAACTGTCAAGGCCGGTCGTGCTTCAATGTTGAATCACTAACAGAGGAGGATTCGTTTGATTCCTACGAGGATATATCGCTATTGACGCTATTTACTTGCACTCAGAATGAAGAAGAACAAGAAGAAGAAGAACGAGAAGAGTTTGACGGTTACAATTCAGACGAATAAAATTCACCACTTTTTTAATTTATATCGCTTTTTATCTTTTCCAATATTTACAAATTTCCGTAATTTTGCAATAGTTTTAAATTAAACAGGATCACAACTGACCGGTGAATTAGGCGTACGGGGGAAACCACGTTAAAAAAACGCGCTAAGTACACTACCTCATAGGTGGCGTGGAAACGTGTGCATATTATGACTATTGCAACTTGTACAACTTTTTGAATCGTTATATCTCAAAAACGGTGGCTCGTAGGAAAAAAAGTATTGATACATTTTTTGTAGATTATTTTATGGTCTACAGTTTTTGTCTGAAATATTTTTATGATAAAACTTACCGTTTCGTTGAAAATCGTGAAAAACTAATTTTTTTGACCTTTGACCTTGAATAAAATTTTTTCCATACAGGGGAAAGATGGGGAACTTTCAGATTTTATTTTTAATCATATTTTTAACAACCTTAATGATTTTCAGCTTGATGGGAATTTATGTAGCTTCGAATGTTTAAATTGATCGGGCTGGTCGAGATGCGATTCGAACGGAATAGTTTCCGCGAAGTGCAGTGCGGTTGGGGAAGAGTTGAAAAATAAAGGATAGTATTTCAAAATGATCTCATCCACGTACCAAATTTCAATCATCTATTTCAGGGATGGCGAACCTATGGCACACATGCCTCAAAAAAATTCACTGCTTAAATTTGACAAAAGTGCTAAATTCTAAATGTTTTCAAATAAGAAATTTAAGGAAAACGCTCAATGTAGGTCACATACGTTTACTTTGTTTTAGCGAGATACAGTCTAGGATTAGTTATGGAATTAGTATCTGGGGTAGTTCTCCTCATGCTAAAGATGTTTTTTTGTCACAGAAAAGAATTCTACGGTGTATTTCAGGCATCTCTTTTATGGACTCCTGTTGACCTGTTTTTATTAACTTGAGAGTTTTGACTGTGTGTGGCCTTTATATATTTGATTTAATAACATCAGTTCATGGGGGTAGGGAAAGTTATTTGCGGAATAGTGATATTCATGCTCATGACACAAGATTTAAATCAGATTTCGCTGTACCCTACCAGCGTATAGATATCTGTAAGAAATCACCTAAAGTAATGGGAATTAAACTTTATAATAGTCTCCCACAATGTTTCAAAGATATTGCCTTATTGCATAAATTTAAAGAGAAAACTAAAAGATATCTCATAGATATGTGTCCATATTCGGTTGAGGAGTATTTAGAAAATACTCGTTGAACTTTGCCTAGGCTGCAACATACTCTTCATTTGATTTTATCGATTTTTGGACGTACCTGTGTGTCTGGTTGTCCTTTGTAATATGTTCTGTCATGTTAATGTATTTGTTAACCTAGGTTATTGCCTGACTTTAATATGTATTTTAAGGCAAATGTACTAGTTATGGCAAAACTTTTTAATTTGTATTTCCTCATGTTTGTCCTGTCTTATGCCATTATTTGATACTGTGATATAGATAAATTCTATTCTATTCTACTCTAAATGGCATGAAAGAAAATACTGATGGCACGCACAAAAATGTGATTTTTATAATTTAAGAAATAGGGATTAAAATAAGAATAAACTATTCAAAAGAAAGAATTATATCTAATCTATGAAAAAAAACATCAAACCCAGCACGCGTACTTTTAAATATAACAAAGTATAATCCAAATATAGAATTGAAGTATGTGTATTTCATAAAAAATTTAAATTACCCTCTCCTACCTCTTCATCGATTTGTTAACTGTTTATCTCGAGATTGCAAGTGATAGAAAGAATATGATATAAAAGAGCAAAAACGAGAGAAATAAAATAATCATGTTAGACAATTTGAGTGTGGCACGTTAGTAATTTCATAAAGATTATTAACAAACTTGTGGCACGGAAAATGAAAAAGGGTGGCCATCCCTGCTCTAATTCAATCTGCAGAAGCTGTGAAATTGAACAAATTTTCAAAAACCACGAAAATACAAGAAATATTTAGGTAGAAATGGCGGCGGTTGGACAAATTTACCGAAATTGATAGTTTCATTCCGCCTCGAAAACAATCCCAGACACCAAATTTCATCTCATTTGGTAAGAAGATAGCCTCTGCAGAAGCCATTATGTACCGAGAAAAAAAATTAAAAGATAAAATATATATACTATATATATATATATATATATATATATATATATATATATATATATATATATATATATATATATATATATATTTATATTTATATATTTATATATATATTTATCTATTTATATATTTATATTTATATATATTTTTTAATATATATATATATTTATAAATATATATATATATAAATATATACAGGGTGATTCACGGTGGATGGCACATTAGACGTTTCTGGTGAACCATACAACGGATCCCTTTGAAAATTCAATAGAGGGCATAATCGGACATTCCCTACCCAACTAAAATATTTTCGGTAATGCGGTGTTGCCACTTCTATAAGAAAGTAGTAACAACTTTGATTTTTCGAATGGAACCACCTGTATATTATATTATTTTTAGAATCTCCAACAATTTCCTAACAACTTTTCATAATATTTCCCTATACCTATCTGTTACCGTTTTCGAAATAAAAATTGTTTTCGTTTTTTTTCGTCGGAAATCAAGACCTCTAAAAACTCTGATATCTTTGAGCTAAGAATTACAATGATATCGAAATTTCGGATTAAGTTTGTTAATACCTAGGAGCTTCCTACACTTTAGCCCAATTTTCGTTATTTCAATACAATGTGGTCAAAAAATACAGTTATTTCGTTAGCTTGGAAAAGTGACTATAAGTTGGTTATTTCAAACGGAATACCCTGTATATTATTACAAATTCGGAAAGCTGCTAGAATTTCCTTTTTATCTATGTATATCATACCTATACTTAACTAGTCAAGATTCGGACTTATGAGCACTTATTTGTGAAAATGTTCCTTGATCATGGTATCCCCTTGGTATTTGCTAAGCATGTCATGATTACTATTTGACAGTAACGTTGTGACAATCTACTAATAATATCGAAACTTTCATCACTTCAGAAGTTGGAAATACCTTCAGAAACGATGGAAAAAATTTATTGAAATGAAGTTCTTATGAATTTGTTTATTATTTTTGGACAGTGTGATAAAATTATCAGCAGGACATGTAGAAAGTTCAATGAAATGTATCCGAATCTACCGCCAATGAACCTCAAGAAATTTATACGAATGATATCCGGCTACTTTTGTGAAATTTTCATTGCACCAAAAATGACAATTTTTTCTATTGAAAATTCCTTCTCTTGAAAATTTTGATTCATCAGTCCAAATCATTTTATTTTAAAAAAATGGATCTTTTTGAATGCGTACCAATATCATTTCACAAAATTCAACTCTCTGTTGAGGGTATTGAGGCTTCATTGCTTTAATTTTGGTGAATTTGTAATCATGCATGTTATGTCTTTGCAAGATTCTTTGAACAGATGAATATTTTATGCCCAAATCTTCTTCAGCACTTTTTATCGATGACTCGGGAAATGCGTGAAAATATGCTAGGACATTAATTTGGTTGTCTTCGGAAGTTACGGGCCGATGTACATTTCTTGGTGCTTTTAAAGTTGATCCAAACATTTTGAAATTGTTCTGAATTCGTATAAATTTCTTGAGGTTCATTGGCGGTAGATTCGGATACATTTCATTGAACTTTCTATGTCCTGCTGATAAATTTATCACACTGTCCAAAAATAATAAACAAATTCA
This sequence comes from Cynegetis impunctata, assembly GCA_030704885.1. Lineage (NCBI taxonomy): Eukaryota > Metazoa > Arthropoda > Insecta > Coleoptera > Coccinellidae > Cynegetis > Cynegetis impunctata. Next base: position 42,939 of record JARQZK010000854.1, read on the forward strand.
TAAGAACTTCATTTAAATAAATTTTTTCCATCGTTTCTGAAGGCATTTCCAACTTCTGAAGTGATGGAAGTTTCGATATTATTAGTAGATTGTGACAACATTACTGTCAAATAGTAGGTAATCATGACATGCTTAGCAAATACCAAGGGGATACCATGTTCAAGAAACATTTTCACAAATAAGTGCTCATAAGTCCGAAACTTGAGTAGTTAGGTATAGGTATGATATACATAGATAAAAAGGAAATTCTAGCAGCTTTCCGAATTTGTAATAATATACAGGGTATTCCGTTTGAAATAACCAACTTATAGTCACTTTTTCAAGCTAACGAAATAACTGTATTTTTTGACCACCCTGTATTGAAATAACGAAAATTGGGCTAAAGTGTAGAAAGCCCCTAGGTATTAACAAACTTAATCCGAAATTTCGATATCATTGTATTCCTTACCTCAAAGATATCAGAGTTTTCAGAGGTCTTGATTTCCAACGAGAAAAAACGAAAATAATTTTTATTTCGAAAACTGTAACAGATAGGTATAAAGAAATATTATGGAATATTAAAAATAATATAATATACAGGTGGTTTCTGTATATTAGTGGCAACACCGCATTACCGAAAATATTTTAGTTGGGTAGAGAATGTCCGATTATGCCCTCTATTGAATTTTCAAAGTGATCCGTTGTATGGTTCACCAGAAACGTCTAATGTGCCATCCACCGTGAATCACCCTATATATATATATATATATATATATATATATATATATATATATATATATATATTTGTCTGTTAATTTTTATCTTGTTTTTCTACTTAATCTGGCTCAATATCGTCGATTTCAGCCTCAATCTGGGCTGAAATCGACGGCCTTTTTCAGACCTAAATTAGCAAGTAACAAAATTGTTATCATATTCAGAGAGTTCTCCGTTATACTACGTAAATAATTACGGTACAAACGCTAAGAGTCCAATACGTTCTTAATCGAAATCCCATATCCGTTTTGCTCTATCTGGATCTGTTACGGAGCTATTTCTAGTTCGAAAAATCGTACCAGAGAACTTCTGAAACGCAATTTTGATTCAGAAATCCAAAACAGAGCCGACTTACTTCATGCAATTCATATATCCTTCGTTGCTTCCCTTTCAGAGATGGATACCTACGATAGCTGTCCATGGAACATGATGGGCATCCTGAAGGAGAGATTGGGTCTCAATCTCGTAGCGGCGGAGTGCTACAGAAAAGCAGTCAATTGGTCCAACGGTGAGCACTGCGATATGGCGAGGATAAACTACGGAAGGCTCCTTATAAAATTGGGCCATTATCAGGACGCGGTGAATATTTGTAGCGACGTACAGGAAAGTTCGTTCGAGAGTGGAATCTGGTACGCTCTGGCGTTGTACAAAGGTGGGTCGAATGGTGACGAAATTACAGGTTTTTTAATTATCGAACTTAGAACTTTGTCGAGATATGTTATTTCCGTTAAGAGACAAATTTTTTCATCTTAAATCAAAATCCTTATAATTTGTACTTGAGATATTTTGTTATTCACCAAATCGTTATTATGGCAGAAAGATGGATGGTCATAATTTGAGATTAAGAGTGTGTGTGAAATGTTTTGAGTTATTCAATTGGTTTATGTTGAATTTAAACTGCTGCGAGCCATAACAAACCGAAAACATTTCTAAAGATAGAGCTTTCCATATATTTATGCTTTGTCCAGAAACGCCTTCTATTAGTGGGATGTGCACTGTAAATTGGTGTCTATTATCTGCATACTTTGTTCGACGAGGAAATTGTGCTCCTGGTGAAATATTGGTTGAAATGGCTGCAGAACATCTGCCGTGATAATATCTGTGAAAAATACATCAAACGGCTACTTTCCTCCGATGTTCGAGTGCAAAAAAGTAAAGGTTCAATGAAGGAGCGTCTATTAACTTCAATGCTCTATTTTGAATTGATTTCAGTGGGTGCAAGGAATGCAAAGGCGCAGACCTCCAACCATGAGAGCATTATTCTAATGCTGGAGGAAATTTGAGCTTTATAAAGCAGCAATAGCTTCTTTGGCGTATACAGATGTTTAGCACGAAAATATAGCTAAGCTTATGTATGTCCAGCTGACTTCGTAATGGAGGAGACGTCTTCGTGCCAGGTTATATTGGAATTAACGCCGATTCCCACAAGATGCAATTTATTGGTTGGCTTGATAATCTGATTTGCCAATAATAATTGAGGGGAGATTTTCTAGAAAACCTGATTGCTTGCGTCTTGGTGTCATTAAAAGCAACTAAGTTGTTAGATTCCCAGTTCGAAATGACTTTAAATTCACTATTTATGGGCTCAGCTTGCTTAATACGTTGATGGTAGGCTGTAGATGCACTGACAGACGTCTTGATGGTAGTGGACTTAGAATTCTGTCCTCAGGGAAACTCAAAGTTTTGTTTTTAGTCTCTCTCTTCTCTAAAACTTATATATTTTATCATGTTTGATGTTAATGAATCGACCTAAATATTTGCTCATTCTTATTATTAATTATTTTCAAATTGTATTTCCTATATTCGTATCTGATTGCAGATAGGCAGTTTCAAGAGTCTTCTAGCATCTATCTTGCTATTGCTGAGCTTCTAGCTAAAGATAAGTTCGCAATTGGCGACGTGTTAGCTTGTATGGCAATCATAACTTACGTTCTTGGAAAGATAGAACTTGCTAAGGAAATGTTTAATGAAAGGTAATAATTTTTTTTTCGTAGATTTGTATAATAATCTCATGTGGAAAAAGCTCTTTGTTTTACCAATCAGCAATCCGTGATGTGGTATGTTTTAATTTGATAAGATAGGGTAGTGATGTAATTGATGCCGTAGAGTCATGTTAGGAGGAATTCTTAAAGAGAAAGTAATGAAGAAGTAAAAACTTAGAATGAGGAATTAATCTTAAGACTCAGTTTTTCTCATCGTGCATAATCATAAAATCGTATATTCTTTTCTAATTTTCCAGCTTCGCTCAAAGTCTACCGACTGCCAAAGTTATGTACGCTCTGATAGCGCTGGGAGTACTTCAAAAGGACCAACCTTTGGTGGCGCTTACCTTGAACCAGGTTGAGAATTTGGAGGACGTACCGAAAAGCATTGAAGATTTCATCACCGTTTTGTCGTACGTTCACATTTATCAGGTAAATATAGGATATATAATATATATATATATATATATATATATATATATATATATATATATATATATATATATATATATAATGAAAATTTATTCGCGCTAAACCAATGCAGCGGTATCTTAAAGATATTAATACGTTGGGAGCTTAATTTGAAAACCTTCAACGGACTAGTTTCATGGGACTCGACGACATTGAATTCCCATTCATCCTTCTAGCGAAACAGACTGTCTGATGTCTCCGTCGTGTGTGCGCCGACGTCGAATGTTCTAACATTCTATTTTGATCAATATTAAATTCTTGTCTCTAGTTTAAGACTTTTTTCTAGTAGATATTATTCTTCTTTGAACATAATTAACTGATGTATTCACAAAACTCCTGAAAAATTTACGATTACTATATTTTCCATAATAAATAAAATGAAAATCAGAAATGTTTTCATCGTACCAAATCTCAGCTCTCGATATAATCCAAGTAATTTTGAATTAGACTATTCACTTGATAGATTTCTTTATAACTGTCTACATTCTTTATTCTCCTATCTGATGTACACCACGTTTGTAAAGAACTGTATTGTGTCATTATTTTAAAGCGGCTTAATTCCTTATCGTTCAATTTCAAACGTTTTATGAAAGTTCAACGAATGTGTTCAATACAACTCGTTTTTATTTTTTTTTTCCAGGGGAACTATATGAAAGCCATTAGAAAAACCAGCGAACTAGTCCATTTGCTTCCGGATAAATCCGGGCTATGGTTACGACTGGCATTAACCTTACTTCATTCCCTTGAACACCTGAAATCCCCAATTTCCTACGCGTGTGCTGCAAAAAAAGCAGCCCAGATTGCTCTGAGAATGAGGAATTTGAAAGATAATCACCGACAAATATCGAAGGTGAGTCTTCGTTAATATAATGATGGAAAGTTTAATGAATCTTATCTCCGAACGAATAATAAAATATTTTATATTGAGAAGTTTGCGGATATGTTTGAAATATACTAAATAAAAAAAGACGAGAGGTGTCTTGGAAAACCCGGTTTTGTGTCTCGAAAAAACTGCAGCGGCAGTGGCAATGTATCTTATTGTAGATACTGCTCAGGCCCGACTGAGGAATTTCTGGGCCCTATTTACCTTTGGGTCTGTTTGGGGGGTTTGTTGTTAATTATCATGTAAAATAGAAAATGATTTTTTTAAATTTCAATCAGTGGCATATTTTTCGAAGGTCCTAATAGTAATATTAACTAAACTGATGGTACTACTACTCAACAAAATATTTTATCGTGTTCCGTATCACTCCTGTTATAAAATACTCTATAATTCTAAATATTAACTTCAAAAATCTTTTTATGTGTCGGGGGACTAAATATTAGGGGCCCCTGGCAAAGTGCCACCTCGGACTCCTCTCCCACTGGGCGGCCCTGATTCTGCTGGATCATTGTTAAATCAAATTCATCCAAAATAAATTGTAACAATGGCTGCCTAAGAAAATTTGGAAATTAATAGAATATATCGAGATTCTGATTAAAAAAGGCTCAACAGTCAATTTAACCGTGATTCTTTCCCTCTATTGAACGTATAGACTAGATCGCGTGTAGTCATCCTATCTGGATCAGTATTAATTTCGTAAATTACTGTACTTCTTAGTAAAAACTCAGTCTTCGGTATTATTTCTGGTATTATTTTTCTTTAAGTAAAATGGAAGATATTTTTCTCTAATTTTTTGTACTTCATCACTTGAAAATAACCAAGTCGTCAACAATGATATTATTTCTGTTAAGAATGGAGTAAAAAATCGGACGATATTTTTCTCAATTTTTTTGGATTCGGTTTCTTCTAGAACTGCACCGTAATAGGCGTAATAGGTAATTTTTTTCGATGTGGTTATTGCAAATATAAATAAGAAACAATATAAGGTAAGGTGGGTTAAGTGTGTAGCAATATTTGGAAAGTTCGTATATACACCATATTTTCAAACAAAGCACTAGAGTTGCAGATCTCAAATTTTGGCATAACATAGTTATGGGTATTGCCTACAAGTCCTCCTAATAAAACTTTGATATAGACACATTTTCGCATTTATTTCTATATTATATATATTTCTATGCCCATAGTACACACTTATCCTGTGAAACGGGGAAAGTGTGTATGCAAGCCAAATGCAATATCAAGAAATGTAGAAGTCTGGGGCAAGTGTGTAAAACTGCGATATTTTATTTTCCGACTGGTGTAAAAAAAAAAATTATCTTACAAACTCTTCAAGTTACAAACTTTTTAACAAGAAATGGACATTAACTGAATAACTAAAAGTGAAGAAAAAACATGAATATATCCTAAAGGTAAAATAAAATACTTGAATAAATCGAGTTATATTACTAATGAACATTATAATCTGTAAAAGAAAGTCCAAATCGATGCAGACCCTTTTTACTAACAACTAGCTTTGGAAGAACCATAATAATATTTTGAGTTCCAATGAAAGCACATTCCTCAGGATCAGCCCAGATGAAAGAATTTGTAGCAGTTGGATCTAACGAATGAACGTTTCTTAAAAATTTTAATTTGACCTCTTCGTCTTCTTTTTTTGTTGGCAGTAACATGAATACTACCAATATCCAATCACTAACATCTACATCTGAATTTTCTTTGTTTAGTTCATCCATAAATGTGATCAATTCTCCCTGATCTCTAAATTTGTCGTCAATATCATCGTCACTCTGGTCTTCACAAACTTCTTCTTCATCTGATGATGTTTCTGATTCACTGACTACGTTAGAGACTTCACTTTTTTTCACTGTCTTCTTGATTGGTTTTTTCTGTAAATGTTTAATTGCCTCTGGAGCAGTTATAATTTCAGCTCCACCCGCGATTTTTCTTCTAGGTTTCTTGTCTTCTTTTCTTCTGTGTTGTTTCACCATTTCCAGAAGCAGCTCTTCAAATAGTGAAATTTTCTCATGTTCACTATTAGTACACACTTGTCCAGCTGAATTAATACACACTTCCACGGAGTAGAATTTTAGTGGGACAAGTGTGTACTAGTACCAAATAATAATAAACGCTTAATCTAAAATAAAAATAACGACTGTAGGTTAAAATTGAACTGTTTCTTACCATATTTGTAGTAAAAAAAAACATCAAAAAACTCACTTGGAACTATGATGTCACACGATGAGTAAACGTCTACCAACTACATGCACTGTGTATGGTGAGAGGTTATGAAATATTAGCTTTTCCCGCCAATATAGCAATTATCTTAACTTCGGCTGTAGCTTACAATGGCCTACTATGAACCTTTAGATAATGTTTTATAGATGGCCACACCAGTATGTTATCGGAATAAGAATTATTTGGCGCTTACACACTTATCCCGAAAACACACTTACCCCTCTTAACCTTAGTTTGTTTTTTATCACTATGTGATAACAAACCAAGTATATTGTTTCTCATTTATATTTTGAAACTTTAGTATCACAAAATAACGTACAAATCCATCCAATATCTTTTAAAATGATGTTAATTATATATCAACTCGTTTCAATATCGTTTCAGATTATGTGCACAATTTCTACTTCGTGTTTACTGATCCAGGAGAAGAAAGCAGCCTTAATCATGGCTCAGAAAGCTGTGCATTGCACTCCGAATGCCAGAGAAAGCTGGTTGGTACTGAACAATTCTTTAGAGAAATTGACGAAGAAAAGACTTTCGAAAATCTCTGACAAAGTGCTGTATTCATCTTCAGTTACATTCGATCATATACGCACTAATAGTATATTTTAATTTTCATTCTAAATTATTCCAATTGTAGATTTTAATTATATTGTTATGTAATTTTTTTAAACAATAAATTATTACAGTGATATTTGGACAACGAAATTTGTTCTCGAAATTACGGATACTTGACACAGAGATTTTTATTATATACGAGCTGAGAGTATAAAATAACGAGACTGATGCAGTAAAACTTAATTTTATTCGCATATATATAAGTGATGTGTTATCATATCAAATGCCCTTTAGAGTTTTATGTCAAAAGGTAGGTGGAATATTTGTATTAATTCTCAATCAACTGATTGATCTGCTGAACGTATTTTCTTATGATTTTTCCTTAGGGGCAATCCATAAATTACATAAGACGTTGAGAGGGACGGAGAGGGATAAACAACATGTGACAAGGGAGGAGGCGAATCATAAGCTTCGTGACGTCACATGTTTAAATTGAAAGTATTAAAACTAATGAAAAATTTAAAAATATTACCAACTTTATCAATAAATTATAATGTTCAAATTTGTTTGTATCAATTAATAATAATAGTAATCATTTCTTTGTTCTAAAAATTAATAGAGCCTATATCTGGCTGGGGAACATGTCAAAATATATAAAGTAAAAGTAAAATATAGACAAATAGTACTAAGTATTAGACAAGACAAATTTAATTTAAAATCAGCTCGAGCTGTACATTTATAAAACACCACAACTAAAAAGTATACAGAATAAAATTAACCAATATAACAGTCCAACAAAGCAAAACAAATACTCGTCAATAATAAACCCATCTGCTATATATATTCGTCTACAGAGTAGTATGCTTTTTCGAGAAGACCCCCAAAGGTGAGTTTCTTATATGTACAGGTATGGTATTGTACAATTTTATGATGTTGAAATGAACGTTTTTCTGTACGTGGAATAATATTTTTCACATATGAAATCATCTCTGAGACGAGTATTATATATGTGTTGTCTTGTAAATTTCTCAAATAAGTTTCTGCTTTTATTTACAAATATGATGGCTTCATATACGTAAAGGCAAACAAGAGTCAGCTTTCAACGAAATGAGATTTCATTATGTCGAAGGTTTAGTATAGATCTTGGCATTCTTTCAAACTTTGGAGACCCCGCCCAAATGATGATACCATATCCCATCCAGGATTCTACATATGCATGATCAGTGCTGTTTGCTTGTCTTCTTCCGAAGACAAAACTCTCAAGGCGTAGCAATACTTACTAAGCTCCTCAGATAGCGATATAATATGACCATTCCAATCCAATGTATGATCTATCTATATGCCCAGAAATTTTATTTCGTCACTTGAAGCATATAGGAGAGTGTTGCTCATGGAAACAGTATCTGATCACTTGAGTTTTCTCAATGATTAGTTTCAGTAAATTTTCCCTAAAATATTTCTCCATTTTTTCGAAAATCTGGATACTGTTCCTCTTCACGACCTCCTCGTCTTTTCCTGAAACTCCACACGATGTATCATCTGCGAAAAGAACCACTCCCTCTCCCAGAATATTAGACGGGTCATTTATATAGAGAAGATACAGGAGGGGTCCCAGAATCGAACCCTGGGGCACTCCTCGTTCGACTACAATTTCTGCACTTTATTGTTGTTGCCAATCTCTTCTACGTACTGGGTTCGGTAGTCCAGATATGAGTCCCAAAGGTTTCCTTTTTGGCACGTGGCGTCCGCGCTTGTTCACTTTCGTTGTACTTTGACATACCGACAGACCACTACCGCCTGCTGCCTCAGAATAAAAGCAGCCACCGCCGCCTTAATTTCGTGTTTGTTCAATTGTCATTCATTCAACACTTGACTTTTAATGAGTGATGAACGTATTGTTTTAATTTTTCTAATATTTTCTGGATTTTCAATTTGTCACAAATTTTAAATGAATTTATTTAGTTATGCTTTACCGCAAACCATATGAATCATAGATAGCTTCAAAGTCCGTGGACACACAAGACAACTAAATTTTGTATCTTTCATTTGATTTATGTTTTTTATAGATATATATATATATATATATATATATATATATATATATATATATATATATATATATATATATATATATATATATATATATATATATATATATATATATATATATATATATATATATATATATATATAATATATATATATATATATATATATATATATATATAATATATATATATATATATATATATATATATATATATATATATATATATATATATATATATATATATATATATATAAATATATATATATATTATCACAACTTATGCATATAAAACCAATTTAATGCTTTTTCAAACTGATTTAACAAATCGTAGTTGACAAAGCATTAAAATTACAAGAATTGAAATCAGTCCTATAAACATTATCCATCAACAGGGTCATTTTTGTTAGCAACTCAGAATAATTACATAATGCTCCATCGTATTAAATAACTATCTGTAACAGTCACCATCGAGCAGCAGTTGCAGAATCTTATTGCAAAATAACAAAATGCTGGCAATTTCGTTTACTTTCACATATTTCATTTTCTGTTTTGCACAGGATTGCCGAATGACAAGTGAGCGAGTAAGTTCCTAAATAATTTTAATCTACAGAAAAAATGTTAAAAATATTTTTTATAGTTTTGTACTTCCATCATCTATTAATGTTCATTCTCAATTTCAGTGTAATGATTCAACAAATTGCTGTGGCGGTTGTTGCATTGAGGGCTATTGTGTGGATAGTAAGTAACTGAATATTTTTATGATAGGATACTTACGTAACTGACCATAAAATATTCGTTTCTCAAAACGAAAATAGGAAATGTTCATGAAGTTCAGATTCAATGAATTGATAAATATATAAAATGTAAAGTAGGTATCCATCAAGATTCATTATTCTCGGTTTAATCCTCAATTTTCACGGTGTTGGTTAGTTGCAATGTTATCTATATTCCAAGTAGTATTATCTACCTTGTAGTGGTGCAGTCATTGAAGCGTAAAATAGGTTTTTACCTCCGAAATTTTTTACTATGAACCGATTTACATGAAAGATTGGAATTAGGCTTATCTTACCCTTAACTTCAAAAGTGATACTGACCCGAACTCCGTTTTCACCCTGGGGGTGGTTGCCACTCCTTTTCGGTGGTGGAAATTCAAAATAACCTCGGATATCGATAAAAGACCTAATTTTAAGCAAAAAATGTTTTATAAAGTTTTTTCAGAAATCCAATACTTTTCAAGTTATTGGCAATTGAAAATTCGGAATTTTCAGTTTACTAATGTTTAGTTTACTAAGTAGAAAAAATACGATTAGTTTTTGGGCCATAACTCCTTCAATTTTGAAGCTATCACAACTTATAAAAAACCATTTTAAAGGTAATCAAAAGAGCTACATCTTTTTTTATTACGACATGTAGTGAAAAACCTTTTATTTTGAAACGGTGAAGGGTCAAAGGGCTCGAGAGAGACTGTGATTGCGCTACCGCGCGCTCTTTAAACAATCATATCTCCGTCAATTTTCGTGTGACGGGAAAAAAAACCAAAATTTTTGTCAAAAATTTTTTTTTATTAATACACTTTCTCACGTATCTTTCATTATTTTTGAGATATTAAGAAAAGAAGGTGTTTTTTTTTTAAATTCGAAAATTATTTTTTTCTCAAAATCGTGATTTTTTCGAGAAATATGTGTTCCAAAGCAGCCAAACTGCTATAATCCATAAAACTTTATATTAAAGTTAATTCTAGACAGAATACGATTAATTTTAATTTTGGTGGAAATGGCACTTATGAAACCCATTGATTAAAAAAAAAACCATTAGATGTTCCTCTTTTTTTCATTACAGCTCAATCATTTTACGTGTGAAAGACTTTTAACAGTGCTCATTTTGAAGCTTATTTCAAGCACTATAAAATCCATTTTCACTAGCATGTATAAAATTTATTCGCTCTCCGCTAGATGGCATTGATTAAATTTCAGACAAAATAAAAAACGGTTTTGATCTTCAATATCTCGCTTAATATTGCACTTAGAACACTCTATTAAAAGCCAATTTGTTAATTTTTTTACCTGCTACAATTGTTCATTATAATATTATCGTTTAAATGCATATTTTTGGAGATATTTGCAAAAAACCGTTGAAAATCGTGGGAAAATTCCGAATTTTCAATTGTTCGGGTCAGTATCACTTTTGAAGTTAAGGGTAAGATAAGCCTAATTCCAAAATTTCATGTTAATCGCTTCATAGTAAAAAATTTCTGAGCTAAAAAGCTTCAATGACTGCACTATTGATGTCATTATGAAAAATCACAAACTTTCGTCTCAGAAATATTCATTCATCTCGATCTGCTGATTAATTGTCATTATTGAAGTGAAACTTTTTAGTACCGTTGTGATTTGAAAATTCGATGAAACGTAAAAGCAAAATGCGATACCAAAAAGAGAGAAACATATTAATATATAGGATTCATCCTGCCCTGCCAGAGAATGAAAATACATTCCTATAATCTTTTTCTCCTTCTTGTTCCGGCTTTCGTAGTCGCCCCACTATTTGTGTTTTGTGTGGGCCTACGCATAATAACTGAGAGAAATTGCGTTGTATATGCCTAATGGGTATCAACCGAAATTGTTGGCAACTTCACTGTTTCCAACTTTTTGAAACTCTCCAGAAAACCACCAACATTTTAGTTGACAACAAGCTGTCTCCACCATCGGCAATGCATTTATATTCAACACCCAGCACAAAGTTCAAATCGATTCTTTCGCGTAAGTAATATCAAAGTAGCTTTCCTAGCCAGTAATATACCTAATTAAGGAATATATATTAGGAATAATAAATCTAAAATTCATAAAAATAAATCATCTGGACTATATAAAATTAATTGTGATTGTGCTACAGATTTTACATTGTTAGAACTTTCAGAAACTTACTTCCTATGTTTTTTCAAATTTGTTGCGGCCGTGACCGTCTTGAGTTACTAACTAGGTGCTATCATATTTTTAACTTTTCTATAAAATATGGAATTTTCCCGATCTTTGGAAAAATGCTATAGTTATTCCACTCCCGGAAGTTGCTAAACCTTCTAACCCTGATGATCTTCGTCCAATCAGCATTCTCCCGACGTTATCAAAGTTTTTGGAAAGATTGGTGGCCAATCAATTAGTTATACATTTTAATACAAATCAATTATTACATAAAATGCAGTCAGGTTTTAGGAAGAACTTTAGCACACATATTGCCCTGTTGAAGGTTGTAAACGATATTTCCAAGGCGATGGATGATTCTTTAATAACTTTTCTTGTTTTGTTAGATCAAACTAAAGCTTTTGATCTGATAGATAAGACATTAATGCTTGCTAAGCTGAAATACACTGGGGTGGATGGAAGAAGTAATCTTTGGTTCAACAGTTATCTGTCAGATAGAAAACAATTAGTTAAAATTAATGAAAGTTGCTCGAAATTAACTCAAATCAAGAGTGGCGTGCCACAGGGGAGCATTCTCGATCCTTTGCTTTTTATTATTTTTACGATGGATATACCACAGGTTTCAAATGGGTGTCATTATCATTTATATGCAGATGATCTGCAAATTTATTCGCACTCCAAACTAGAAGATCTCATCCTCCAAGTAATGAACAATAATCTTATGCTTGTGAATCAGTGGTGCAGAAATAACGGTCTAAAACTTAATCCAAAAAAATCCGTAGCCTTGTGCATTTCTTCTGATCATATAAAATCTAAATTAGATCTTATTCGGATAAATTAAAAAATTGATGATGTGGTCAACTGGGTACACAATACAAAAAATTTGGGAATTTTGATTGATGATCGTTTATCTTTTCAGGATCATGTGAACAGCATATTTAAAAAATCATTTATCACATTGAAAATGCTTTATAGGTACAAAGAACTAGTCACTAAAGAAACAAAATTGAATTTGGTGAAGACTCTGATTTATCCGAGTATAGATTACTGTTGTCTTGTGTATTTCTATTTTCTACCAAGCTATAACAGAATTAAATTGCAGAGAATTCAGAATGCGTGCATGAGGAATGTCTGTCTTATTCCATATAGGCTTCACAGATCTCCATATTTGCACGAATTAAATGAGCTTAATATTGAACACCGCATAGAATTGCTTGTTGTAACTTTTTTACAAAAATTAGTCTCATCACAGTGCCCTGACTATTTATTCCATATTTTAATCAAGAGATCTACCATTCACAACATAAGCATTAGAACTGATTCTTTCACTGTGTCAATACATAGAACTTGCAGGTTTGAGGGAAGCTTCGCATATGTAGCAGCGAAAACATTAAATAAATATTTGAGTGATCTGCATATGAGTTCTGCGGCATTTAAAAACAATGTTCGGGATCGATTGCTTAATGCTTCTTCGCGGAGTGCTCTTATTAGGATTATTTAAATTGTCATTATTTCAATGACTGGGTGAAGTGGAAGATCTACTTGTAGAACTTCGTCCTTTTGTATAGATAGTACATAAGAATTACATTATTTGTTTATTTATAAATATTATATTATTTCTTTTATCATCTTATAAGTTAGTATGGTGTATCTTGGTTATTGTTTGTTTCTGTTAAAATCTTTCTTTTATATGTACATGTCTATGCAATAAATATATATTCTATTCAGTCCAATATCAACATTCAGGTCTTTCATTTAGATGATGAGGGAAACCACAGAAACCCTCACCCACAGGGCCTGATTAACCATTAGGCAGAGTAGGCAACTGCCTAGGGGCCCAAGAAAAAAAAATGTCATCGAATGAAAATTTTATTTGAAAATTTGTATGGAATTCCTCAACAATATTAAACCATCTAGTATCGAGTAGTAGAACTAATAAACTTCGTTCAAAAATGTCTCAGAACCGTTTGAATTCATTGTCGATAATGACCATTGCAAATGAAGTATTAGGAAGGCTCAATATCAAAGATGTTTTAAACGATTTTGTTTCTAAAAACGTTAGAAAAAAGTTAATATTTAAACTTACTATACTGTACAAAAACAATAAATACCTATCTTGGAAGTTGACTTTTTCCAATTTGTACATCACAAAACTGTTTTCTTTAGTTTAATATATTTTAATGCGTTTAACAAGATCAAATTTAAAATAACCGCGTACCGTCTCATTCATCTTTCCTAACCCATCATGAAACCTGGATCATCATTTATCACTTATCTATAACCTATTCATTAAGACCATTTCAATAAAGTTAACGAGTCAGGTGAGGTGATGCTGCAGCATCAAGTCAAAGTAACCATGTTGTTGCAATATCACATAAGACTTTGAAGTAACAGCCTCCTGGAGTCGATCATCTGGAAATAACTTACATCCTTTTATCAACTGTTCTCATTTAGCTTTCAAAACTGTTCCAGTAGATGGCAGATGCAAAAAGTAACCACTCATCAAGTTTCAAATCAAAACCTTCATACAATTATTCTGCTTCGGTAACTTTCTGAACAGTTGCTAAACATTCATGGAGTGGGTTTAGAATGTTTTTCATGTTTAATTTAACAACTTATTCGATATAAAATGTATCTTCTTGTTTCAGCTTACCAAGATTGCAGGCAGATTGTAGACCCTTGTTCATACTCTTATTGCCCCCCTGGTACTAACTGCCGCACTTATAAACCTTGTCCGAGTTGTGAAATTAAAAAGGTCTGCGAATGAAAATTTCAACATATTGACACAACATCGATCATTTGAAAATTTGCTATAATTTATATTACATTATTCTTAAGAACTAAAAATTTTATATACACAAAATACAATAAAGTATTTCAAGAATGTATGAGTTCTGATTGAGCTCTCCAAACTAAATGTAATCTTCCAGTTTCATGGAATAAATTGTTGTTTCTGAATTTGAGGAAGTTGTTTCATTGTTATATGTCGTTGTGTCAACGTAGTCCCAATACGATAAAGTTGCAGGAAGGACTGTTTCATTATCAACATCCATCTCTGGAATAGAAATACAATATAATATAATAAATTCGTATACAGGCTCTTTAGTTGCCTATGAGTAATATTTTGGGGTTTGATGAATCACTCTGAATTAAGGTTTCCAGCAAAATCATCAATTTTAAGTTTTTCAATTTGGTTATGTGATTAAAACAATAAATAGGACATTTTAAACCAATAAACTGGTGGGAGAGTAGAGCTTCACTTATTATCTAAGCTGAAGATAATTAAATAAAAGAGAGTGTGCGAGAGTTTCCTAGGTATTATAATTATATTTTTATTTATTACAAAAGCCATTAACACTAAATTGGATATAACAATTTTTATTCCCTCGCAATCTTTCAGTAATTTTCTTGTAAACATTTTGAGATTTGAAATTGAATTATTTTTTCGCACTTTTAATGAAATGCTTTATTTGTTGATTGTAGTACAATCGATTGCAATCGATGTCTTGCGAATTGGCTGACAATTTTTAGACTAATATTTTAATCATTTTGACGTTTTCTCTACCTAGTTGCTTATTTTTGATATATTAAGTTCCATTTGCTTCAAAAAATCCTAAACATCATTTCCAGTGTAAATTTTTTTACTGATCACAATCCCAGTGTCAGAAAAAGTTAGTAAAAATAACGATAACTTTAAAAGTTGATATCTCAAAAACACCACTTTTGTATCGCTCAAATTCTTAGGATATATATATATATATATATATATATATATATATATATATATATATATATATATATATATATATATATATATATATATATATATATATATATATATATATATATATTTATATATATATATATATATATATATATATATATATATATATATATATATATATATATATATATATATATATATATATATATATATATATGTGTGTGTGTGTGTGTGTGTGTGTGTGTGTGTGTGTGTGTGTGTGTGTGTGTGTGTGTGTGTGTGTGTGTGTGTGTGTGTGTGTGTGTGTGTGTGTGTGTGTGTGTGAGGAAACGGCAGTATGACTTTGGTTCTTGGGCACCTATCTGCATGTTCCAGCAGTCAAATCAAAAGTTTTCCTTCCAGTGTCATAATGGACGTTAAGTCTTCAGGTATGCTGAATTCTATACTAAAATTGGAGTTATATAAAGCAAAATCTTTCATTTGACTATTGAAATATATTGATAGGTGCATGAGTTACGGCCGTTCTATGGTAAGCATGTCAAATTCCAATTTTTACCCATTTACCATTTGCATACCTAGGTATATATTTTCCAGCATTTCAAATCACTGTAACTTCCGACTTCTGTCCTCAAGGTCCCTGTTCCTAAAACGTGCTATAAGATCGCAAATTGAAGGATTTGGTCTCAGATATTTATGGGATTGATTCAGATGGTTTAATTATTAAGGCAACGTAACCAAGAGACAATATAGTCTTTTTTTAATTTTTCGCCTTATTACTTTTGCTTATTTTTAGGTACAAGAACGCGTTTTACAAAACCATATTCGATGTAAAATATTCCGAGGATCCAAATCTGTGCTTAGGTTTACATAAGACTCAAAGGAGAAGAGGAACAATGAAGGACACCGTACTGCGTAGCACTAGGAATGATAAAACCCCTCGGCGCATGTGCATGTCGTCAATATTTTTTGAATGTACCTATTATATAAATTAAATAACAATGAAAGTCGATTTTACGAATGAAATGAAAGAAAATTGCAATAAATGTATTAATAAGTCGATATTACGAATAAAATCCGTGAAAATTTAGCAAAAAAATTCATTGTTTGACTGTCGAATTTGAATATCCTATCCCGGCTCATTTTGCTGCAAATTATGAATCAAATTGATAAGATATCTCTATGGATGGGAAGCAGACACAGACGCAGAATCAAGCTTGAGCTATCAACGTCGCTTGGTTACCGTGGCACACAGAGCACTTCGACGCATGTTTTGTAGGACTTCGTACATATCGACATTGGCGCATGCGCATGTCGTAATGCCTATCTAAAAAACGCTATAATTTTTTATTCTTCGTTGGTAAAAATTGGGAATTCAAATTCCCTAATGAAATCATATGTGTTTTATCGATATCCGTTGGAATTTTTAAAATCAGGCCAGTTACCAACTTTTTGTCGTGAGACTATAACCCCTTTAGCTTCGCCTCGGGGTAAAAATGTGAAAAACCGTGAAATACTCCTCGAAATTCGCGAAAATGGCAAAAAAATTCCTTTAAAGTGAGCCAAATCAAAAGACATCGATTGTAATCGATTGTAATTCTGACGTGGAATAACCTTGTTATTATTCTTGAAATTTTTATATTAAATGACCTTTTTCCATTCTTCAAATACTTAATCTAGTTTGCGATTTTAAATGGATTTTAGATTTGAAAACAAATTTAATTTTGACTCGACCTGCATACCCAATTTAACCTTAAATTTAGCATATCATCCCATCCTCAATCTATCACTCACTCTCATAGTCAATCATATTGCAATTACTCAAATGTAAAAGCAAATGTGATCAAATAATCATTTACGATTGAAATATTTATAGTGATTATTACTAGTACTTTCATTAACTATATTGAGGATTTTATTTAACATGTAATGTTTTTAAGTTAATAAATTATTTTTTTTGATATAAAAAATTTTTATTACACCATTTTGTTGTTTGGCTGAATTATAGAAAATCATACAGTTTACTTTCAAAAAAAAGGAGGTGCAAAGATTCGAGTTCTCTGCAATGTTGTCATATTTCATTCCTCAACTATTTTTTCAGGTACACTAAAATATTTGGTACTTCACTAACCTGTTGTGGATATTTCCGTCTTATCTGGATCACTGCAGTTTTTCAGAGTGTATAATTCGACGTATTCGTATTCTGGTTTGTAATAATCGAACAGTTTAACCACACTATCCGACCTATTTTCGACATATGTGTTCTCGTTTATGCCGAAACTAAAGCAACGTACCTCTTTGTCCAATTTGGTGAAATAAAAAACAACTCTATCTTTTATTTCTTCGAACATCTTGATTTCTGAAAATATTTTGAAAGTTCATCCACCTTAAACTTTTTCAAGATGCACAATATAATTAAACGATGATATTCAGAGCATCACGAATAGAAAAATTTGGAAAAATGCATGACCAATTTTATTTGACTTTATTGAGCGAATTTTTGAAGGGGTTACATGAGAATATTAGGCTCTATGGTACAAACAGTGTGTTTATCTACAATAACTGGGTTCTCCTCCTGAAAAACATGTTAGTAAGTCCCCATCTACCCTATTCGCCTGATCTCGCCCAGTACAGCTTATTTATTCTCTCCAAAATAGAGTTCAAATTGAAAAGTCGAAGAAATCCTGACATATAATAATTGCGGCAATTGAGGAAGAGACATGAAACCCATGAAGGATTTTGTCTTAAATCCAACTCAAACTACGTACCCAATTTGAAACCGGATTTAAACCCGCACCTCACTGTTGTCCTTATGAATCGGAATTGTTGAATCTGAATACAGGAAACTATTGTATTTTTTGATTCATTCCTAGAAGTATATAGCAAGATCCAAGAGCACAGAGACATTACTTAGTTTCTCAGCAATAATATGTGTAGGACAAAATAGTGTTCCTACCTCTATTCTTAGTCTTGGTTTTTATATATGATACTCAGGATACTATTTAAATACATTCTGTAAGCAGCCAGAACGAACTTGAGGGGCCAAACATCTCCCCAGACACAAATTATGTGTCCCTATGAGTATAAAGGCGAGGACATGATTCGCTCGTTTAAGCGCGGGGGTGATTATCTATGCGCGTCGAACCAACAACACCTATTGGGATCTGACATGTCAGCTGGCGAACTCTGGCGGCCAGATGGATGAAGTTTTTATTTCCAACGTCAACATATGCAATTGCATGTCAAGTTTTTGATTTCTTACAAATAAGGTCGCAAAAGGTGAATAATGGAAAGTGTTAATTTCGAAAAACGTAGAATCAGCAAGTCTAGAGAGCGTTGTGGCGTGAAAATGTGTAATTCTGAAGCATATACAAATGCAAGTATTAGCTTTCATCGAAGCAAAACAAATTTTTTTTATCGAGAGAAAATCATTTTTTAGAAAAGGAAAAGATTGATTTATTGAAGGTATGGAAAATCAATCTGAAAAAGAATCACACAACTTCTAGAATGACGGTGTGTTCTTTGCATTTCACAGAATTGATTGAAACTCAGATTAGTTCCCATTATTGATGAAAATTCCAGATGCTGCAGCCAAAACATTTAAAATTGTTGGATCTGTGTTGTCTAAACATTTATTGGTATTATTAGAAGAAACTTTTACAGTGATATGTGGTACCATAAATATATCTTTTCCGATCTTAGAAGATGACAAATTCATGGAAGATTAAGTGAAATGATGGAGTAACAAATTTATGTTTATGATGGTTATTAGATTGAAGTTAGTTATAATAAGAATATACACAAAACGAAAAAGTTTTTCTTTGTATATTCATTACAAATACATATTGAGTTACATTAGGATTGATGGTGTTTTATTATGAAAACCATATTTGATTATATGAAACATTATGATTTGTCTTTGAATCCATGTATACTACTAAATAAATGTTTTTCGTGAAATTTCAAATATATTTTCTCCAAAGTTCTTTCAGAAATGATTAAATTTCGAATAATAAAAAAAAATTCACAGATGGATAAAGAATCATCAATAAAAAGTTTCGAGATATGTTTTTTGATAATTGCCCATCATATCTGGCCAATTATAAACTTCCTACATAAAAAAGCTCGAATTAATAGTTTCATATCACTTAAACAAATACAGTTGATTTAGACTAGGTATTGTACAAATAAAATTGAATCAAATCAAAATAGATAAACCAAAATCAGTGAAGTTGTCGATACCAGGCCTCGAATTATCGTCATTTCCCCCACATTTTATTAAGAATTTGGATCTTTCCAGCCTATCACCTTCTCTGTATTTTCGCTAGAGTAAATTTTTACCTACATATAGCTTCACCCTTTCACTCGAAACTAACATTGTTATAGGAAAAACAAAAAACCCTCAAATCTCTCATATAACTTCATATTGAAAGTTGGTTTTGAGACGCCATGTTTTGACGTTATCACCTAAGCTCCGCCTCCATGTCAGATCCCAATATTCTCGGTGTTGTTGGTCGAACTCCCTTCGACCCTTCCACTCGTATGCTTACTGTCTACTTTAGCCTGCTGTATGTACAAGTATACGTAGTTTTGTGTATTAGTATATTGTATCTTATCTTATCTGTTCAGAGCTTATGTAATTTCAGGTTAAATAATATTAAATCTACGTCAGATTTGTCACAAAAAAACACTGTTCAATAACTCTGACATGATATTTTTTTAAAACAACAACTATTTTTATTTCATACGAACACGCTATTCAGGGGAAAACCCACGTCAGTCAAAAATAGCCTATTTTGAGAAAAAACATTTGAATGTTTTCCATTTAAGCTTGAAAAACTGTCGGGTAGGAGCGAAGTAGCGCTATGTTATTGACTTCCAGGGTTCTTCCATATACGCACAATGACTGCCGGGTTTTTCCCCAGTATCGCCTATTTTCAAAGTAATATTCAAGACGACTTACGGGGTTTTATAAAAGATGATAGACTATTCGAAAAGCATACGTCAGAAACCACTAGATGGCACCATTATTCCATTTGCATGAAAAAACTAACTGACGGGGTACTTTCCCTGTAACTAGGGTTGCCAACTCTCGAAAGGACCAACCCGGGAGAATTTAAAGAATAAAGAAGTCGACTAGGGGGGGGCTTTGTTAAGAAATTGTCAATCAATTTTAAATTTATATTATCATACTTTGCTTTCGAGCAGTATCTAATATTAAACGTTTTTCCTCCACAAAAACAAAATCACTAAAGATCGAAGTTTTATTAGAGCGACGGTTGCGTATAATTTCAGAAAAACCGGAGAAATTATTGTAACCCGGGAGGTCGGGAGGATAACCATTATTACCGGTGTCTCCCGGGCAATCCGGGAGAGTTGGCAACCCTACCTGTAACCCTCATATACTAAACACAAAAGTACGTATACTCACACATAGAGCAGGCTAAAGTAGAGAGTAGGTAAGTATAGAAATTAGATCGACGCGCATAGATAATCACTCTCTCGCTTAAACGGGTGAATCATGTCCTTGCGCTCATACTCATAGGGTAGGGATACTTAATGTGTGTCTGGGGGCACGTTTGGTCTGGCTGCTTACAGAAGGTATTGAAATAATACCCTGGGTATTATATATAAAAATCAAGACAGAATATAAGTGAAATTCCATTATTTTTTTGGCAGGTTTAAAGCGTGCGACAAAGGCTTTAGCCGACGGGAAGTGTCTAGCATATGATTATTAATTTTTTTAAATATTCTTCGAGGCATATATGAAAGGCCTGAGACTTCAAGAAAAGTAAGTTGAGTTTTCGCCTACCTTTAGCACCTGGTACCTGGAAATTGGCCATCGGCCCAAGATGGCAGTTATGAATATACTGCAAGTATATATGAACAATACTTTATCCTACAGATATTATTTCTGTGAAAACAAGTAATACCTGGGGGCCATGGGATCTGGTACTGTTAGTAAGTTACTTAAGATAAACATGCGCGAATAAATTAGAGACACTGATTTCATGAAATGCTATTAAACAATGTTTTTGAATTTCTGAACTTAAACTAAAGAGGGATTCTTAAATTAATGATTGTTATATGATTTAAGATGAAATACATACTCGAGTTTTCTTCTGCCTCAGTAAGTTTGTACAGAGACGCTCTGTCTGCGAAATAGCCGGAAGGTAAAGTAACGTCTAAAACGGCCATGTTAGAATGAGTATCAGGGCCGGCATAAGAGACACATGGTGATACAGTGGCTATCGAACATTTGGCAACGGTAGAAACCGGAGATACTTCTAAGGCCACTTTGAACGATTCGCTTCTCGGTACATTTTTTATATAGTATGTTAGAACAGTCTGTAAATAAAAATATCATTATTCAAACTTTCACGTAAATTATGATGAACACAAACTTTAGTTATTGCGAAAACAATTCAGAGAATATAAAGAATTTTTCGGATTTGATTTCATTGAAACACTGAAAATAAAGAGGTCTGTAGTTTCATAACCTAATTTTTTTTATTCTTATGCTAACTACTAAATTGTCTTCAATTTATAAGAATAGTGATTGAGGAAATATAACATATGAAATAATTTGTTTTACCACATTTGGTTATGAATATGAACAGAATAATTACCACAACCATACAATGATCTTTTCATTTAGAAATATTCGTCTGAAACTCTTCTGAAAGTAGCGTTTTTTTTTGTGGAAGTAGCACTTTTCCGGCCTAATCCAGAAAGTAGATGCATCGTTTTCATTTTAAAACAAATAATAGTATTGAAATATAAGTAGGTATGCTTCAGAACAATGAAGTTGATGATACCATCATAGCAGCAGAATGGCGCCAAATTGACATTAAAATAGTTGGCATTTTGCATTTTGAAAGTTTGAATGGTTTTTTGTCGCGATTATTGCAATAAATAATGGAATACTCATTGAAAACGAGTTTGTAAATGAACGTGTTGTAATTCTCACAATAGCAGTTGCTGCTACAGGAGTTGCTACTTAAAAAAATCGAAGTTTAGGTACAAAAACTTTCATCATTTGTTCATGTAATGGATGAGTATATATTAACGCCATACTATTACAAAGGAGGTAAATTGGCACAAAAATCAGAAATGGTTACATCCACTTTGCTGTTCAGCATGTATTCTATCTGAAAAATACCATATTAGTCAAGAATAATGTCAATAAAGCCAAGTTACCGAAAGTTATCGCATTTCTAAAAAGGAAGAACATTAGTTATAAAGCAAAAAAAAACCAAAAGTGACCAGATCAACAAATTTATAACACGATGAAACCTACCAAATCCTGAAGATAATTTCGAAAATAATTCACGATTGTAGGAAAAAAGTGAACTTT
Source organism: Cynegetis impunctata (assembly GCA_030704885.1). Lineage (NCBI taxonomy): Eukaryota > Metazoa > Arthropoda > Insecta > Coleoptera > Coccinellidae > Cynegetis > Cynegetis impunctata. Next base: position 65,867 of record JARQZK010000854.1, read on the forward strand.
GTTTTTACTCAGATAGCAACAATTACATAACCTCAATATTCTAATTTCAACAAAAGTTGTTTGAATATACCAAGTATTTCAAACAACTTAAATCTAAGTGATAAGAGAAAAATTAACCTACTAAAGCAGTTAACTTTAATCTCCTATTAAATTGACCTAATAATAATAATCAAAAACCTAAAATTTCAATAACTGTTTCAGCACCTGCAATCAATTACCTGAACTAATAAACAACCTTCTCCTCTAATGCTCACGCCGATCTCATTGTTGACTGTTTTCAATGCTATTTTTTTGGTTTTCAGACGATCTTCGTTATGAATTTTATAGTTCAAATGCTGTCTTTCGGCAGATATCTGTATATCCAAGTTGACCTGTCTTGACGCTATGGCAGCCGAATATTTAGATAAAGCGTCTAACGCCACTACGGTATCCTTGAGAAATGAACAAGTTGTTAATATTGGCAAAGGTTGAACAAAAAACGATTTTTCAATGTCTCTGGATGATGAGTTACCTGTGTTGATTTAAATCCTCCGTGAGGGCCTATTTTCGTTGTCAGCCACCTCACGACAGAGTGTGCGTGTGCTAAGTTTTCGTTCGTGTTATAGTCCAACAGCGCAAGCAAGACGTAACTAGTGACTTCTATATCGGTTGCCACAGACCCACTCTCTCCTGTAATAAGTCAAAAGTTTATATTCATAAAATGTATAAGCGAACGAGAATGCGTTGTTCAAGACGACCAAGATAGCACAGGATATCTTGCGCACCTTTCTTCTACAGACAAATTACGTCTTGAGGTCGTAAGAGTTGAGAACATCTTTTGGATGTATTTAATTAGAAGTACTAAATATGTCGACTGAAAATCGCCTTTACAATGTTAGTGTTAGCTCGCCTTTACTTTACTGTTAGCTACTCAAATTAGCAAATTATATCTCACCTTCCATAGACCACCATATCATGTTATTCCTTCTTGAAGCAATATTCAGCAACCTGCCCAACAGCTTATTGGCCTCATCATACCATTTAATCTTGAAAAGAGCATAGCAACTGATAGCCATAGTATACTTGTCAGGGTTACTATAGCCTCTAATACAAAATTTCGCATTTTCCATAACTGTCTTCGGAACCGCTATCCCAGATCCAAGTAAGCTAGTAATCACATAAGACGATAATGCTGATGTGCTATTTTCTGTATTCGTACCACCCTGAAAATGATAAAATATCCTACACAGAATGACATGAGAGATGGGGTATGCTTTTGTGTGATTTCTAAAGTGGCAAATCGACTTCTTTATTATCCATTTGTCAGAAAATTTTAATTGGTGCATTTCGAAGAACATGGATTTGAGATGTCAAACTTCTAAATTTCTGATCAGTGTACAGGGGAGAACAAACAATTTTCATTTGGATCAGTAAATTACTCTTATTTTCGACATTATTAAGAAAGTTTATTCGAAAAAGTTCTTTGAATTTGAAAGCAAAATTCAGATTTGAAATCACAGCAACCTACTCGACAAAAAAAAAATATTTTTTTATGGTTCTAGCCTCATAAAGAGTACTAATTTTATGAGGAGTAAATTCGAGCCTTAACTAAAAGTGACGCGTTACGTTCCTTTGCGCAACGCACTTTGCGCACCAGCCACATTAGGGTATACCGGCAACAGTTGATACATGTATAGGTATATGATACAACACATACAACAGCAACCTAACCGTCAATTTGTGTTCTGTTTTTAGGAAAAAAAAGGAAACACACGTGTTTCATTCCTTCCTGAAATATGTGTCAGGGTGGCGGGCAGCTTGAGTTTGGGATTACCTCCTTCAGCCAGATCAGAGGATACACTTGTATGTGCATTAAGGATAGGTGAGATGGGATATTTATGGAACATAGAAAATGTGGATAGGGTTCAGAGGATTAATACTGGCCCTGCATTCGCCTTATAAGTTTGCAAACAGTGACTTACATTATCATGAGGAAACCTCTGAAAAAACTCATGGCAGACCAGTCGGCCTCGGGATTTGAATCCGAGACCTCCCAAATACTAGCCAGCGTACCAAGTACTCGACTAACCAGCTTGGTTTGATTTTAGGGTGTAGTTTATTTATTTATATGTAGTGATACTTATATTTGTGCACAATAAATAATGAATAACGAAGAAGAAGAATCTGAAAAAGACGTGGATGCGGTTTATTGGTAAGCGTATAATTTATGTTCGTAAATTATATAATTATTTTTTAAAATGTTTTCCTTTTCCCCTCTTTTTACATAATTCACAAAATAAGGAGTAAAGTCCAGTCGTGCGTCGGAGCTGACACACACAATTTTTTTTAAATCGATTCCAAATTTAAATTCAATAAATGTACGAAATAAACACATTATTTGCCAGAGTATAATTTTTCTAAAATCTTATATTAATTTCATTACCATATCTTGAAATACGTGTAGCATAGTGTCAAAACAGCCATTTTCGAACTGATGGCTCAAAATCCATGAAACTGCTCTGTCGATAACTCTCTGGTCGACATAAATATATTCCTTCGCTAACTGTAATGTTCTGACCACGAACGTAGTCAAAAACATCGAACCAAAGGAATCGTGGTAACCAAACGGAGAGAAAGAACCATCTTTCAATGCGTAGTTCAAAATTTTATAGTATCCTGTAAAACAGAAGTTTATTATTTCGTCATTTGCTCAGGCGCGGATCCAGAGGGGGAACCCCCCCTAGGCCCGGGCCTCACCTAATTATTTTGATTGGGAGCTACGCGATTTACCATTGCCCAAAATACCAGTACCTTTTGGCTTTAGAATATATAAAAGTTCTCCCCCACAAAGTCGGGCCTGGATCCGCGCCTGCATTTGCTTCGTCTATTTTGATAATTATGTTTGCATCATCAGAATACTATAGTTTGTGTAAACTATATATAATTTCGAAACTTTGTATATAAGAAAAATAATTAATAAGAATTTGTACTAAATTGTTTGGAGATTAGTACACAAATTTAACAGATATATAATGAACCTTGAAGACGACTTCGATCTCTTAATGGGCTTGTTTAAGAAAAAATTATTAATTTAATAATCGAGACTAAAGCTCATTTTAAACGGATTCCCAAAATTTTAGATTTTTCCGAGAACGTGTAAACCCTCAAATAAATTAAAGAAATTGAACCGAACGAAAACGAGGCGTGGTTACCTGTGACGTCACACGGCATATGCGATAGGTACCTAACGTTTGAAACGTCAAGAGTCGATAGTCGACTGTGTATATTGTAAGTACCTACCGCGTTGTCGGGTAAGAAGCAAAATGCTGGACTGTTTCTTTATTTTATTGCGTGATTGAGAGAAAAGTGGTAAATACATATTGTTTGGATCCCGACTGTCCTAACACATCCAATAATGCCCCAGAAAAATGGTTTATTAATGTGCCCTCTGACATCAAAATAAGAAAAGTTTGGTAGAAAGCAATGCGTCGTGAAGTTTTTATATCTGAAAACCCGTCTAAAACTTTACATCATTTTGTCCTCGAGTATCTTGTTCTACTTCTAAAATTAAATTGGCGCTAATTTTGGTTTTACAAAATTATTTGCATCCTTCCCTTGTCCGGAATTTTTAAAATTAATAGCAAGGCAGCTGGAAGCAACTTCCTTATGTGAAACGGTGTACTGCCAAATATCAGACCACAATATGCAAAGTGACGTCACAGTCGGTTCCGCCGCTTTTTAATAGAGCCCCATTTTCAAGCTTTAATATATAAGTAGTGTGGCAAGTTCAAGAGATAAAAATTTTACCTGATATTTTGATGACTGTGTTCCACAAAATTACGTTAAAAAAACCGAGAAAATATTTCACTGATAACAAGCATATTATGTTGATCCATTATTCATTTGAATGATTTGTTTTTATTTATTCCAATAAAAAGATACTGAGGTCAAATCTTATAACTTTTATAAATTTCTATTAATGATATATAAAAGTCATTAATAATTACCAATTTTCATATATTTCACTGTTCTCTGCCGGATTGGAGCTTCTAATTGTTTTATTGATTTCAAATAATTCAAAATGTATAAATTCGGTGCCATAGTTGCCATGATTTGTTCTCCACATCCGCTGGGCATTTGAAGCAAATCGTGTAAATTCTAAAAATATGCCATACAAAAATAAGTAAAATTCAGATTTTTTTCAACTTCACCTCTATTGTCTGTCCTAGCAAATCAGCGTTCAAAGAGAGTCGAGCTTTAGCGGTATTTACAACAACATTACTAGGAGTATATATTTTCCAGGAAACATTCGAATAAGTTTGATGATCTGGAACAATAGGACCTACATTAAAGTATATTGGATGGTAACAATGGGTTATAAGAACAATTTACACATTTATTGAATAATATAACGTATGACGCACGTTTCGGTGAATCTTCACCTTCTTCAGATGCTAAATGCGAACTAAATATGTTTCTCTGTATATCGAATACAATAAATAAATAGATGAAAAATTGTGTAGAAAGGGTAAATAGAAAAATGGTTACAAATAATTAGTAGAATAGGAAGAACCCATTCTAAACGTCTGAAAAGTCAGGATGTTCGGTAATTTTGAAAAGATTCAGAAGGGGAATTGTAGTATGATCTATATGGCTATTCAATAGGAAACCTGAGTATTTATTTAGCTGTAATGATTCTAGAAAATTAAGTTTAATTCCCGTACTTTCAGCATTTAATATGTCAAAATTGAATTGTGATTTTCTTGAATTAAATGGTTTGCATAATGTGAATCCTTTAAAATATTTAACGAAAAAAAAATTTTCTGTCTTCTCTTTTTTCGCCTCTAACTACTGTAAGAGTCACTCAAAAATTTTTAATATTCATTCAGTCCTTTCGACTTCTTCTTTTTCAGCAGTTTTCTACTGTCCACTCCTGGACATAGGCCTCTTTCATGTTTCTCCATGCTGTTCTATCTTGTGCTGTCTGAAACCACCTATTTCCTGCTTGTAGTTTGATATCATCAAGCCATCTTATTTGTGGTCTTCCCAAGCTGAGCTTAGTCTCTCTTGGTCGCCAGTGTGTTAGTTTAGACGTTTAACCGACTTCGGTTAGCATACATTTTCTTATAACTTATTTTTTCAATTCGTAGGAAAAGTTATTATTTAATAATTAACGGAATAGGTAAGGTGCGGAACAGTTAGGTTAGTGTAAACATACCTGAACTACAAAGTAAAGCAGATTTGGTAGATTCAACAGAATAACCTTCAGGCTCAATTATCAAATGCTTGATAACGACATCCCTAGAAATAAAGATTTAATTTACAAAGCTTGTTCAATTGGCAACTAATAAACCTATAATTCTACCACATTTGCCTATACTCTACTGCATTTTTATCTATCGTTATTGCTTATGTTTTGCTATGTCATTTCCGGTGTTATAAATATTCTTACAATACCGTACTGTTCAAATAACTTGAACACTTCACTAGCAGTGCTGTTGATAATTATTTACCACATAAACTACTAAAAGTAGAGATTTCTGTGGTTCATGTTGGTTTAGCACCGAGATGGCGCTGCGATCTTTATAAACCACAGTAAGGAACACGTATGGTTTGGGAGGTTTGAAGAAGGTTGCCAAACCTTATATAAACCACAATTAAATTATTTAGCTAGAAAAAAATGTATATTCTCAGAAAGAACAATAAACGTATTTTGACTGATTGATTGATGATTTGGCCATTCGCTCCCTTTCTAGCTTATTGATGAGATCCGAATTCATTGAAATAGCTGAATATTGCTGTCGAGTGATTCACAAGGCACCTAGTTTTTTTCTTATTAGGGGTGGAGCTAATTTAATAATTTTCAGTTATCAAATTTGAGAAGAATGTTGCTACCACCTTATTTATTATTTTTGTATACAGCTTTATACATTATATAAGAATTTGACCTACATGTATGTACTAAAATTTAGTCGTTCTGCACATATACAATCTAAAACAGGAACAATTTCATGGAATCACAATAAAATATGAAAATTAGTATACCTAACCGTTTAGTTATTATTGGTTTTCATCAAGTGTCAGCCTTTTTAGTTCACTTCTTTTTTATTTTCTATTTGGAACCTACCTGGCGTTAATAATTGTTTCTGGTCCACAGAAGCCAGGAAAAAGAGGATCTACTTCGGCGAAAATTTTGATAGTAGCATCACCCATTTCATTTCCCGAAAGTGGAAAAACATGAACCATAGTATCTCTGTGTGAGACACAATAACAGGCGCTATTCCTGTCGCTCAGTAGTTTAAGACCGTTTGAGTTCAATATAGATAGTTTTACCTGAAAATTACCAAATTTACTCTTATTCTAATCAAATTTCTTATTGAACATGTTATTTTAGCGTTTTTCTCGAAAACTATAAGATTTATCGGAACAAAAGTAGTATAATTTTTTTATGTCAGGTTAGGAGAATAAAAATATTCAGTCAAAAGTCGCATACAGTGTGACACGAAAAAGTTGTGACCATTTAAATGAAAGTATAGGCTCGTATGTCGCGCCCTCTACAAAATGCGAAAAAACAGTGGGCAAATTTGTTTTCCTCATCCCGATAAAGCCCCAAAGACGAGATTTCTTCGAAATATTATGAACAAGGCAAAATGTAGTGCAAAAAACCTGTAAATAAAATCTATCTTTAACGCCCTGTAGCTACGGTAATAATCAATTTTCGAAAAAGTTTTATAGGAAGAGATACCATTAATTTTCGGTCTAGAATTCTCCCCTGAATTTTTTGCTCATCATTTCCTCCTGTATATATATATATATATATATATATATATATATATATATATATATATATACATATATATTAATATTGGATATTAATATAATCAACTTAGAAGTTTATCTGGCAGTGTACACTATTTGATACTTCTATAATTGTTGTTTTAAGCCTTTTAACACTCACAGGTAAACTGTAGTTCATATAGTTGAATACCAAAATTCGCAAATGTAATATTTCTCCCATTTTTATCGAATAAGGTACCAAAATATTAACGAAGAACGGTTGATAACTCTTAATCTCTGTTGGTGAACTCATGCCTAAGCCTTCTGATGGAGATACACATAAAACATTGGTTTTCCATTTTGTTATAGAATGAGGTAACTCTCGCTGAATTTGTCTATAACTCCTACAATAAAATCAATGATTTACGGCTAAGGTCACATAACATAATGTTAAAATCAATTCTATAAAAATTCTTAGTATGCTATTTTGTCAAACTATGTATTGGGTTTATATTTATTGTTTAGGTATATGAATTTATTATAACATATCTGAGAATCTTTGAACACACTATTTATTCAAAGTACTAGTTGAATTCTTCAACAATTTGAAGTAATCTCAAATAGCCAGAATAAAAACAAGTAATAAATTATACCTCACTGCGTTTAGTTCCCATAACCAAGTTTCAGGAAAATAGGTCCTTACAGAAACAATCTTGTTATCATTCTGTAAATTGTAGTGATCAATCTGGAAAGGAGCTGAAATAGACTATATGTTTTAAGGAATTAATAATTTACTTTTCTGATAATCTATTTCAATGTGAAACAAAGGTCAGTACCTGGAATGTATGTGGTTACCCTAGGTCCTGAAACAAAAAAAGATTTAAACCATACACTAAAGATTTGTAATATATTTTGCAGATGTAAGTACTTTCATCGTTCGCTAAATTATTTTTCAGACTTGTAGGTATCATCAATGTGTACGAAGCTCTTGTATAACTAAAAATTTAATTTAGTCAAGAAAAAGAAATCTCAACGATTTGCAATGTTTTAACTCCTTTAATCCCAAACTTATCGTGGAAATGTAACAGTATTCAACAGTGTGATTATAGTATTTTCTTCTTTCAAATGTAATATCTGACATAAAATAAATTAATTTTCATGCTCTTGTTAGAATATAAGGATTGTAGTTTTCTAAACTCAAAGGTTAGATATATCAGGTCTCCAAATGTATCAAGCCGCTAGATATATTTGGTCTCCAGAAGTATCACGTTATTAGATGTATATAGGCTCTAGATATATCTGGGCGCCAGACCTATCGGACCGCTAAATGTATTTGACCAATAGATGGGTCAAGGTGCATCAGGCCGTTAGATGTAATTGGTTTCAGAAGTAACAAAGATATGTCTAGCCTCTACTTACATCGGGCCGCTATACCTATATATCAGGAGGACGCTAGGCTAGTTGTATTTGACCTCTAGATGAGTCAAGTCGTCAGATGTATCAGGCCGCTGGATGTGTTTAAACTCCAAAACTATAAAGCTTTACTTATATCTGGCTTCTAGCTACATCAGGCCGCTAAATGTATTTGGCCCCTAGATTAAGTGTTAATCTGTTAGATGTATTAGGCCGCTAAATGTGTTTGATCACCAGAACTTTTACTCTGCTAAATGTATGTAGCCTCTACTAACCTGTTACTAGCTACATCAGGCTGCTACATGTATTTATACCCTAGATGAAGAGTCAAGCTTTTAGATGTATTAGGCCGCTAGAATTATTTGACCTCCAGAACTATCAATCTCTAATAGATTGTTATTAGCTACATCAGGCCACTAGATGTATTTGGCCCCTAGATGAAGTGTTCAGCTGTTAGATGTGTTTGATCTCCAGAACTATCACGCTCATAGATGTATCTAGCCTCTACTTATATCTGGTCATCAGAAGTATCAGGCTGCTAAATGTATTTGGCACCTAGATGCGTCAAGATGTATCAGGAAGCTACATATGTCGCCCGTTAATTGTTTCTATTCACTAACCGTTATAACTGTAAATCTGGAAATTTTTTACGCATATTCAATTTTTGAAGTAATACATAAATCAATTTACTTTATGTTTTGGCAAAGCAGTATTCCGGCAGAACGGATGCGACTTAAAATTCTCAGCCATGGCTTCTCAACGCGATAGAAAAATCAGTTTCAATCCTAGCACTATTACACAATTGAATCGGTGATTGTTGAAAGGGTACTAAGTCCATTTTTCATTGAAATTGTATTTGATATGGGTTTCTATACCAAATTATATCCCCGACCGTTTGGTGTTGAAAGGAATTAAGTCTCATTCTAGGAAGCACTAATAATACGTACGTACTGGATTGCAGTGAGAGTTGAAAGGTACTTAAGTCGCGGACTTAGTTCCATTCAACTCTGAACAGGAGGTTGAAGATGAATAATTTGTCGTGTTTTTGCTTCATAACTAGGTACTTGTTTATCATTTGGTATGTTTGTGAGAATTATTGTTCATTTCTATGTGTTATTTCTCCAATAAAGTATATTAGTTTAATCATAACTACTTAATTTTGTTTTACTGATTGTTGAACAGAACTAAGTCCTTGCTCTAAAAAAATAATAAAAAATACAAAAATTGGAAATAATAATAATTTCTCTGTAGATAAATGATTCCTCACCCATCGACTTTTATTACGCTGACTGCATGTATCAATGAAATGAAATAAATAACTTTTAAACATTTTTTTTCAATTTACTCAAAACTTTCATTTTTGGACTTAGTACCCTTTCAACAATCACCGATTCAATTATTAATTTCGTAAGATGAAGTTTATCCTATCAAACATTATAAGTTTTCATATCACCAGAACAGGAAAGTTATCGATTATGCTTGAACCTTGAGATATTTTAGAATAAATTAATAATCAACTTTGCATTCTTACCAGTATAACAAGGTTTTGTAACCACTTTCAGGTTTGTGATGACAACAGCACCAAATTTCTGGAAAATAAATAAATTGAGTGATAATGAAGAGAAAAAATTTCGATTATTACATTTAATGTATCAAATGCATCAAAATCCTCTGAAAATGGATACACAAATCTTTTTCTACGTTTTCTTTTTGAATTCCACTGGGTGTCAGAGGTGGGATCAGTGTAAAACGAGGGGACTGGAAAGAAAAGTCTATTTCAATATTGATCAAAATAAAAATGAACGGGTAAGATATTTCTTCGGCGTTGTAGTATTATTTGCTCCCATTCGAAAAAGCATTTAAAAGAATAAAATTCACAAGTCCAATATTGAGAAACTAGACTTATAAATTCTACGAAAAAAACGTTTCAAAAATATGGAGGGCCATAATAACTGCAGTTCGCTATACTTACCGTGAATGTTCTTCTTGTTTTGTGCTGTACAAGTTTTTCTGTTTGATGGGGCTGCTGTAGGTTCAAAATATATTTGTTTTATTATCGAATCCGCATTTAAATTATCAGAAGAATCCATGAATTCAACTGAAGTATCTATTGCAGATATGGCACATAAGGAAACGGTTGAAGTCTTGATATTTAATGTGGATTTTTCTCCAGGGTAGACCTTTGAATCAGACCAATATGCTTCCACCTAAAAATAAAGCTCGATGTAGTTACTGAACGCCTACATTTATTTATTTATTCGCTTATATTAGGAAATTAATCATCTGCTCATTATCTGCTGTCTAAAACTTTAACAGATGTCAGAGCAGTTGTTACAACCAAGATTTTGAGATTTGTTAAAGGGAGGATTACAGTCAGAGACTGTGTAAGAATTAGTCAGATAAGCAAACAACTATGAATATAGGATGTGGTCAGATGGACTAGAACACGAAGAGGAATGTGTAAAGATAACATAGAAAGGATGCCTGTAAAACAAATAATCAGACAGGATAAAACAGAAGATTGAATTCCCGAAAACCATGGATTAATGGACATAACTTGTCAACCTTCCTTCGATATTCGAGTAGGAGATGGTGAGCGGTTAAGCCCCACCGCTCTTCTCTGAATTTAGTCAAGTAGGTGCGAGGAGTGAATAGTTTCAGAACTCCAAGCATTAGAGAAGTAATCCAATGCTGAACGAACTTGAGCTTCATAAAGCAACAAAAGTTGCTCTGGCTTAAACGGATTTTTAGCACGAAATAGTTAACTTAGCCTCTGTGCAGTTAACTTGGCAATGGCGGAGAAGTGTTTGTGCAAGGTTAAATTTAGAGTTAACGCCGATTCTTGCAAGATGAACTTATTTGATGGGCTTATCCATTTGGTTTTCCAATAATAATTGGGTATCGATGAAAGAAGTTTTTCTTGAGGACCAGGTTGACTGCGTCTTGGTGGAATTAAAGTTAAATAAATTGTCAGAGCCTAAGTTCGAAATGATCTTAATGTCAGTATTAATTTATGGACTCAGCTTGCGAAACACGTTGATGGACAGATTTAGATGCACTGACAAACGTCTAGTTGGTGGAGGGTGCTATATTAGAGTACTGTCGCCAGTATTTGCCTATCATAGACAAAGCTTCCAATCAATCCGCATTGTCAAAAGATATGCAACATAGGGGAGCAAATCATCCGTTCAGTGACAACGACGAAAGCCGTATTGATGTCAGTAATTAGATATTTGCTAGATTATTTCCAATAAGAAATATTGAACCTTCTCCAGGATATGAAAGAAATCTAACTAGATATTGAAAAACGTTACAAAAATGCTTGCTACTATTACACATAGACCTCAATCGGCACGTACCGATAATTCATCTATTTCCGATCATTAAAGTGATTAAGGTTTTATAAAATTGTTGAATAATAGCTCCGGGATTTTTCGAAGTCGCAATATAGCTGATATGAAAGAGATTAGTGAAGAATAGTTGAAGTTTAACAATTGATAACATGAGACAACGAACGCAGTTATACTAGAATATGTTACACGATTAAAATTGTGGTTTTCAAGATGATCTTCAATAACGCTAAGTAACATAAGGAAACGCTCCCATTTTAAAATTTTTTATCCCCTTCCCCCCTCGGTGACCACGCGTAGTATATGCCAAGATACGCCCTCTCGCTCTAGTTTTCAAGTAGTGATTCATAAATATGGTTTTGAATAATTAAGTTTAAAAATATTAATTTGACTCATATTTATCTTTATCAATACAGCGCTTGCCACGTGATGCCAAGAGTGTTCAGGTGAAAAAAATATTATAAAGAATAAAAAACTTATGTAAAAACATATTGTAACAGGAACTTAATTTACAACCACAAAAATATTTTTTTTTATTCACATTTATTTTTTATCTCAAACCTTACCCCTCCCACCAATCGTGGTATTTTGAAAACCCCTCTTCCCCCTCAGAACGGTTCACGTAATATAGGTGCGTTCCCTAAGAAGCTATCTGCACAAATCAGAAATTGACTTGCTGATTTATACATACCTTATTTCGAAGACAGGGTCCCCTATCAATTTCTTTAGTAGATGATATCGTTTCACCATTATCAGCTATGTAATATATCAATATCTGATATTTCGATATAATTTTTTCGTCTAAATCGAATTTTAAAACGAATTTATCAAACGAAGATCCATCTGTATTGTACCTATGTGGGGTACCAATAATATTCTTCAGTTCATTTTTGTAGTCTAGAGTTCTAGCTTGCACCTTTTTAGTTATTTTGTTAACGGAATATAGCTCCCCCTTACTCTTGACCTGAAATTAAGGCGTGACTTTAATTGAGAAATTTTTCTTCTTCTTATATCAATTCGTATATTGTGAATATTTTCACTTACTACTGAAAAGAATGTGACGTTTTCTCTCCTTCGTAGTTTGTCGGTAGTGTACACAACCATCAGTTGTTGAGACCCACCGCACAGTTTATTGAGGTTATTCGGTTTCAAAATTATGTAATCATTCGATAATGAGTATAGTCTAATTACAAGTAAACTGTCGCCAATAAGGGTATGATTTAGAGATCTGGCCTGAAAAATATTCATAATAATTCATGAACAAAATGTCGAGCGAATAATTGTAATTGTTGAATTATTACTACTTGCACTTTTAATAATTTTTTTCCTTCTTAGAAACAATGTTCCTTTTGTCTTTTTCCAAATACAAAGTTATGAGTTATTTTTGTTTTATAAAATACTGGAACCAGTCTTGAACATGAAACCAATAATGAAACTACCTAGTATTTTAGTGTCTATTATAAAGCCATAATTTTTGATGAAACACCAGGTGAAATTTAGAAACCCCTTCATTTATGCTTGTTATAACTATTTTCACGAACAGTTTCGATTATAGATATCACGAGAAGCAAAATTAGTGAATCTGCTGTGAAATTGGCGCCAATTTAATGAATTTTTTTAGTGTTGAAGTGAAGAAGAGAATTGTTCTCTTAAGCCCGTGAGGTCACAATAAATTTTTTCGAAGTTTGATTGTTTTATCTGATAGTTAAGGTATGTAATAAATGCTTTATTATAAGTTATTATTTTCGATAACCTTTTTAGTATTGTTAGGTTAGGTTAGGTGCACAACAGTGGGTCATATTAACTGAGATACTAATTAGAAAGACATGCATGTTATTAAATAATGACCGGATGCAGTGTTGAACAGGGTGTCCGTCATGGGGAGTGTTAACTAGTACATACTAGTAGAAATGTTGCGCGATTCTGGTATCTGAGATGTGTCTACGTAGAGATGTCTGGAGAAAATTCCCCGTCTACTTGCCTGTTGCGAGACCAAAAATCGCAGATCTAAAGTCTCCCGATTGGAATGGGAGACCGCATGCAACGTTAGACACTCGGCTAGAGGGCGAGACACGCTCCAGGGTGGCTCCATCTACAGAGGGTTGTCATTCAGCTAGTTATTTTCTGAAGTTCTACAATTATTTTGATAGCATGTGGTAGAACCATTTTCGCTATTGTCTTCTTAGATATTCTGAAGGTTTACATGAGGCTCGTGAAAGAGTCACGACTTGCTAGGAAACGCAGTGTGACAAATCGCACACCATGATCTTCTAGCGTAGGCTTTAGATTAATCATTGGATTGAATATTGCTTTTTATACTTTTTGCACATTATTTTTAGAAATATGGTTAATCATTTTGAGAAGTTTACAGCCTGAACATATGACACAAGCCCTAGAAAGGTATGTCACTTGTCACTAACAAAATATTCAACGTGCTCCGTGTTACATCAAGGAATAAATTGAAAGGTACCAGCACAGATATCTACAACATGGGCCTTCAACGGTTTCATCTAACGAGGAGAAAGTTCTAGTCATCTGGATTATTCATATTGCAAGACAAGGGTTTTCAGTGACAAAACAATCCTTAATAGATTATATCGCAATGTTAATAAAGGAATTTGACGAATAAAGAAAGCGCAAGTGAATAAATAAAATCATGTTTCGATAGTTGTAATTTTCTTTTGAAAAATACAAGAATCTTATTATTTAAACGATTTTAAACAGTGTCAACTGTTGGCGCTGTATTAAACATACATTTGGTAATCATCAAACGGAACTCAATCATACTACAGATACTTACAGTGAGTCGCAAGTGTACCACCGAATTTTTAAGTGGCAAAACACTGAAACCTATCGTGTTTTCATTTCCTACGGTGAAATTGGAGCATTTTTCGTTATTCAAATAATTCCAGCTTTTTTTAATGGCTACGTTATAACATATTTCCACAACGACACTCGTGACGTCTACGTGGACATTTGTCAATTGAAGTTTTCCATGGTACGGTAACCCTGGCTGGAAGATATTTTCGGACAGGAATTTCATATGATACTCTTTCAGATCGATGAGTATTTTCACATTTTCAATCTCTATTTTATCAGTGCCATATTCAATGGCTGTGGCTGTAATGTGGAGTTGAATTTTTGGATCGTACATGGGATATTTTCTCTTTATGTCCATTAGTTTCAACTGATTGTTTTTGAGTTTAAATTTAGCGCATCCATTGGTCATCTGTAAATATAATTTTCTGGAAGAAGTTGCGATAAATATTCTTAAGAAAGAAACGGTTCGACAGTGCAAGAAAAAAGGCTTTGGGATTCATACTTCTTCAAATTGTACCTACCTGGCGAATTTCATAAAGAGGCTGCATGTTTCCATGGGAATCTGTAATTTTAACAAATGCTTTTCCCTTAACTTCCTGTCCGTAAGAATATTTTGAGCATACTTTTAGTTCCAAGTACCTTACATTGTAGAAGATTGTTTTTGGATGAACAATGTCTATACTAAATCTTGGCAGGACATATTTACTAACTTCAAAATGTTTCGTTTCGCCGTTGACTTCAATTCTCCATTTACCCTGTGAAATACAAATCAATCAGTTAGGTATTGAAAAAATTAATAGCGTCCTTATATAGTTTAAATTTTCATACATTCTACAATTGAATTAATCAAAGAACTTCTCAAGAAAGCTATAAGTACATGTGTCAACAATTTACAAATCTCAGTTATTATCAACAGTAATTATCAACAATGTTTCACAAAGTGTTAATTGAGCATTCCTGTCTATGGGAAAAAAAAGATTTACTGCATACTAAAAATTACCGCCTATATTATATAATTCACGAAGATAAGGTATCCGCGAAATAGCGCACTATCACAGCAAAACCACATCACAACAATACATTAAGAGGAAAAAGAGCTCATCCACTGGACTAGCACCTTCGCCCAAAAGGAATATATTAATTCTCCATTTAAAGCAACAAAATGAAGGAGAATTCAATATTGTTGCAGGCAGAATATTCAAAAATCTCGGCCCTGAATATGCTAAGCACTTGAGACCGATACTCTTTTTTGATGGAATAGTCTTTATTTTAGAAGCCCCAACGCCTCTCGTGTAGTATCCATGGCAAAGCACTTGATTTTTAATGAATTCCCTATCTCTTTAATAATATGAAACTGCTCTCTTAAAGTATAAATTCCTCAGATCTAATACGTGAGCTTCCCTGAACAATAGCTCCGAAGGATGAGTGCGTTCTCTCTTCAGTAAAATTTTTAGAACTGTCTTATGAATAATTAATAACTGTTTTATATAACAGTCTGATGCTCCACCCCATCTCAGTATACCGTATGATAATCTCGATTCTATTAGACCGAAGTAAAACATACGCAACTGGAGTAATTCCAGAACTGAACTGAGACATCTACATCTTCCCAGAATAGAACGCAGAGTTCCTACAAGGGATGTGATATGGTGATCCCTGACTTTGTGTGTCTGTTTCAGTTTTATATTAATTCCTTGGTTATTAATGTTTATTGTATCATACTTAGGAAGGTGATTGACATAGCTTGACATAGGTAGGTAGTATGTCTTTTCAAAATTTATTGTCAATAGCTTGTGATTAAATATATAATTTAAAAATTATTGAACAACTTTCCAAGGGAGTGGTTATATGTATTCCACGATGCTAAATCTGCAATCACAATCCAACAATGAATTATAGAAAACATCAAGTCACCGTGACCCAAAATCTGCTGTAACGTTGTTGCTCGCACACCAACGTTAGTGGTGCGCAAGCTGGTTATTCCACTGGAGGGGCAAGCCACTGCCTATATAACCCGAGCACCGAGAATGCAGAAGGCAGTTCTTGGGAGGTACTGACTCCTAGGAACTCTCTCCTAGACTGGGTATTGACCAGTCTAACGCCCGTCCGTCGGCAAGTATTGATTGCCGACAAATCCCTGAGACTGGGTATTGACCAGTCTCTTCCCGTTTCGTCCGACAAGTATTGATTGTCGGAAACCCTCGTAGGTTGGGTATTGACCAATCTATTCCGTTCCGTCCGACAAGTACTGATTGTCGGAAACCCTCGTAGGTTGGGTATTGACCAATCTATTCCCGTTCCGTCCGACAAGTATTGATTGTCGGTAATATTTTTAGATTGGGTATTGACCAATCTAATTCCGTTCCGTCCGACAAGTATCGATTGTCGGAGAATTCATATAGGCCGCGAGCCGACTAGCTCTCAGTGGTCAACGAGGTTGACTAGCTGGCGGCGATGAAACCGACCCCGGCCCCCGGAATCACGTCAAGCAGAAGCGCGGACCTAAGAACGCAGAGATCCAGCACATCCCTACACTTCGCTCCGTCCTCGACTGACAAAGGACTGCCTGCGCACTGGAGGTGCGGTCGACGCAGCGAAACGAGACCAGAGCAGAAGCCGATGCGCGCTGGATCATACTGTACAAATAATTTGATTTCTGTTAATAATTAACTGTAAATAAACATGTATATAACTAAAAGATACTTTCTTCATAATTCAGGAGAACCGACACGAAAAGTCCGTTACACTGCATACAGCTGTTTCGACCTTATTAGACCACATTTCTCTTGAAGGAGTGATTCACCCCATGTACCTGTTCCTTTCTTAAACTTGTGACAGAAATACTGAGTCACCTTCGAGCAATCGCAGGAAACGAACTTTCATTGCAATAGTCGATATGTTCTCGGTATTGAAACTCAGATAGCTAGATCCCTTGTATATTTAGTTAATTGCTTAAACTTAAACGAAGACTGATTGTCGCAAAGTAGAATCAACTCGGTTTTGATATTGGTTGAACTGACACTGTTGGTACTATAGAACAAATTATGAATAACATCTTCATCATGTTGGTATTTTCGACAATGTTAATTTTTTTTCAAACAACAATCGACATCTATACGTCCGGTCGGATATTTCTGTGACTACCCTCGTATAATTTTGTTTGAAATCATACTAAATTTCTAATTTCAATATAATAATTTTCGAAAGGTGTTCTTTCAATTGATTTGCAATAGGTCGATACCGTTTTTTTGTAATAATCTGTAACAAATTAATTCAGCCAATCACTTTTCATATATTTGATGCTAATAGGAGTATGTGTTTACCGAAAATTGAGATTGAAAGGTTATTCAATGGTATTTTTTTTTCTTACCACAATGGCATCTTTATAAATCTGATGTTCCAGTTGAACGAGTCCCGCCGTGGTTGAAATATTCTCCCAAACAGCCACTGAAATGTCCCAAGGATTGCGAATCCTCACCTCTGATATCTGGAAAAATAACCAAGATAAAAATAAGTAACAACTGGCAAACTCAGTTTGCATTTATCATCTAAAGAAGGCAGAGACGGATTAAACGTTCAGAGCGCCGTAGGCAAGCATTCATCGGCGCCCCTATATAGGGACGCTAAAAAAGTATCGATACTTTGTGGTATCGAGTACTTTTCCTTTCGATACCGATACTTTTGTACTCGATACTTTCTATCCGATACTTTTCTTGAATGAGTACTTTTTGACCGGTATCGTATCGAATAAATCTTCGAAATTACTCACATAAAACTTTGGTTTACGTTTCATGTTTATGTCAACGCCATCTAGCCCTCTCGGTCACGAATTAAAACAATTGGAGCGAAAAATCTGAAATTTACTGTGATGCAACTTATGATTTTTTGAAAATTTTTGATGTTAAATTCAGATTTTCAAAATGCTCCGTTTGGGCACTATGACATGTCCCCAATTGAGGACATCATGAGCTGATGGGCACTATGACATGTCCCCAATTGAGGACATCATGAGCTGATGGAAGACAAAAAATTTTCAGAAATATGTTCAGACGGTAAAATATTAATATGTTTTATCAAAATAACATTACAGGGTATGGTATTTCATGAAAATAAAAGTGTTGTTATATTTACCTAGATGTTGCGTTTACCGCTAGCTCACAATGTCCTCAAATTAGGACACCACACTTTCAAAAATCGCTGATTACAATATGCACAAAAATCACCAAACACAATTACTTTGGAACTAGTCTACACTTATTGTGAACGTGAACAAACAGTTTTCAAACACGTGGCCTAACGAATATAACCAAAAAAAAAATAATCAGTAGAGCGCTACACTGCTGTCACAGCTATCCTACGGAAACCTATATTTCAAATGAATGAATTTTTCTTCCATCAGCTTGTAGATGGCAGCACATATATTCATTTGGAAGTATATGATGTCCACAACTGAGAACAATGTGACAGAGAAATAAGAGCAAGCGGCACTTCATAGGAAAAAATCCAAAGTAGGTTGTCCTCAATTGAGGACAAGGTGAGCGAGAGGGCTAGTGAGCGAATCTTACTTGCGTACTTGGTTGTCTGCTTATAAGTTGACAACCATGCTGATAAGCATAAAATAATATTATGTTCTTCTTTGAATGTATATTCGAATCATTCAAAGAATACTGAATTATAGAATAATATCACAATACTCGATGCATGGTTGTCGAATTCTATAAGTAGACAACCCAAGTAAGAATCGCCCTCCTGCTCTCTAGCACTCTTAATACTCTAATGTGTAGTTACCTGTTTACAGTGTTCACTTGTTCTGCTATTAATTATTATTATTATTTGTTTTATTCAAGTGTAGTCTAAAACTACTCATTAGTAACTATTATTCTGTGCTGTGTGTCATACTCATACATAATAAGAAGAATGCCGCCAACTAAGAGTGAACTTTGGCAGTATTTTGTCAAGATCAACAACAATGAAGTCAAATACAAGATTCGCTTCAAAACCATAAAGACTTCTAAAGAAAAATTAGGATTGTTGTAAGATTGTGCAGATATTCAATTTAATCTGTTAAAAAACACTCCTGAATGACATTCACTTGAATTTGAGCGCGCATGCGCATTATACCTTAATAAAAATACTCGATACCTTGAAGTATCGATACTTTTGTTTCGATACTTTCATGAGTACGATACTTTTTTGTCGATACTACTCATGAGTATAGTATCCATACTTTTTATTCGATACCGTGTCCCTACCCCTATATTGAAAATAACTCGTACTATAGTTTGACCTAAACTGATGTACCTCCCCTTAGGAAAATGCGGTGGAGTTCAAGGAAAAAAGAGCATGAGTTTATATGAGATCGATATTGTCGGACAGATCTTACGATTTCGGTTTATAATATTTTAAAGCTTTAAGGACTGACATGTAAACCCGAAAATTATGAAATTCCCTTTACAATAATAACTGGCTTCACACGCCGGTCGTATGAATTAAATTATTGAACAGAATAAAAATGAATTAAATCAGTGTATCTAATATTTCATTTATATAATTTACTAACTTTAATATATTATAGTTACTTAATTCCAACTCGATAGTATAGTATAGATAGTGGCCTAGGTGGCGCGGAAGGTCCCGGATGTCTTTCTCGGTCGGGCAAATTTGGGAAACGAACGTCGTCGTGAATTGTCTGGCGCTTTTATTAATTTTAAGAATTTATTAATACTTGGTAAATAAAAAAAAATCAAGTTACGAGTTATTTAGTTAAACAGAGATACAGGGTTAAATTTTCAACACGATCTGAATTTTTAAGTATACTTACAGTAACCTTGAATAACGCAGATGAATACCTTAATCGACAAAACACTTTTCTAAATCACCGGAATACATTGTTACTAACGTACTTGCTCTATTTTGAACTTCTACTTCTTCAGAACTCAAATTGGTCAACTTGTTTAAAAATGAAAATTTACTGCAAAAATTACTGTATGATTCTCGTCTTTTTTGAAGTTCAAGTTTTCTTTATTTTACAACTCCGCCCGCGCGCCCCTTTGTACCCTCGCGCCCCTAGGCACATGCCTAGTTTGCCTTAAGGATAATCCGCCTCTGGAAGAAGGTGAAGTTTTACCGAAACGTGCGTCACGAGTATTTTATTTAATAAATGTGTGAATGGTTTTCATAAACCATTGTTTTAATATGTAACAATACTTCTTCTGTTTGCCTGATCTCATTATAAACAAAGTAATGTAACAATATTGCATCTAAGTGATGGATTATACTAATATCAAAGATATATAACAACGCTACTCCTGAGTGACCTATCAGTAACATTGATGAGCATTCAAATTGACAGGTATCTATATCGCATAAAGCGAACAATAAAAAATTATGAAACAATCCTCCAAGGGAGCTTGTTATATGTATTCCGAGACGCAACAGTGAATTATAGAAAATATCAAGTCGCCCCGACTCGAGATCTGCATACAGCTATTTCGATCTTATTAGATCTCTTCAGTAAGGTGAGGTGGGGTAAGTGTGTAGCAATATCAGGAAAGGTCGTATATACACCATATTTTTAAACAAAGCACTAGAGTTGCAGATCTCAAATTTTGGCATAACATAGTTATGGGTATTGCCTACAAGTCCTCATAATAAAACTTTGATATAGACACATTTTCGCATTTATTTCTATATTATATATATTTCTATACTATATGTATAGTACACACTTCTCCTGTGAAACGGGGAAAGTGTGTATGCAAGCCAAATGCAATGCACATATCAAGAAATGTAGAAGTCTGGGGCAAGTGTGTAAAACTGCGATATTTTATTTTTCGACTGGAGCAGAAAAAAAATTTTTATCTTACAAACTCTTCAAGTTACAAACTTTTTAACAAGAAATGGACATTAACTGAATAACTAAAAGTGAAGAAAAAACACGAATATATCCTAAAGGTAAAGTAAAATACTTGAATAAATCGAGTTATATTACTGATGAACATTATAATCTGTAAAAGAAAGTCCAAATCGATGCAGACCCCTTTTACTAACAACTGGCTTTGGAAGAACCATAATAATATTTTGAGTTCCAATAAAAGCACATTCCTCAGGATCAGCCCAGATGAAAGAATTTGTAGCAGTTAGATCTAACGAATGAACGTTTCTTAAAAATTTTAATTTTACTTCTTCGTCTTTTTTTGTTGACAGTAACATGAATACTACCAATATCCAATCACTAACATCTACATCTGAATTTTCTTTGATTAGTTCATCCATAAATGTGATCAATTCTTCCTGATCTCTAAATTCTTCGTCAATATCATCGTCACTCTGGTCTTCACAAACTTCTTCTTCATCTGATGATGTTTCTGATTCACTGACTACGTTAGAGACTTTACTTTTTTTCACTGTCTTCTTAATTGGTTTTTCTGTAAATGTTTAATTACCTCTGGAGCAGTTATAATTTCAGCTCCACCCGCGATTTTTCTTCTAGGTTTCTTGTCTTCTTTTCCTCTGTGATGTTTCACCATTTCCAGAAGCAGCTCTTCAAATAGTGAACTTT
This sequence comes from Cynegetis impunctata, assembly GCA_030704885.1. Classification (NCBI taxonomy): domain Eukaryota; kingdom Metazoa; phylum Arthropoda; class Insecta; order Coleoptera; family Coccinellidae; genus Cynegetis; species Cynegetis impunctata. The sequence continues at coordinate 87,767 of JARQZK010000854.1, forward strand.
TTTCATGTTCACTATTAGTACACACTTGTCCGGCTGAATTAATACACACTTCCACAGAGTAGAATTTTAGTGGGACAAATGTGTACTAGTACCAAATAATAATAAACGCTTAATCTAAAATAAAAATAACGACTGTAGGTTAAACTTGAACTGTTTCTTACCATATTTGTAGTAAAAAAACTTCAAAAAACTCACTTGGAACTATGATGTAACACGATGAGTAAACGTCTACCGACTACATGCACTGTGTATGGTGAGAGGTTATGAAATATTAGCTTTTCTCGCCAATATAGCAATTATCTTAACTTCGGCTGTAGCTTACAATGGCCTATTATGAACCTTCAGATACTGTTTTATAGATGGCCACAACAGTATGTTATCGGAATAAGAATTATTTGGCGCTTACACACTTACCCCGAAAACACACTTACCCCACTTAACCTTCAATTATACTTGACTCGGAGGGAGTTAACTAATTTCTTATTGTTCCCAAACTACTATATGCATAACAAACCATAGAGCAATCCGCCAAAAATATTCGGAACTAACAATTCACTGTTTAAACTGTAAACGCATAAGTCCGTCGAGAGAGCAAATACTGCATTAACATGTCTACTCTACGAGAGTGGCGTATGCGATTCCACAGATTCGTACAGAAAAGTTGGCCTAGGTCCCCAACCTTTGTAAATCCACCACTGATTCCAGAGCACACTAACTTAGAGTTTAAAAACTCACGGACGCCCTCCGTGAATACATGTTGCTCCCTTGGAGGATTTTTGATAATTAAATTAAAAGATAACGGTGTCATGGGACACCAGGTAGGAAAGATAGAAGCTACACGGCGAGGCGGAGTGGGATCAGAAAGAGAAGGGATGAGAGAACGGAATGAAAGAGAAAGGTATTATACACTATTCGCTTGTGTATACGACTATAGCACTACCGTTATATGTTTTTCTTACGGGTTTAGTCTCACATATACACAGTTGGTCGCGCAGCAAAATCCCTATCTCCTCCAATAAAAATCATTTCCATTGATTTCTTTAAGCAATTCATATTATAAAAAAATTGTTTCTGAATAAAATCAATAAATTAAGAGCTTACGCACGCGGTGTTCCCAAGCGGTCACCCATCCAAGTACTGACCACGCCCGACGCTGCTTGGCTTCGGAGATCAACTCAACTCTCAACTCAAAAATATTTATTTAAAAGTTATATGACGAGATCTGGCATTTTCAGTGTTAATGGCCGTAAACATTTAATTTTGGTCAATTCGACGGGAATTGAAGAACTGATTTAATTGGAAGTAGATATAGTTTGAAATCGTTAATACTCAAGGGAAAATAAATAGATGAAAACTAAAAATATTCAATCTTTAATAAGATGTTTTCATTTTTATATGAATTTTCGAGGTTTTGTAGTCATTCGAAAATTTAGAAGCGTGGCGGAGTGGGATCAGAAAGAGAATGGATGAGAGAACAGAAAGAAACAGGGAGAAAGAGAAAGGTATTATACACTAATCGCTTGTGTGTCGTCACTTCCGTAACGGTTTTAGTCTCACATATTTTTCAGTTTGATCGCGCAGCAAAATCCCTTTCTCCTCCAAGCCTGATGTAAGGAACTTAATAATCACTTGATAACGAACCGTGACATTTGGGGATTGTCGTCCCCTTAACGAGGCCCCCACCACTTCTCAGCCTATAGGCCCCAAAAACGTTAATCCGGCACTGCCGTCGAGAGAACAAATACTCCCTGAGATTAAGATGCCTACTCTACGACAATGGCGTATGGGATTCCAGAGCACACTAATACACTAACTTAGTGATTAAAAACTCACAGACGTACTCACTAGAGCGCGCTCTGGGAATACATGTAGCTCCCTCGGAGGATTGTTTGATAATTTTCAATTATTGAAGAATTTTCCTTGTTCACCTTATGTGATATATGAAACTGACTATGGTCAACAAGTATATTTTATATTAATTGACTGACTAGGATCTACTGAATTTTAACTTTCACCTTATAATGCTCTGGAGGAAGAAGGTCCTCTGTTAGTACCAAAATTCTCATTCGAATCCTATCTCCCGGTTTATAGCTTGTCCGATCGAGTCCTATGAAAGTGTGCTCTTTATCTGGAAAAATGAGCACAGGGTCTTGATTGTGCGAGCCGTAAACAATGCCATCTAATTGAACCTGAACTTTGACACTGACGTATTGCGGAGAAGTCCTCTTGTGTGTTGGCACTTTAATTTCGAAACAGCTGTAACCTGCAAGTATTTAATGTATTGTTATTGAGTACAAATTAGCAGCATTAGAATACATGAAGGTGGGCGGGGAACACTGTTGTAAAAATAATAACGTCTAAATTCGATATATATATATATATATATATATATATATATATATATATATATATATATATATATATATATAGAGTTTTTAATTTATTTCGATTCAAGATTGTTTATTATTATATCTATTTAGATAATTATATGGTTGTGTTGGACACATCCTTGATGCAGGGCCATCTTAACGGCAAGGCACACGAGGCACGTGCCTTGGGGCATCGGCCTCAAGGGGGCATTACGCCAGTCCCAAGATGGTGAATTTTTGATGCTGAATATTTAAGAAAATTAATACAACACAAAAATAATTCAATTTTGTAGTAAACACTGAAATACATTCGATTGAAAACAGCTTATTATACATTTTCGATGGCCTCTTGGGCCACTCGATGGTGATGTTTGCCGCAGTGGTGCAGCGAGAGGTGGGTTTTATGGGTTAAACCCCACCACAGACAGAAAATTTATTTTCAAGAATTCATTACCTTTTAATTATAACTCAACTTTACTAGCCACGATATGTTTTTGTGAAAGATTGGTTTCTTCCTTGAAATTTTTTAAAAATTATTCGAGGAATTCTACTGGTGATGTATAAACATTCAGATATTCCTATTCTGGAAGACGAAATTCTTGATGTCTTAGCTTTTCAATCTCACCCTCTTACTATTTCATTATAATTAATGAGTAAATTTTATACATTACATAAAGTGAACAAGGAAAATTCTTTAATAATTTAAAAATTATCAAACAACTTTCCAAGGGAGCTGGTTGTACGTATTCAGCAACGCAAAATCTGCATTCACAATCGAACGGTGAATTATAGAAATTGTCAAGTCACCCCTACTCAAAATCTGCATACAGCTGTTTCGATCTTATTAGATATCATCAGAGCAGCTTATTTGACTCGGAGTGAATTAACAAATCTCTAATTGTTCCCCAATACAAATCGTGGTCAGTAACACTGGTCGTATAACAATCCAGAGCGCCATCCCACCAAAGATATTGGGAAACAACAATTCACCGCTTAGACTGAAAATGCAGAAATTCGTTGCTCGAACACGTACCTCCTGATATGAAGATATCTACTCTACAACAGTGGTGTATATGATTCCAAGGCACACTAACATAGTGATTTAAAACCTTTGGATATACCCACGAGAGCGCGCTCCGAATATTCTAGTCGCTTAATACGCAAAATACAACAATCAAATCATGAAAAACATACTAGTCGACCATGGTCAATTTCATACATTACATAAAGTGAAAAAGGAAAATTCTTTAATAATTTAAAAATTATCAAACAACTTTCCAAGGGAGCTGGTTATACGTATTCAGCAACGCAAAATCTGCATTCACAATCGAACGGTGAATTATAGAAATTGTCAAGTCACCCCTACTCAAAATCTGCATACAGCTGTTTCGATCTTATTAGATCTCATCAGTGCAGCTTATTTGACTCGGAGTGAATTAACAAATCTCTAATTGTTCCCCAATACAAATCGTGGTCAGTAACACTGGTCGGATAACAATCCAGAGCGCCATCCCACCAAAGATATATCCAAAGGTTTTAAATCACTATGCTAGTGTGCCTTGGAATCATATACACCACTGTTGTAGAGTAGATATCTTCATATCACGAGGTACGTGTTCGAGCGACGAATTTCTGCATTTTCAGTCTAAGCGGTGAATTGTTGTTTCCCAATATCTTTGGTAGGATGGCGCTCTGGATTGTTATCCGACCAGTGTTACTGACCACGATTTGTATTGGGGAACAATTAGAGATTTGTTAATTCACTCCGAGTCAAATAAGCTGCACTGATGAGATCTAATAAGATCGAAACAGCTGTATGCAGATTTTGAGTCGGGGTGACTTGACAATTTCTATAATTCACCGTTCGATTGTGAATGCAGATTTTGCGTTGCTGAATACGTATAACCAGCTCCCTTGGAAAGTTGTTTGATAATTTTTTAATTTTTAAAGAATTTTCCTTGTTCACTTTATGTAATGTATGAAATTGACCATGGTCGACTAGTATGTTTTTCATGATTTGATTGAGTAAATTTTAATTGGCATTTATTATGTGGATGTCTTTTTTTGTTTATTGTTTTAATTTCATGCCTAAATTAATACTCACTGCCTTGAAATTTTTTTGTCATTGTCATTCTTGATTTTTAAATAAATTTTATGTGTATGCTATTTGAGACTTGAGTATTCCCACTACCTGACATATATTTTCATTATATTTTATTAAATATGGATAATTTATATGTACGTTATGTTTTCTGTTCCATAAAATATTCTCGTTTTTTATACTATCCCCAATTTTTTCTGGAAACCCTCCCTACTACAAATTCTGGCTGGCCACTGGTTTGCCGAACTCAAATCAAGAAAACAACCTTATTAGGTTGTTTTGTGATGTTTGTATTTTACTGAGTACCATTTTTTTTCGAAATTGTTTTCAATTACTGTTAAAAAGTTAGGTTAGAAATGTAATAGTTTTCATAAGAATAATCGCTATTATATTTTTGTTGAATATTTGAATCGTTATTTAGTTTTGTGTATGAAAAAATATATATTATTTCAGATAACTATAAAAAAGTTTTGGGGTACTAAAAAATCCGGAGCCTTGGGGCACCGAAACTCTTAAGATGGGCCTGCCTTCATGAGTGAGTGAGTTATCGGTCAGGTGTTCCTTTACATTATAGTAACATTTTGTCACCGGATAATTTTCTCCATCAGAGATGAAAATAAGGAATGCCAAACAGAATGTTCAATCAAGAAATTATGTTGTATCAGTTCTCATTAGTGATCTACAAAAAAAAACTTATGAATTATACTCAGGTGCAAAAAAAACGCAACAAGTTAATATTTGGCAAAATATGAGGTCTCATAGTTTTTTCATTTTTAGTTGGATTTTCAAAATTTTTGCACCAAACTGTAGATCAAATTATCTTTTTTAACTTGCACATTCAGTATTTTGCTAAATGCTGGCTTATTGGACAATATACGAAGTTAAGTAGAACTTTGTTCTTAAGCCCTAATTTTAAAACATCCTGTGGAGTGATTTCGTGGTCAAATTCTTTGGAAATACCAGTTTTTCTTAAGAACTATTCCTTTCCAACATTTTGTTTTTTGGTTCAAGCTTTTAAGTGCACTAGTTGATTTTAAAGAACAAAATGAATTTGTCATCAACGGTTTACGTTATGAAATGTAATTTTTACTTGGCCACATACAGTAATTTGTGTCACACAATACCTCGTGGAAGTAAGTGTTAACAAAATAAACTGGCCAGCATATTCGCCTGATCTCAACCCCATAGAGCATGTGTGGGACATGCTTGATAGGCGAGTCCGAGATCGCGAAGTACCTCCGGCTACGATAAACGAGCTTCGTTCAATAATTCAGGAGAAATGGCAAAATAATCCTCAAGATACTATTCGTCGCCTTATTGAAAGTATGAACCAACGTATGCAGGCAGTAATAAGAGATAGAGGTGGTAATACAAAATATTATCTGAGTTTGTTGCAAAAAGTATGTTTCTCCAAGTTATTCAGGATACAGTTGAATTGGTTTTTTTTGAAGTTTGATTTCTAATTTGAATTTAATAAATTTGCATAAACAAACTTTGCAATAATTGCTTATTACTATAACTGATATATTGTTGCTTTCTCATTGCTGGATTCATAAATTGAGCTCTCAAACTGAGATTATGGCACAATGAGCAAAGCCATCTCGTCAAAATTTAACATTTCTTAAAATTGAGAAAACTGTTGTTTGGAGATCTTTTCTCTCTCAAAAATAAACTAGTGCACTTAAAGACATGAACCAAAAAACAAAATGTTGAAAAGGAATGGTTCTTGAGAAAAACTGGTATTTTGAAAGAATTTAATCATGAAATTATTCCACAGGATGTTTTAAAATTAGGGTTCAATAAAAAACTTCTCATTAACCCTGTCTAATGACTCATAAGCCAGTTTTCAACAAAAGACTGAATGTGCAAGTGAAAGCTTATAATTTCATCTACAGTTTTCTGAATAAATTTTCAAAATCGAACTATACCTAAATAAAAAACTATGAGTTCTCAAATATTACCTAATATTAACTTGTTGCGTTTTTTTTTGCACCTGAGTGTATATTTAAGTTCCGAAAATTTTTTTCAGGATCTTATAATTCAGTGCTAGATTTTGAAAAAACCAAATAAATATTTTGTTACCGGCAATTTTTAAATCGTCAACGAATTTGTTTCTTATCGAAACCTCTAAACTAATATCCACGACTGTCTCAAAAGAAAAAAGTGATTAAAATAATCTGTACCTGATTCCATCACTTTATCGGTATAGTGATGCATTTCCCTGTATTTCAAATCTATTTTCACTCTTGTCGGAGGCGTCGCATCGTGAATGGTTAAACATACCAATTGATTTCTTCCAGATATCAACCTCTGCGGTATTGTAAGCATAAAACCCGGATGAACCATTCTGTATTCTTCAACGACATTGCTAGAATAAAATAAATGTTATATACTTCAATCCTTGCATGAAAACGATCTGTAATAAAGCACCAAAAATATCTGCATAGTTCAACGAATCTCACCTATGGGACCCGACCCACTAGGGGGCGCTAACATATCCAAGGGAAAATAATATATGAAAAAATTGATTAAGTGACTGAAAGGAAAGCACAAACACATACAAAAAAATTTTTTGTCATAATATTCAATAATCAACTTATTGAACTTAATCAAAACCTTCTTTATCAAAACTTAGTAAATTAAAAAGAAATCTAATTAATCATTTCTACAAAACAGGCATCAATACACGTTAGTGAACAAAAGAGAAAGTGCGGAAAAGACTATTAAATATGGTATAGCACAAGGTTCAGTTTTGGGGCCTCTACTATACGTCCGATACGTAGAAAGCTTGGCAAAAGTTAAACTTAAATGTAAGTACTTTATGTTCGCGGACGATACCGCCCTCGTATTTTTAAAGGAGTTCAGGGAAGACAGAGTCGTTTTTCCCTTTGGTTGGATTGTTTTATAGAATTCAACTTGTTAAAATATTTAGCTCCACTTTCGGATGAAAATCCTGTGTGAATTGGACTGCCTGCATCAACGCACTTATCAATTCCCACTAATTCAAGAGTAAAGAACAACTAGAAAAGACCATAAACAGTAACGTGAATTTGTTTTATAAATGACTCTGCGTAAATAAACTATTTCTCAACAAGGACAAGAGTGTTAGAAGTAAAAGATTATTGTTATTTAGGACTATCAATAGACGAAAATCAAAAGTGGAACACGCATGTTCAGAGAATTTTCTCAAAGCTAGTAGCACTTATAGGTGCTATGAAAAAAGTGAGTGATTGCCTGTTTCACAAATGTAAAATGACATTTTATAATTCCTGTATAAACTCAGTTCTAACGCATATGAGTCCAATATGGGGGTGTACTTCGGATAAAAACAAGGACAGACTGCAAAGACTGCAAAATCGAGCCATCAAAAGTGTTTTTGATCTCGCTTACAACACTAATTCAGAATCTTTATGCAAAAACTACAAAATATTATCTATAAAAAATTTGGTCATACAAGAGCAATGCAAGTTGATCTATAATATACATAAGAAAAAGAATAAATCTCAAGTGGAAACCAAGCAGAACTCGAGTGTACCAAATTATTGCCTGAGAAGACCCAACAATTTGAAAATTGATTTTAAGGTTAAAAGTAGGCGAGGTTTAAATCTTACAAGCTATGCGGCTGTGGATGTCTTCAATGGATTGCCCGAAGAACTCAAGAAAACAAATGAATATGGGAAATTTAAAAGAGACTTAAAGAATTTTTTGTACATAAGAAATTGTTGATGTGAATAGTCAAATTTATTGTTTATATAATATTTTTCAGTTCTGTGGTAACAGATTCTACGAAAAATCTGATTTGCAGTTCTATTTCTGAAAAAAATAAAAAATAAAATGAAGGACACCCTACTGCGTAGCACTAGGAATGATAAAACCCCTCGGCGCATGTGCATATCGTCAATATTTTTTGAATGTATTATATAAATTAAATAACAATGAAAGTCGATTTTACGAATGAAATGAAGGAAAATTGCAATAAATGTATTAATAGGTCGATATTACGAATAAAATCCGTGAAAATTTAGCGAAAAAATGCATTGATTGACTGTCGAATTTGAATATCCTATTCCGGCTCATTTTGCTGCAAATTATGAATCAAATTGATAAGATGGGAAGCAGACACAGACGCAGAATCAAGCTGAATTTATCAACGTCGCTTGGTTACCGTGGCACACAGAGCACTTCGACGCATGTTTTGTAGGACTTCGTACATGTCGACCTTGGCGCATGCGCATGTCGTAATGCCTAATCTAAAAAACGCTATAATTTTTTATTCTTCGTTGGGAAAAAATTGGGAACAGACCTTCTCTGATGAAATCATATGTATTTTATCGATATCCGTTGGAATTTTTAAAATCGGACCAGATACCAACTTTTTGTAGTGAGAATTTAGCTTCGCCTCGGGGTAAAAACGCTATAGTTTTTTATTCTTCGTTGGGAAAAAGTGGTTATTCAAATTCCCTAATGAAATCATATATGTTTTATCGATATCCGTTGGAATTTTTAAAATCGGGCCAGTTACCAACTTTTTGTCGTGAGACTATAACCCCTTTAGCTTCGCCCCGGGGTAAAAATGGCGGCGGTTAGAGAAAAAAGTTTATACCACCAAAATATACGTAAAAATTTGCAACCCTCTAACTCCATTTGAAGGGGATTAGGGATGCAAAAATCCTTCAAATACCTGTCTTTTTAGCTCCACACGTCCTCCAAAAAGCCTTAGGAGGCTGAATTTCGGATCAGTTTTTTATAATTAATTTTTACATCTTTTGCCACAGGCATGATAAAATTCTGCTCATACATAATCCCGACACAAAGTTTGGAGATACGAAAATTGTAACTGAATTTACTTAAATTAAATAAAAGGTATAATGGTGAAACACATAGAAACATCAGAAAGACATATCCGATGTTTTGAAAACAATAAAGTAAATTTTAAATATTCCAATCAGTTTTTAGATGAGAATCCTACATTCAGTACAGATTGCAATATTTTACGAAAAGAGTGTAGATGATTAAAATTGAACCTTTGGAAAGCCATATTAGTTAACAAGTATGAGAATTTTAATAACTGACTGATAGGACAAGCTACAGAGATTTAGAGTGAGCATTTTGTGTAAAAAGTGTTAGAAGAAAACCAGCTTCGCCATTGTTTGTAAAATAGTTTCATATGATATAGTGATATGTTTTTCACTCGACTTTATTATTTATAACTTTGTTATTGTAATTTTATGCAAATACGCGTTTTTTTAGTTTTTGCTTATAAAATCTAGTAAATCTAGTAATCGTGATAGTGTCAATAGACTAACTGTACAAAATGAAAAGACGAAGAAAGTGAGAGAATGATGAAGATTTTTGAATTGATGAGACGCTTAGCTAGTTAAAATCCGTCATAATATTAGAAAGTACATAATTGATTCAAACGATTGCTATAATTCAATCTATGGCGCAGCTTTTCGCCACACTGTGGCTTTGTCAGATAGAAATGAAAACAAAAATCTTGGTAACACTGTTTATATAGATTTTAGAAGGCAAAATGTTAACGATAAGAAATGAAATTATGGGAAGTACGTAATCCTTTGAATTTACTTGCACAAATTACATCACATATTGAATATATCTAGCAAGGGGGAATAATTTAAATCGATTGGTTAACTCATAGGCCAAGCTACAGAGATTTTTTCATGTAAAAAGTGTTAGAAGAAAACCAGCTGCGCCATTGTTTGTAAAATTGTTCCATATGATATAGTGATATGTTTTTCACTCGACTTTATTATTTATAACTTTGTCATTAACAATTTTATGCAAAAAAATGCGTTTTTTAAAATGTTTTGCTTATAAAATTGAAACTATCAGAGTAATCGTGATGGTGTCACAAGACTAACTGTATAAAATGAAAAGGCGAAGAAAATGAGAGGTCGGACGACTCGATCAGACCCTTAGTTTAAGAGAAAATCGGAAAAAAACGGCCAAAATGTTGTTTTTTCAAAAATTCATAACTCGGTTATTTTTTGAGTTGTAGCGCAGATCCTCCGGTTGATATTATTTATCAATATAAACTTCATTTGTGCGAAGAGCTGGTACTGTCCGATGCATAGTTTTTGGCCTGTGGCCATTTGAATATTTTACTATGCAATTTTCCAGCAGACCTTAATGCGACAGGTATGGTCCGATTTCAATTTACAAACAAGATTTCAAAAGTAGAATTCTCATAGTTCAAAACGTTCATCTTGGTTTTCCATAATAACGCTGAGAAATATGTTTTAAAAAAAGCTGAACATGACGAAAAACGGCTGAGAAATTGCTGTCATGTTCAAAATGCCGACGCTTTCGAATGTCATGCTTCTCCTTGCCTGCTGCTCTACCCCCACTCTTCAAGTACTCTCATGCGCTCGGCCGTTTTTCGTCATGTTCAGCTTTATTTTTAACATATTTCTCAGCGTTGTCATGAAAAACCAAGATGAACGTTTTGCACTATGAGAATTCTACTTTCAAAATCTTTTTTGTAAATTGCGGACCATACCTGTCGCATTCAGGTCTGCTGGAGAATTGCATAGTAAAATATACAAATGGCCACAGATCAAAAACTATACATCGGACAGTTCCTGCTCTTCGCACAAATGAAGTTTATATCAATAAATATTATTTATAACTTTGTAATTAACAATTTTATGCAAAATTTCGAGTTAATTCATAACTCGGTTATTTTTTGAGTTTTAGCGTAGAAGCTGCGGTAAGTATTAGTTATTGATATAAACTTTATTTGTGCGAAGAGCTGGAACTGTCCGATGCATAGTTTTTGATCTGTGGCCATTTGAATAATTTACTATGCAATTTTCCAGTAGACCTGAATGCGACAGGTATGGTCCGATTTCAATTTACAAAAAAGATTTTGAAAGTAGAATTCTCATAGTTCAAAACGTTTATCCTTACATGAAAACGCTGACAAAATATGTTAAAAATAAAGCTGAACATGACGAAAAACGGCCGAGAAATTACCGTCATGTTCAAAATGCCGACGCTTTCGAATGTCATGCTTCTCCTTGCCTGCTGCTCTATCTCCACTCTTCAATTATTCTCGCTCGGCCGTTTTTAACTGTCGCATTGAGGTCTGCTGGAAAATTGCATAGTAAAATATTCAAATGGCCACTGATCGAAAACTATACATCGGACAGTTCCTGCTCTTCGCATAAATAAAGTTTATATTAATAACTGATACGGACCGGAGGATCAACGCTACAACTGAATAAAAATAACCGAGTTATGAATTTTTGAAAAAACAGCATTTTGGCCGGTTTTTTCCGATTTTCTCTTAAACTAAGGGTCTGATCGAGTCGTCCGACCTCTCCTTTTTTTCGCCTTTTCATTTTATACAGTTAGTCTTTTGACACCATCACGATTACTCTGATAGTTTCAATTTTATAAGCAAAAAATTTTAAAAAAAGCATTTTTTTGCATAAAATTGTTAATGACAAAGTTATAAATAATAAAGTCGAGTGAAAAACATATCACTATATAATATGGAACCATTTTACAAACAATGGCGCAGCTGGTTTTCTTCTAACACTTTTTACATGAAAAAATTTCTGTAGCTTGGCCTATGAGTTAATCAATCGATTTAAATTATTCCCCCTTGCTAGATATATTCAATATGTGATGTAATTTGTGCAAGTAAACTCAAAGGATTACGTACGTCCCATTATTTCATTTCTTATCGTTAACATTTTCCCTTCTAAAATCTATATAAACAGTGTTACCAAGATTTTCGTATTCATTTCTATCTGACAAAGCCACAGTGTGGCGGAAAGCTGCGTCATAGATTTAATTATAGTAATCGTTTGAATCAATTATGTACTTTCTAATATTATGATGGATTTTAACTAGCTAAGCGCCTCATCCATTCAAAAATCTTCATCAATATTCGTTTTAATATAAAAGTGAACATTTTCAATTTGTGCAAGTTATCTCAAAGGATTACCTACTTCCGACTATGTCATTCCTTATTGTCGACATATTCCCTTCTAAAAACTATATAAACTGTGTTACCAAGATTTTTGTATTTCTTTCTATCTGACGAAGCCACAATGTGGCGAAAAGCTGCGTCTTAGATTCAATTATGGTAACCGTTTGAATCAATTATGTACGTTTTTAATATAATAATGGATTTAAACTAACTAACCGCCTCATCAATTCAAAAATCGTCATCAGTATTTATTTTAACATAAAATCTACTAGTAAGTAGCGCAAATATCATACAATAAATTATTCGAAAAGTACTCACTGAGATTTTGTAACATTTTCCGCCCTACAGACCAACAGTGAACTTGCAATAGCAATTATCACTTTCGAAAAACGCATTTTACTAAACACTAGCGAAAGAGTCGTTTACGACTGCATTTCGGAAATTTGAACAATGAATGGAAATAAAATGCATGAATCAGAGCATATCCGCTGCATAGAGTTCCTTATCTTGAACTGCACGCTTAAAAAATCCACTGTGACCTTTGGCAGATAAAAGGAGTTTTTCGGAATAAAGGAAGGCTTTTTGTTTGCCGCGATAAATGTTCTAGTGCAGGAAATCCGATTTGTTTAATCGTTTCAATATTTACTATGTACATCGATTTTCATTATTAAATAAGAAATGTTATCTGGTTTCATTCATTATGACCGAAACGTTAGCAGGGTCGAACACCTTTGGCACGTGTTCCAGTGGCGTGTAAACGAAAGATATCATTGACCATAATAAAATTAAAAACACTCCCCGGGATCAACCCCCCAACCAATTCGTACCAAAACCAATCACATTCAAGGTATCATACGAAACTACGTACCTACTTAGAAACTTTCAACCCTATTTCTATAAAATTGCGCCCTTTATAGAGTAAATATGATTTTTTCCTCCTCCGGGGGGTCAACCCTCCAACCAATTCATATAGAAATAAATATCATCCAAGATATCGTACGAAACTACCTAACTACAAAGTTTCAACCATATGGTACCGAAATTGCGCTTTCTATCATGTAAACAAGATTTATTTCCCTGGGGGGTGAATCCCCCAACCCATTCGCATTGAAACCTATCCCATGCAATATATCATACGAAACTACCTACTCACAAACTTTCAATCCTATTGCTCCAAAATTACGCCCTTTATCATGTAAACAAGATTTATTTCTTCCCCGAGGGACCAAGCTAGTTAGTCGAGTACGTTAGGTACGCTGGCTAGTATTTGGGAGGTCTCGGGTTCAAACCCCCGGGGCCGACTGGTCTGTCATGAGTTTTTTCAGAGGTTTCCCCATGGTAATGCAAGTCACTGCTTGCAAACTTACAAGGCGAATGCTGGGCCAGTATTAATCCTCTGAACCCTACCCACACTTCCTATGTTCCATAATAGGCCAAGCTACAGAGATTTAGAGTGAGCATTTTGTGCAAAAAGTGTTAGAAGAAAACCAGCTCCGCCATTGTGTGTAAAATAGTTCCACATGATATAGTGATATGTTTTTCACTCGACTTTATTATTTATGTCTTTGTTATTAACAATTTTATGCAAAAAATCGAGAGGTCGGACAACTCGATCAGACCCTTAGTCTAAGGGAAAATTGGAAAAAACCGTCCAAAATGCAGTTTTTTCAAAAGTTCATAACTCGGTTATTTTTTGAGTTGTACCGTAGATCCTCCGGCCGGTATTAGCTATTGATATGAACTTAATTTTTGCGAAGATCAGGAACTGTCCGATGCATAGTTTTTTATCTGTGGCCATTTGATTATGTTACTATGCAATTTTCCAGCAGACCTGGATGCGAAAGGTATGGTCCGATTTCAATTTGCAAAAAAGATTTTGAAAGTAGAATTCTCATAGTTCAAAACGTTCATCTTGGTTTTACACGAAAACGCTGAGAAATATGTTAAAAATAAAGCTGAACATGACGAAAAACGGCCGAGCGCGTAAGAGTACTTGAAGAGTGGCGGTAGAGCAGCAGGCAAGGAGAAGTATGACATTCGAAAGCGTCGGCATTTTCAACGTGACAGTAATTTCTAAACGTTGTCAGATAATAATTGTAAACCCCCACTCTTCAACTACTCTCACGCGCTCGGCCGTTTTTCGTCATGTTCAGCTTTATTTTTAACATATTTCTCAGCGTTTTTATGAGAAACCAAGATGAACGTTTTGAACTGTGAGAATTCTACTTTCAAAATCTTTTTTGCAAATTGAAATCGGACCATACCTGTCGCATCCAGGTCTGCTGGAAAATTGCATAGTAACATAATCAAATAGCCACAGATCAAAAACTATGCATCGGACAGTTCCTGATCTTCGCAAAAATGAAGTTCATATCAATAGCTAATACTGGCCAGAGGATCTACGGTACAACTCAAAAAATAACCGAGTTATGAACTTTTGAAAAAAATGCATTTTGGACGGTTTTTTCCAATTTTCCCTTAGACTAAGGGTCTGATCGAGTCGTCCGACCTCTCATTTTTTTCGTCTTTTCATTTTCTACAATAAGTCTATTGACACCATTACGAGTACTCTGATAGTTTCAATTTTATAAGCAAAAAACTAAAAAAAACGCGATTTTTTGCATAAAATTGTTAATAACAAAGACATAAATAATAAAGTCGAGTGAAAAACATATCACTATATCATGTGGAACTATTTTACACACAATGGCGGAGCTGGTTTTCTTCTAACACTTTTTACATGAAAAAATCTCTGTAGCTTGGCCTATAAATATCCCGTCTCACCTATCCTTAATGCACTTGTACATACAAGTGTATCCTCTGATCTGGCTGAAGGAGTTAATCCCAAACTCAAGCTGCCCGCCTCCCTGACACATACTTCAGGGAGGAATGAAACACGTGGGTTTCCTTCCTTTTTTCCCCCAGGGGGTCAACCCCCAAACCAATTCGAACCAAAACCAATCTCATCCAAGATATCTTTCGAAAATACCTACCTACAAACCTTTAAACCTATTACTCCAAAATTGCGACCTTTATCATGTAAACAAGATTTATTTCTTCCCCCAGGGGGTCAACCCCCCAACCAATTCGAACCAAAACCAATCCCATTCAAGATATCATACAAAACTACCTAGATACAAACTTTCAACCCTATTGCTACAAAATAGCGCCTTCTGTAGTGTAAACAAGATTTATTGAAACTTACAGAAATACAAAATACGAAATTCATTTTTTTTTCTGCGAAACTAATTGTAAGATTTCAAAAAAAATTAACTGATTCAGTTCTATTTCGTGGAGTCTCCGTGTGAAACGCTGAGTAATAGATTCGTTTCTAATAATACCTACTGCTATGGATTTTAACAAAATAGCGACCTCGTCAGTGGAATTTTTTTATTAAATATAAATTCAGGCCATGAAAATAGAAATGAGTTAGCCCACTATTCTGGAGTACCTATTGTGAAATTAGTTAAGGCAGAAATTCTTTAAGTTGCGCCAAGGGTTGTTATGGTTATGAATAATAGAGATGTACGTCCAATATCAAATTACGCTTCAGGTAAATCTATGAAACAGACGTAAATTCTATGAGTCCTAGTCTCCTAGTCCTAAGTGTCAATGTCAATTTTGTTAGAGGTTAAATTGCCGAAATATCAACAAAATGGGCAGAGATTAACTTAATCCAATATAATAAAAAAATTCTTCAAATATGCTGGAAAACGTGTGACCCATTAGATTCCCCTTTATTCAAAATGTTTTGGAGTTATTTTTTCTTCTTACTGTGGTTTGTTTACTTAATAGCTTCTTCCATCCTGTTGTTTACAAAAGGATTTCTACTTACGAAAGACACCTTAAAATTCAATTCAACATGTTTAAGATACTCTGAAATTTTGTGTTCATCGTCAGATATGCCGCAGATATTTAGCAATGAAAATATCGAAAGATTAAATCCTTCTTGCTCAACTGAGGACAAGTTAGAAAATATACTTAATAATTTGAATTCCACCCCCCATTTGTGCCTGCCAACTAGGGCAAGAGTTATAGTTATCATCATAGATGCCTTAAGATATGATTTCACATTGTATGATACAAAAAATGAACATCCACTGCCATTCCAAAATAATTTGGCGATTATTCAAAGTACTTTGGATTCGACTCCAGAAAGAACAAGGCTATTCAAATTTATAGCTGATCCACCAACAACTACGATGCAAAGATTGAAAGGGTTGACAACAGGAAGCTTACCTACTTTCATTGATGCTGGATCAAATTTTGCTTCATATGAAATTGGAGAAGACAATTTGATAGATCAGGTAGGATATCTGGATTCATACATGATATTGCAAAATTGTGAATCATAGTTAAAATCTTCATCAACATATTTTAATTTTATTCAATTTAGCTCTTCACTTCTAAAGTAAATTTTTTCAGCTTTTAAGCTATAACCAGAGTGTAGTATTTATGGGAGACGATACATGGGTTGGTTTGTATCCTAACAGATTCAAGAGGTCATATCCATTCCCTTCCTTTAATGTGAGAGACTTGGACACTGTAGACAAAGGTGTTTCAGAAAATTTGTTTCCTGAACTTCAGAAAAAAGACTGGAACCTTCTGATAGGCCATTACTTGGGAGTAGACCATGCTGGACATCGATATGGCCCAAATCATCCAGAAATGAAAAGGAAACTGAATGAAATGAACACAGTAATTGAGTAAGTAAGATAAAATTCCCAATAGTTTATTCATCCTTTCTATACTTAGAAAAGGAGAAAACCTGTTTAGTATCTACTGAAAAACACTAAAAAATAGTGGATACCTAATTGAAATTTCATATGTAATTAAAAACTTTTTCTATTATTTTGAGTAATGTGTGAAATTTAAACTAAAGAGGAAATAAATTTACTTTAGAATTTTGTCAGATATTTGTTTGGTCTTTCAGTGAACACAACCAATCAATAATACACTAGTTACTTCCACTTCAATCAGTAAATAAACTCACGTGGCAACAATGCATGTGGGCCTGTATTTCATATTTGCTACTTGAAAAGAAGGAAACTCATTTGATTTCTGTCACTCAATTGTTATCAATGATATTTGGCTTTTATTTTCAATAAAGTTATAATAAAACTCGTCAATTATCCATTATGGGTAGATATGGGTCTTTTGTTCAGTATTATCAACTCTGATAATACTTTCGAGGCAAATAAATTGTGAACGATTTTTTTTAAAATAAAAAATTATATTTTTTATGAAATTCATTGTAATTGCAGGATAGGTATCAGTTCACTATCATTGTACTAAAATAAAAAATGAAGGACACCTTACTGCATAGCACTAGGAATGATAAAACCCCTCGGCACATGTGCATGTCAATATTTTTTGAATGTATTATATAAATTAAATAACAATGAAAGTCGATTTCACGACTGAAATGAAGGAAAATTGCAATAAATGCATTAATAAGTCGATATTACGAATAAAATCCGTGAAAATTTACCAAAAAAATTCATTGATTGACTGTCGAATTTGAATATCCTATCCCGGCTCATTTTGCTGCAAATTATGAATCAAATTGATAAGATGAGAAGCAGACACAGACGCAGAATCAAGCTGAAGCGAAGCTATCAACGTCGCTTGGTTACCGTGGCACACAGAGCACTTCGACGCATGTTTTGTAGGACTTCGTACATATCGACCTTTGCGCATGCGCATCTCGTAATGCCTATCTAAAAAAAACGCTATAATTTTTCATTCTTCGTTGGGAAAAATTGGGAACAAAACTTCTCTTATGAAATCATATGTATTTTATCGATATCCGTTGGAATTTTTAAAATCGGACCAGATCCCAACTTTTTTTCTTGAAACTTTAGCTTCGCCTCGGGGTAAAAACGCTATATTTTTTTATTCTTCGTTAGGAAAAATTGGGAATTGAAATTCCCTAATGAAATCATATGTGTTTTATCGATATCCGTTGGAATTTTTTAAATCGGGCCAGATCCCAACTTTTTGTCGTGAGACTATAACCCCTTTAGCTTCGCCTCGGGGTAAAAAAATTACTAGCAGCATTCAATTATATTGTCATATTATCATCACTACAGGAGAAACAAAACTGGAAAAAATGATAGCTTCAATTTATCAACATAATGTGGCTTTTGCAACATACAAATCTTTCTTGTTCTTTTAAACTATTATTAATCATATACCACTTACATCAAAATATTCATTAAAGTGAAGCCCAAACTTGCTCTATAAAATTTTCATTCCCCAAATAATTAGAAATTTTAGTAGGAAAGAATTAAAAATACAGAATATGAACATAAAAATATATTCTCAACAATGATAAATTAAATCATTTTCCACACAAAATATCAAGTCCAAAAATATTAAAATTAAAACCTTTTCTCCAATAGTAAATGTGTTTTGAAATTAGCGACAGATTCTTTGTATATCTATTCGAAAATTTAACTGCCCGTAATCTTGAACCAGTTTACGTATCATAACAAAAGGTATTGTCATTGTAATAAATGAACCTTTATCAAAATTATAATTCAATGGTTGACAATTATCTTGTATTGACAACATATTGTACTCGGTAAAAGGTTCAATTAGGTCCAAGTCGTACAGATATTCCAAAGTTTCGCCTCCAAAACAATGTATGCTATACTTGAAGGGCTGATTCATTTCAAATTCAACACTAAATACAAATATTTTGTCGTCATAAAGAAGCATAAATTGATCAGATTTTTTATACAAGTCATATGTGCAGATATTGTTGGGTTCCAAGAAGGAATGTTCTTCTTCCAAATGTTCAGGCATTTCTAATGTCCTCCCATACCATTTGCATTTATTGAGGATGCAATCTCTTTTTGCCAAGAAACAATTTTGCTCATGAGCTTTGACTTTTGAAATTGGTGCAACATATGAACAACCGTTGATTCTATTGACACATGGACCACTTACTATAGCTGAAAGTTTTTCTAAGGTGAAGTTTCTTCCTCCTGAAAATTACAAATTGAATAAAATATATTTTTGTTCTTTGGACATATTATAATCAATGAAAACGATGTAGAAATTTCCGAAGTTTTATATCGAAAACAATATATAGTGGAAGCTTCCAAATGATAGATCAAGTTTGCAGAAATTTCGAGTGCTGTTGTACTAGAAAGTTTACTGAAAAAAATAATTGCTCTAATTCAAAATTGTATGTATCAGTAGTAAATATATATATTGTTATTCCTTTAAATTTTATATATTATAAAAAGAACACGAGATTTCCAACGAAAAAATCAATTTTATATAGATTTTTTGAAGTGGAATTCTCGAATTAATAAATTTGAGACTTACGTGTTTTCAGTATCTTGGTGAATCCATATTCCTCCTGAATAATAAATCACTTTATTCAAGAACAAAAAAGAAAATACTTCTCTTTAGTCTCATATTAGATTAAATCCTCAAGATATTCAACTAATAAACTGCTTGAAGAAGAGAATTGTATACATGAACCGTTTCAAATAAAAAGTCATATGTAAAAAAGCAATATGTTCAAGAATATTAAATACTCACCGCAGTATTTTAATTCTTATACTTCATATGCATATATACTTGTTAACAAATACTTTGATAAATTTTCAATGACGATTTCAACATTCTTTCCATCATAATTATGAACATAAATTATTCTTGTATAATTTAAGAAATCAAGTGTGTTAAACTCTTAAAAATAATCATATAGATTCATATCCCAAAAGCTAGAGAATTTCAACTTACCTAACATCTGTGATCTACATATGGGACACTCGTAAACCTTCATGTTACAAAGACTACACACATTATGGCCTGTTTCACATGTGTAAATTGGTGGAGCCATCAACTCCGCACATACTGGGCATTCTAACTCATACATAACTTTCATATTCAATACTGTGCTTTCGGAAGGTTCATTCATTGCCAAATCTGGCAATGGCAATGAAATTCTGCTAGACAGGCTTTTGGTCTCCACCTTCCTAATAATAAAGAATTTAACAGTAACTTCATAGAATCTGTGGAAAAGATTGACAAAACTGGAACTTGGTACTATTACACTAGTGCCATGATGAGCAAGACCAATATTTCTAGATATATGCTCTAATTTTTCTCCTTTGAAAGTTATCGGATTATCCATGTTTCTTCCATAAATACAAATTTCGTATCTATAGTTTTGACATTCATTAAAATTCATATTGCTCAACATACAACAATGAAAGCTGCGGAGGTTTTCTTTATAATCAAATATTATCATGACAATACTTTTACCAAACTCTGAAAAACAAATTCTGCTCCTAAATTCTCTAGTCATAGTCAATTGTAGAGGTTTTGGAAAATAGTTTTTGTGGGCGTCTTGAATATGAGATGATAACTCTGTATGGTCCCCAATCCAACTGCACCATTCATTATATTTTTCATGGGATAAAGGGCACATAACGTTCGTGATTCTAAAGGGACAAGTCATTTCATGATTTGATACTGTAACCCAGTTCCCTTGAGCTCTGCAACCAAATTTTTCGAATGAACATGGAAATATCAAATGTTTTGCGATTTCTTCGTATAGAGCCTGTCTTTCGAATGTAAGATCCTTGTATTTTTCGGATGTTATTTCCTCACACCTTCCACATATATTTCCAACGGTGATATTGTGATATATTGGAGGAACCGACAAAGGAAGTCCACAAATGCCGCATTTCAACAAAAATTCCTGTGTATTTTTTGGGTTATTCATGTTCCTTAAAAGGATTATAACAGAAAGTTGCTTGCTGATAAATACACTTGATTAATTAAATTCCCCCTGAGATAATCGGGACAATCGGGAGAGAAAACGAAAAGGTGATGGGATTTCTTCGCGGCTTAAGTGACACATAACATAAATAAACCTTGACAATCTTGACATTTATCTAAACTTTATGTGATCTACTTTTCACTTTTTACTTATTAAGGCGGGAAATGAAATCATAGAATAGATAATAGAATACGTCACATTTTACCATTAGGGTCCATAGGACATAAATAACTGTCAAACAAAACATGAATAATAATTGTTAAATATTTATATGGAGAGTACCTCTACCCTCCATAATATTGCCGCCAATCGGAAGTTCACAAAAAGGATCCCACTGCATAACGGAAAATCATTTTATGATTTCAGTTAAATCATCAATTTTAATTTCCAACACATGGATTTTTTGGTCGTATTTTTCCATAAAATACAGACTATTGCAGTGTATCAAAGGAAAGCAGTCAGTTGCGCGAGTAGTTTTTTTATTTGGTTTCGACCTCCTAGATCAAGATTTCGAAAAAAATGTCATGTCTGATATAATTATATATATATAATATTATATATATAAATTTTCTAGGAAATTTATAAACATTCGTAAGATTATAAACAAGAGATAAATTGTATTATTTTACGCCTACATTTTCGCAAATTTATTAATTTGCGACGTCTCGTGGTATATTTATAAACTAACGGATATCCATTCGTAAGATTCTAAACGGTTCGACCAATCACAGGAGAGCTTTAAATTTCACGCTTTTTTAAAATACGGCAAATAACACACTGCTCTCTGATTGGTCGATGTTGACAGTGGCAATGCTTGTGTCCATAGACTTAGGTATAATCGGACTTTCCAAACTATAAACTTATCAGTTTCGATTATCTACCTAACAGTATTTTTACTTTAAAACTAGGTAGGTTACTATAATACAACTTTAAAAAAAAACAACTTAAAAAAAAGGTTTATTAAAAAATGAAAAACAATCATAAAACATAAAAACAAACATTTTAAAATTAAATTTCAAAAAAATTCGTGAGCCTCAGGCGAATTGCCAAACAGACGCTAGGTAAGTAAGAGCTTTATAAAAAATATGCTTAAAAAATATGTAACAAATTAAACATATAACAAAAATTTGGCTGTCCGCAGCTTCTAGGTCGCTCAATATGGGTCTAGTTGAGTGACCTTACCAAAGTAAAACTATTTTCACAACTCCAACACAGTTAAAACATTAAAAACTTTACAAAAAACACACGAGCAACCGGTTCGTTTATGTTCCGTGGCCAACAATGGCGTAAGAGAAAGGAGAGGAAGGAGAAGGAACACGTGAGTTATTCAACCAATCAGAGTTCACAAGGCGTTTGGTTATTGCTTACTCTTTATTTTACGCCTGAGTTCGGTAAGTGTATCAATTTGTGAAAATGTGGGCGTAAAATAATAGTAGTACAATTTATCGTTTAGAATCCTACGAAGGTTTATGAATTTCCTAGGAAATTTATAAACTTGCGTTTCTTGTTATCTTCCGGTGTTATATATATATATATATATATATATATATATATATATATATATATATATATATATATATATATATATATATATGGCTCCGTAGTTCAGTGGTCAGTGCGTTGGGCTACTGAATAGAAGGTCGCTGGATCGAATCCCGGCCGAACCAACGAATTAATGCGGAGCCACCTCTCGGAAGGCAATGGCAAACCACCGAGAAGTATTCTGCCTAGTAAAGCCTCTCTATGAAGACGTTCGGAACCGTCGTAAAACTGTAGGTCCCTTCTATCCGTGCATAACTGTATCACGCACAGCACGAATAGTTGTAGAGAGGTCGCCTACGCCCGAAACACTGGATTCAATGCAAAAAAACTCCATCAATAGCAGTTTTTACCTTTCCGATAAGTAAACGCATAACAGAATTACGAGGGGTTGTCAAAAAGCGGATATTTTCAAAATCACCTTGTAGCTAAAAAACTAAGAAAACTAGGACCAATTTGGCATCGGATTCCTGCGTTTCGTCGAAAAGTAGCCCAGAAATGTGAAAACCGCAACTCTCTATCTCTACCGATAACCTCTGTACACCCCAAATACGACGAATTCTGGACTCTGAATAAATTATTTCGATAAATGGAACGGTAAGCGATTTTTTGAATGCCCCTCATAATTTAGACACTTGGCAACAATGTCTACATACATATTTTTTGTATTTTGTTTAATAATTTTATTAAAATGTGAAATAATTGTTCAAAATCATTATTATCTGATGTGTTCTGTTCTATGTTTCAGAAAAGTGATCGAAAATATGGCAGACGACATGATTCTTTATGTTCTTGGCGACCATGGAATGACAATCACAGGTGAAAATTCTTCTATTTTAATTTCCATACTGAAAATATGCAAACGATATATACGTATCTTCTTATCTTAAATACAAGAGAATTTAATTGGAACCTTGAAATAATCATCCAGGTATAGCTAGCTATATGAGTTCCTACACCAAGACTTTCATCCATTCAATTTATATACTTTGATCTGGTAGGAATTAAACACGTGTCGTTTTTTTTTGTGTTTGGTGAAAGGGAAAGGTTATATGTTTTATATATATATATATATATATATATATATATATATATATATATATATATATATATATATACAGGCCGTTTTTTTTAGCTGATCCCACTATTGCTATCTCGGAAACGGAGAGACCTACAAGGTCGGTTAAATAGGATAAAAGTTTCCAATTTTCGGGAGCATTAATAAGCCTTTTTCAGATCTTCAATATCAATGTTTGTTTTTGAGATATTCGCCAAAAACTAAAATAGTCGAATTTCGTTTTTTGACTCTACCGCCTCCATTTCGCATGATATGAGAAAAAGTCAGGGGAGTTTCAATAATGTTTCATACTCATTATAATCTGATATGAACCAAATTTCAATGCGAAGTTTCGTCCATTAGGTTCCATCATCAGCTTAATTTTTTTGAATATGGGCCTCTAGATTTTTTCATCAATTTTAGTAGCCACTTTGTAACAAATTCAGCTATTAATTACAATCGAATGAAGAAGCGTCAATTTTAGTATCGCCACCTCTGTTATTTACTGTACAGCTCTTACTCGAGGGTTTTTCTAATGAACCATGATTCCGTAAAGTCCTCTCAATGCGTTGAAAATATCTTTCGGATGGCTGATATTTCTCGGGGTACAATTCCCTATACATAGCTTAGACATCTTGTAGCATTTCTCAAACATTTCGCGTATACGAAAAGCGAATCAACTTTCTCGTCATTTGAAAAATTCATGATTTTCACCTCACAAATTCACAGGAATCAAATAATTATTTATGTACTTGTAAATAGATTTGACATTTTGTTATTCTGTTAATTCATGGCTCACTTTGAAACAATAAATCCATTTCAGTACTCTCAGAATTTTTTCTCCAAGATTTCTATTTACCAGAAGACATCATGAACAAACATTTATGCTCCATAAAAGTTGGCTTTTGAACAGTTCTTTCATAACCATACAAAAACCCTGGAATGCACAGGCACGTTCAAATTTTCAAAAGATGTATGGAGTATCTTTGAGTTCTAAAAATTTGGTTTCTACCTTTTTCAGACTACACTAACGAAAATTGTTTGACCAAATATTGATGTTTTTTTTTTCGGAAAAAAACGTCGAGAAATACGTGTATTGTAATTAATAGCTGAATTTGTTACAACAGTGG
Source organism: Cynegetis impunctata (assembly GCA_030704885.1). Lineage (NCBI taxonomy): Eukaryota > Metazoa > Arthropoda > Insecta > Coleoptera > Coccinellidae > Cynegetis > Cynegetis impunctata. The sequence continues at coordinate 112,729 of JARQZK010000854.1, forward strand.
CTACCAAAATTGTTGAAAAAATGTAGAGGCCCATATTGGAAAAAATAAAATTGATGATGGAATCTAATGAACGAAACGTCGCATTGAAAATTGGTTCCTATCAGTTTGTGAAGAATATGAAACATTATTGAAACTCCTCTGACTTTTTCTAATATCATTCGAAATGGAGGCAGAGGGGCCAAAAAACGAAATTCGACTATTTTAGTTTTTGGCGAATATCTCAAAAACAAACATTGATATTTAAGATTTGAAAAAGGCTTATTATTGCTCCCCAAAATTGGAAACTTTTATCCCATTGAACCGACCTTGTAGGTCTCTCCGTTTCCGAGATAGCAATAGTGGCATCAGCTAAAGAAAAACGGCCACGACAACTAAATTTGAATTTACTTTTATTATCACAAAATGTTTTGAAAAATATAACACTGCGATTGCAATTTCGGTCACTAGACCATCATCGGGCAGATTGAGTTAAGAACTCAATACATAATTATAGATTTGTGCTTACGGGTGGGAAAGTGTTATTGCAGGTAATTAAGGTTCTGAAAATATTCTATGTTATTCTAGGTGATCATGGAGGAGCCAGCGACAACGAAATCAACTCTGCCCTCTACGTTTATTCGAAAATACCTCTATCTATAGCCCAAAATACTACTGAGACAAAACAAGTAAACATTGTGCCAACGTTGGCCACAGTGTTTGGCGTACCCATACCGTTCTCAAACCTAGGATCAATACTCCATGACGCGATACCAATCTTGAGTCACATGGCAGTACCTCAGTGGAAATTCTCGCTACTGGCCACTTGGTCCAACGTTGAACAAGTGGTAGAATACCTGCGACAGTACTCTACAAGTTCAGATACATTTGAAAGCGACAGATTAAATGAAATATACAAACAATTTAAGGTTCTGAAAGCTAATGTGTATGAAATTGTCGACGAAAAATCTTTCGCAGAGTTCAACTACATGACCACTGAATTTATCAGAGATATTCGTACTATGTGCGAGAATGCATGGATTCAATTCGACGCGTTTTCAATATCCAGGGGATTATTGTTGTTATTCTTGTCTATTTTCTTCGTGTTTATTTTATCCGATGGTGTACCAGCAAAATATTTAAGGGAACTGTTTTTAAGTTCCTTTCTAATTTGTTCTTATATCGCAATCTTCGTCGCAGTGTTATTCACTTTACTGCTTTATTATTTCGAAATTATTAGCAACTTATTGTCTTCCATATTTTTCGCCACCGGCGTGGTATCACAGTTTATGTTGGCGATGTTGATAGCACAAAATTGGGATACTGTGAGTTTGAATTGGTATTTAAAAAGTGAACATAATAAATTCGTTTCATTCGTCTACCGTTCGGTGCTAGCTTTCAATTTACTCTGTTTTTTTTCTAACAGTTATATAGAAAAAGAAGCTTCTTCGCTTTTGTTTTTACTATCTACAGTTTCGCTTATAGGTATTGTTGTTTTTTGTAAAAATATGACGAGGGAGAAGCATTCGTCTAGATGGGTCAAATATAAATTTATATTATTTTCTATAGGAATTTCTCTTATTTTGAGATTATCTGTCTATTTTTGGAGATGCAGAGAAGAAGGGGAAGGTTCCTGTTTTTCTGAAAGCACATTTAGTAGCAATAAAGAAACCACTAAGTCTGTATGGGCCTTCGCACTAGCTTCCCTAGCCATATTCGTTACGATCACGAAGACTTGGCTTAAGAATTGTGGCAGCCTGAACGATCTATCAGTTACAGCTACTATGTCAAAGTATGCTCCTACTGTGATGGTAGTATGTACAGGTGGCTACTGGGTTCTCCACCGATTACCATTTGACGCTAAAACCCGATCTCTCCAAACCTGGAGAGTTGATCACTTAGTTTGGGTGGTATACGTTACTTCAATTGGAGGGATTTTATGTGCCATCATTCAACCTTTATTGGTATACATATTACCGAGGAAGTCAAATTTAAATCTACCAGCTGAGGTGAACGTTATACCCCAAATTTTCAACAGGATAAAAGGGTTGATTGAAGAGAAAGAGAAATTAAATAATGAAATGCCTATTATTTATGGATTAGGAACAGTTTTCAGTTCAGCCTATATAGTAATCGGGGTTAATTTCACTATTCTAATCGGCTTACTGCTGGGAGAAGCTGAAGCACCATCTGCCGTGATAATGTTCTTGGCAGCTATATTCATACTGGTTTTGATATCAATGCTGAGGATTGAGAGTGCCACAAATATTGGTAAGTGAATATATAATTTTATTTTAAATTCTCAAAAATATTTTATTATTTTTAATTTTAATTAACCTTCTCAGTCTGAGAGATATAATGACTCATTGATATAGAACAGTTAAAAAAATTTTTTTCATATAATTCATTGTGACGAAATACTTGAACCGAACATTGTCTCTCATGATTTACTTGACTTAATTGGATATTTTCAGTAATTTTGACAAGAATATGTCAATTAACTGTTTTTAAACTATTTTGAAACTTCATTTTTTTCTATTAAAATTTGGATAATGATGAATTACAAATCTTCATAGATTATATTAGTTTTATGAAAAACACATATGTTCACAGCTGAGAATGGTAATTTTATTCTGCTGGAATATTATTATCATCATTACTATAATTCTCATTTACTGCGTTTTTCAATTAGAAGTAACTCTGCCATCAATATGAATCTTTCAATTTTTTCACACATAACCAATGTTTTCTTTATACTTTCAGATGATCTCTTTGAAATTTCCAACCTCTCAATACTAGTATGGGTGATCTTATCTCACTACTTCTTTTACGCAACTGGTCATCAACCAGCTTGGTCCAACATAGATTGGAACGCAGCCTTTGTCGGTACTTCTGGTGTACTGTCGAACAACTACGTTCAGGGCACACTCGTGATCCTGAACACTTTTTGCCCCTACATGATAATGGGCTTCTTCCTACCGTTGTTTATCGTTGTGCCTTTCACCCTTTTTATAATGACTCCTTCGGTTTTGAGGAAGAATAAGGAGGCTTATAAAGAAATATTAAATCAAGGAGAACTGGTGCTGTTTGAGAATAGTGAAAGGATGTTCACCGTCGTGTTCGTCTGTTGTTGCAAATATTTAGCTTGCCACGGAATTAGGGTAAGTTATAAATATAATCTTCATATTTTTCATACGTATTAATATTTTGATCTCGGTGCACCGACCATATTTTTTTGTATTCCATTGTTGCGCAAGGTCGGCAGTTCACTTAGGTCGGCTTGGACACAAGAATTTAATGGGTATTTTTCAAGAAAATAATTTTTTTCTGAACACAACTAAAAGGCTAGTCATATAGGTTACTTATATGTGGTCCTATTATGCCCACCTAAACTGGCCAGAATGGACCTTTGAAAATTGATTATTTTGGTCGTTTGACTCAAATATTTTTTTGATCAAAAATTACCTAATTATTCTGTGTCTGATATTCCGTGCAATATGACGAATTCATTTCAAAGTGATGGTCATTAGAATATTTTATTCTAAAAAGACTATCTAAGGTTAGGTTCACGTCCGAGTCGAATGATCAAATGATCTGAACAGAACTTCATTCAAGACCCTTCGGCCTTCATTTTAATTTTTTAAATGTTTGACATCCATTGCCTATATAATATATAGCGGTATAGATCAAACGGAAATAATGAAATTTGAATAATTAAATAAAAAAGTTCAAAAATAGAATATGGGAGCGTTCAAGTATTACGTAACGCAGTTTGGGGGGTGGGGGGGTCTTGCAAAACGTTACGATGCGTTACATGGGCGGAAGGGGGGTTCGAAGAACGCGTTACGTAACATTGTTTTCATATTGAAATAAAAAGAGGGAACTTAAATCACTCAAGTTGGGAACCCTTTTCGTTCATGTTTTACTGGGAATCCCTCGATTGTATTGTACGTCAGTTTCTTCCAAGTTGGCAACCCTATCCGTTTATGTTTTATGGAGAATACCTCGACTGTATTCGTCGTCATTTTTTGTTGTTCCCGTTGTCAGTTTTCGTTTAGTTTTTCAAACACGTAATACACAGAAGCACATTGCTGTAGTCAGTGTTGTAGATATACTGTAATGTTCTCAAAAGAAAGAGAGGGAGATTTGCATCATCAGCTGTTTTTGCCCTATAAAAGCTCTCATGCTGACTTGTGTGCCAACTGTGCCAAAAACTGCCAACGAAATTTAAAAAACGGCTAAAGAAGAACTAAAAATGGTATAGCGCCCATGTCCGTGACTCGCAATATTTTTTGTAAGTAATTAAATGCGCTTCCGAATCCTGCTGTTCCATCTTGAGGAGTGCTTTGAAATCATTCTTTCCGAAGAATACTTTCCTGCCGCCACCCTGCCGATGCCAAATCCTTTAGACCCCTTATATATATATATATATATATATATATATATATATATATATATATATATATATATATATATATATATATATATATATATATATATATATATATATATATATATATATATATATATCATGAAAAGACATGAAACGAAAAACTATCTTGGGGTCCTAGGTCCAATTTTGCTAATCGCACCCATTTTAATAAGCAGGTTCCCAAAGTGAAAATCTGTTAATAAGCTAAAATCAAATAATGCATGAGAAAAATAATGGTGGATAAAGCTAAAAATGTCTTTAAGGACAGGGCCAAATCTGGAAAACGGCTTAATTAAATTTAAGATTAGTAATAAAAGTTTATTAGGACAAATTTGAGCCCATTTCAATATTTTACATTATGTATGATTATTTATTAAATAACAATAAAATAAACATTATACGCATGTATTGCGAGTGAGAAATCTCTTGTTTTGTTTATTATTAACGAAAACGCGATTTAAACCATAACATAGGTATTTTAGAGACTTTCAGGTATTTTGCGCAACATATTTGTGACTTTTAGGTAAAAATGGTCACTTGAGTGTTACGTAACGTTTACGGAGGGGGAGGGAGGGTTCATGTAAACGTTACGGCGCGTTACATAGGGGGGAGGGAGGGTCAAAAATCTTCAAAAATTGCGTTACGTAATACTTGAACGCCCCCTATACTGAAAAATTAAATAGCAAGTTAGTAATTGAATATAAACGACCTTTCGATCAGTTGAGTATCTGACTGTTTTCAAGTGTTCATTTGAGAATATTGACTTGTTCATTACTGTTATTTTTTTACATATTTAAATAAATATATTATTGATTACAAAAATTACTCTACTAGTATGAGCATCCACTACAATATGTCATAAACGAAACATAACAATCCAATGCAGTATGTTAAAGACTTTTCGGTAGTAAATATATTTTTAAATTGGATTTGTTCCATCTGTCAAACTTCGATATTCCACTGAAAAGTTCCTTGGATCACAGAATATACCTTTATTATTACCCCGAGGCGAAGCTAAAGGGGTTATAGTCTCACGACAAAAAGTTGGGATCTGGCCCGATTTTAAAAATTCCAACGGATATGGATAAAACACATATGATTTCATTAGGGAATTTGAATTCCCAATTTTTCCCAACGAAGAATAAAAAAATAAAGCGTTTTTAACCCGAGGCGAAGCTAAAGTTTCAAGAAAAAAAGTTGGGATCTGGTCCGATTTTGAAAATTCCAACGGATATCGATTAAAGACATATGATTTCTTCAGAGTAGTTTTGTTCCCAATTTTTTCCCAACGAAGAATAAAAAATTATAGCGTTTTTTAGATAGGCATTACGACATGCGCATGCGCCAAGGTCGATATGTACGAAGTCCTACAAAACATGCGTCGAAGTGCTCTGTGTGCCACGGTAACCAAGCGACGTTGATAGCTTAAGCTTGATTCTGCGTCTGTGTCTGCTTCCCATCTTATCAATTTGATTCATAATTTGCAGCAAAATGAGCCGGAATAGGATATTCAAATTCGACAGTCAATCAATGAATTTTTTTGCTAAATTTTCACGGATTTTATTCGTAATATCGACTTATTAATACATTTATTGCAATTTGCTTCATTTCAGTCGTAAAATCGACTTTCATTGTTATTTAATTTATATAATATATTCAAAAAATATTGACGACATGCACATGCGCCGAGGGGTTTTATCATTCCTAGTGCTACGCAGTATGGTGTCCTTCATTTTTTTTCTCTACGTCGAACGCCATTGTTAATTTTTATCATTTATTTCAGGTGTTTGCCAGCATGTTAGCAGCAACGATTCACTGCCGCCACCTTATGGTATGGAAAATATTCGCCCCAAAGTTCGTCTTTGAAGCTGTGGGAATGTTTGTTACTCTCATTTCAGTGATATTCGGATATTTGGTTCTCATGCGAATAAATTGTCAACTTGAGAAATTTATAAAGAAACTGAACTTTAGATAATATATCTTAGAATAAAACTATTGTAACGTAGTCTACCTCGAACTTAAAGACGTTAATGTATTGAAATGATTGATAAACTATATTGTGAATATTTCTATAACGATGTATTTTGGGGACTGGTCTTTATAGTTCTTACAAAGTTCGTGTCTACCAAAAGATAAACCCTTTTCTTCAAAAACAAGTTTCAAATTGAAACACTTTAACATACTTTCTTGTATGTACTTAATTTGAATGTAACTCGAGTACCTTTTAAATTGTATTTATTAATGGATTATATAAAAGCCATTCTTTCTATTTAAAATAGTTTCTACTTTTTGAATTGTATCATTGAAATATTATGTTAGCCTTAAATAACCAAGAAGTATAACAATATTTATATATTGTAATATATAATAACATTATTTGAAAACCAAAAAACACTAAATCATTAATTTTAACCTATGAATACTTTAGAATGAGTGTATATTGGATTCTTTAAAAAAATTAAATTTAATCTGAGACATATTTCTATCAGATACTCTAGCTTAAAATATAATAGAAATTGATAGTGGTGGAATCCCGAACTTGTTTTATTACTGATTGACAGAGATTAGAAAGAAGTAAATCTTAATAATTGTAACGTAACCTGAAATCCGTTATGAATATTCTCATAAGTTTATATCCATTGTAATGTAGATCAATTTGTTATTGTTTTAATAGCTTTGTTTTGCACATATATCTGTTTAATTACAGATCATATTAGTTGATTAATAAATTTAGAAAGACGTTTCATAATTTTTAATCTTTTGCATTGTATCAACAAATGCAATGTGGCTACGTACAATCTTTAAAATAATAATAATAACAATCTTTATTTTGAAGCATGTAAAGCACATCTACAACATTTAATGCTACACATACAACTAAACAGTGTCAAACAAAGAAACTTTCCCACCCCTACTGAGCATGAAACAATCATCAATTCAAATACTCTAGCAGGGAGTAGGGTTCTAATTTAATGAGCATATCTTTTACTTTCTTTTTGAATAATTTAAAGTTGGTAATTTTCTTGATTTCATCCGGTAACTTATTATATACTTTTATACACATATAAGAAGGATGTTTTTCAGTTAAGGTCAATCTATGCTTAGGATAATTAAAATTTAGAGTTCTTGTCTCATACTTATGGTCTGTCATATGTATAGCAAAGCTAGGTTTGTTTTTAAAGAAAAATATTAGGCATTCATACAAGTAAATACCATAGACTGTCAAGATACCATTTTTTTCAAATACTTTCTACATGAATCAAGAACTTTCAATTTTGATATTAATCTTAAAATTCTCTTTTGTATAACAAACAATCTTTGCACCTCTGAACTAGAACCCCAAAATATGATCCCATATCTTAAAACCGACTCAAAGTTTGCATGATATACCATCTTCAAACTTTTATTGTTTAAATAATTTGACAATAAACGAATACCATATCCAGCCTGACAGAGCTTACGAGATAAATAATCAATATGACTAGTCCACTTTAAGTATTGGTCTATGTAAACCCCTAAGAATTTTGTTGACTCTTCAAGTTTTATACTTATTCCATCAATTTCAACATTATTTTCTTTATTTTTAACAGATCTTTGAGTACTAAATAAAATCACTTTAGTCTTTTCATTATTAATGATTAATCTATTAGCAGTAAACCATGATTTCAACTGTCTGAAAGCCATATCCGCTTTAATCTCCAGTAATTCAAACTCCTTATCTCCCAGAATGATATTAGTGTCATCTGCAAAACATGTTATCGCATCGAAATAATCTCTTTCCAATGTACATAGATCATTAATGAAAACAATGAATAAAACAGGACCTAGAACACTTCCCTGTGGTATACCAAATTTTGATTCCGCAAATTTAGATTTATAATTTCTTCCATTATTAGTGATGCAAACACTTTGTTGACGACTTGAAAGATATGAATCAATCCAGCCTTTTGTACTACTTCTCAAACCTATCACTTCTAATTTTACTGACAAAAATTGTCTAAAAAGGCAATCATAAGCACTTGTTAAATCTAAAAATATTCCTAATCCTAATTTATCTTCCTCAAGTATTTTGATAATTACTTCAGTAAATTGATGTAGTGCTGACTGGGTTGATCTACCTTCCAAGTAACCATGTTGAGAACTATTGAAAAAACTACATTCCTTCAAAAACAAGAGTAACCTATTACAAAAAGCATGTTCAAATATCTTTGAATAACTCGATAACAGACTTATCGGCCTATAACTATCCATTGAAGTCACATCGCCTTTCTTATATAAAGGTTTGATTAAAGCAAACTTTAACCTATTGGGAAAAATTCCATATTTAAAGGAGTTATTTATAATATGCGATAACACATGTTTAATTTCATCAGTGCATAACTTTATTACACTGATTGGCACACCATCGACGCCGCTGGAAAATTTAGTTTTAATTTTGGAAATTATTTTTACTATTTCCTCCGGATCAGTTGGTTTCAAAGATAACGATTGATGGTTATATGGTTCCCTATACAAGAAAGGTACATCGTCTAGATCATCCAACATTTTAGGTATCTTTTCTAAAAGAAATTTATTAAATTTTTCAGCAGCCTCGAGTGGTTCACCCTCGAGTTCACAACCTTTGTTACAACTGTTTTTTCCCTTTATTATAGTAGGATTTTATATTTTTAAAGCGCAGTAAATTTAATGAAACTTTAAACACAAATCTATTTATGCATTTTATATTAAAAAAAATTGTTTTCATGATAAAATATTTATAATAAATTTAATTTTCCGAATACAGATACATCACTTTTTCATAAGATTTGAAAAAGTCAGTAACTTCGTCAAGACACGTTAAACTTTACCTTATCAATAGCCTTGTATTGCTAGGTTGATTTGAAAGAAAAATTAAATTCGTTAAACTGCGATATTACTTCTAAAATTGATTTATTGAGGTAACGATAAATAAGACTATATTGAATATTTTTTATATTTTATAATATAACTTTTCAACAAAGAAAATCTACATTAATAAAAAGTGGAAAAATATATGAATTTCACAATATATAACGGGGTGTTTATATGTTAAAATTACTATATAATGTATATTAATTTGTTTGAAAATTATTTGATCCGAAGAAAACTTTTTAAAAATATTATTTATCACACATTTCAATATTTTGAGAAGTTCTTTTGTTAATCTGATATTCATGACTAAAACATGTTTTACTTCAAAACATGTAAATTTGATAAGCTCTTATTATGAAGCCAAATAAGTTACAAAAAAAAATTATTATATAATTTAATGATATCTGCATTTGTTCATCACTATTTTTGCGGAAATTCATCCTGTTGTGGATTATATTACGAATATGAGAGTTGCCATTCTGACTTTAAAAAACGATTACTTAAATTCATCTCCTGAATTTTTCGTTTGTCCCTTTAAGGCTAAATTTTAATGAAAACTATTTGGTTTATTTAAAGTAAATTAACCTTTAGATTATTAACATCAACAAAAAAAATTACATTTTCAGTCGATATGGCACAATATAGGGTGTTTCTAAATTGATGCGAAATATTTCACAGGGTGATTTTTCAGCAACAATGAAGATGGTTTTTCATATAAATTTTTGTTCAAAATCACTTTTTCTCCAAGTTTCACCCCCTTAATAATCGAGTAAAAAATTCTTATTTAATATCTCCTCTATGAACTAATTCAGAAGAATCAAATTTGGTAGATTATTGATTATAATCAAATTAAAATTTATATAAGAGGGTGAAAAAATTTACCTTCATAATATTTTGCCTTATTTCAATTGATGGAAATTGCCACTTTTTTATGTCTTGACTATTTCTCGTAAAAAAATTTTTTCTTGAATCCCCTCGCTGGGAGGGGATGTAACTTGAAGGAAACTGGTTTTGAACAAAAATTTATGATATAATTTCAGCTGAAGAATAACCCTGTAAAATATTCAGCATCGATTTAGAAATACCCTGTATATACTCTATATTTTTTAATTTAATTAAACTACCCAAGCCTTATAATCAGCCACCCACGTCGTCAAATCGGTCCAATCCGGAAATTTCGAAAGCATTTTATCGAAACTGGGCGATCTCCTGATCTTCTTCGGGTGCACATAATTACCAACAACTGTGAGGTCCATCACGGGGCCGGAGTGATTTTCAGATACCGAGAAGTCCAGAATCGCATTTAAGGGTACTAGTTCTTTTCCACATGTATACACGAAGAAATAATACGGTCGATCGTTCCAGTAAATCTCGTGATCGAGCATTTTGTCCAGGAAATTCATTCCTACGAGCTTAGAGTTCTTCTTGGGCCATACGTAGAACATCGAATGATCTGGACCTGAAAAGTATACAGCCGACTAGAATAAAAATCTCAATCAATTCATCTAAAATATAACTTGTTGACCATAGTCAATTACATATATCACGTAAAATGAATAAGAAAAATTCTTTGATAATTTAAAAATTATCAAGCAGTCATCCAAGGGAGCTGGTTATATACAGGGTATTCCTTAAAGACATGCTAATATATTAAAAATTAAATAATAAGAAAACAACTTGTCTAAAAACCACAAAATGAAAATAACTTTTTATTCGACTAGTTTCGCCTGTTACAGCATTATCAAGACTGAATACATAATTGCAAAGACATCGCTTGAAAATATAAGTATTTCGGTTCGGTACCTGGGGGTGGTAAAACATAATCGATGGGTCCAAGTTATCAGAGATTTAACAGTGGGGAGTAGTTTAAGTCTAACTGGTCATTGAGAAGAATGTAATTATGGGATTTTTGGATCTTGTTTATTTCCATGGCTTCCAGGAAGTTCATTATCATACCTTTATCACAGTAATGAAGAATTTTTGGTTTGAAAGAGGATGAGATGTTATGTTTTTTTGACTCTAGATGTTCCCTAAATGCTGATTGTCCGTTTTTTAGATGTTCTTTCAGCCTGGTTTCAAAACATCTCCCGGTCTGACCTATATATGTTGAATTACATTCTTCACAGTCCATTCTATAAATTCCTGTTCTCTTCATTGGATCGACTTTTGACATTTTGTTATTAAAAATCATTCTATTCAATCTGCTGTGACTCGAAAAAGCAGTATTCAGATTATTATTTTTATAGATTGAAGAGAACAGGAATTTATAGAATGGACTGTGAAGAATGTAATTCAACATATATAGGTCAGACCGGGAGATGTTTTGAAACCAGGCTAAAAGAACATCTAAAAAACGGACAATCAGCATTTAGGGAACATCTAGAGTCAAAAAAACATAACATCTTATCCTCTTTCAAACCAAAAATTCTTCATTACTGTGATAAAGGTATGATAATGAACTTCCTGGAAGCCATGGAAATAAACAAGATCCAAAAATCCCATAATTACATTCTTCTCAATGACCAGTTAGACTTAAACCACTCCCCACTGTTAAATCTCTGATAACTTGGACCCATCGATTACATTTTACCACCCCCAGGTACCGAACCGAAATACTTATATTTTCAAGCGATGTCTTTGCAATAATGTATTCAGTTTTGATAATGCTGTAACAGGCGAAACTAGTTGAATAAAAAGTTATTTTCATTTTGTGGTTTTTAGACAAGTTGTTTTCTTATTATTTAATTTTTAATATAAATATGAACTACCACAGAGTTGATTCATCGTCCATCGAATTTACATGCTAATATGTAAGGAGGTGATTCTTCGACTCATCTTAAGAAAAAAAACTACCTATGAACATCTGTCCTAAAAGTCTTAACTTTTGAGATACAGGGTGATACAATTTTGAAAAGAAATAATTTTTTTAGTAATAACTGAGATTATATTGTAGACAACTCTAGAATATTGACTACATTTTTTTGTACATTTGGAAAAAATCTGATCTCTTAATTTGCTTTCAGTCGATGCACAAACATTTCCTCGTTGAACCAGATTTTAGGGGAATTGATCCTGAAGTGTAAAACAATTTTTATTTTTTTAAGCGAAAACCATGCATCGGCCAAAGAAAATCCATGATATCAAATTTGCTCAAAAATTGACGAGGATCTCAAAATTTATTTTTATACCAAGAGAAAGCAGTGGCGTAGTATTTTTCCTCCAAAAATATTCATTGCAAAACCCGTACGAACGCCACTGGTAGAGAAATTGAAAATTTTCATACATCACAAAATTCACCTTGATACATATAGAAGACATGTACCAAATTTTATGAAGTTGTCTACAATACTATCTCAGTTATTATTAAAAAACTGATTTTTTTTCAAAATTTTATTACCCTATATCTCAAAAGTTAAGACTTTTAGGACATACTTTCATAGGTAGTTTTTTTCTTAAAATGAGTCGAAGAATCACCCCCTAAAATATTAGCATGTCTTTAAGGAACAACCTGTATATTCCGCGACGAGAAATCTGCAAGAGTTCAAGATCTGCATACAGCTGTTTCGATCTTATCAGATCTCTACAGCGCGGCTTATTTGACATGCGCCAGTGTTGTAGACATCTTCATGTACCGGAAGTATTTGTTCTCTCAACCGGATTCTGCATTATCGGTCTAAACAGTGAATTGTTGGTTCCTATTACCTTTGCGGGAGGGCGCTATGGGTTGTTATACATATAGTAGTTAGGTCGCGTTTTGTAGTATGGAATAATAAGAAATATGTCAATTCACTCCGAGTCAAATATGCTGCACTGAAGAAATCTAATAAGATCGAAACAACTGTATGCAGATCTTGAGTCGGGGTGATTTGACATTTTTATAATTCACTGTTGCATTGTGAATTCAGATTTCGCGTCGCAGTATACATATAAACCAGCTTCCTTGGAGAATTGTTTTTACAATAATTGAAGAATTTTTCTTGTTCACTTAAGGTAATTAACATCTCATATACCTAATTGGTATTAAAATTATCAATAATGTTCGCCCAATTGTCGAAATTCGACTGTAATTTCTCAAATTTTCAAATTGATATTGAGGTTTTCTTGTCAGAGTGTATTAATTCTACTCTGGAATGTTTTGAGCTTGGGCAGCATTCTCTCTCATTGTTTCTTGACTTAACGAAAGCATTTGACTGTGTCTCTCGTGACGAACTTTTGTACAAACTTGAAAGTTATGGATTTGATGAGACATCAAAAAGTTTGATATGCTCCTTTCTAACTGACAGATATCAAGCAGTGTATGTGGATGGTGTGTATTCGGAGTTGCGGCCATTGAGCATGGGTGTGCCTCAAAGCTCTATCATGGGTCCCATACTGTTTTTGATCTATGTGAATGATTTTCCTGACTTCATGCCTGAAACTAACACACTGCTTTTTGCTGATGACACCACTTTATCAGTCAAGTCATATGATATTGGAGTTTTGAGAGAGACAGCTGAGGAAGCATTGATGAAGGCATTCAAATGGTTCGCGGGGAACAAACTAAGCATGAATAATTCTAAGACACGGCAGCTTCTTCTTAGTTTAAGAAGTAAGGCTGATCCATCCAATGCAAGTGTGAAGTTTCTTGGAGTTCACCTTGATCATAACCTTAGCTGGGGTATCCATGGGGACAGTGTAGCATCTAAGGTCAGTAGGAACACATTTGCTCTTAGAGTTTTGGCGGCGTCGCTGTCACCAGGTATTCTCAGAGTGGTGTATTTTGCTTTGAGTCCCATCTGAGATATTGTGTAATTGTTTGGGGTAATTGTGCCAAGCGTGATACTATATTCAGACTACAAAAACGAGCATTGAGAATAGTAGGCGGTCTTGGTTATCGTGAATGCTGTAGAAATAAGTTCAAGGAGCTTAAAATTTTAACTTTTCCTTCAATTTTTGTATTAGAAAGTTTGATGTATGTGCACAAAAGGAAGAGTTTGTATAAGGTTAATTCCGATACCCATTTTCACAACACCAGAATTAAGTCATTGATTAGAAAGGACCATGTGAGGCTTGGAAAATCACAAAGAGGCCCGAATTTTTATGCTGTAGACATGTACAATAAGCTTCCGTTATGGCTGAAGGATCTCACAAGCGATCAGTTCAGGATTATTGTAACGAGGAATCTGATAAAAACTGCCATTTACTCAGTTGGAGAGTTTTTAGAGTTTGAAATATCGATGTGATTTCTTTTCTGTCAGATGCTTGTTTTTTTTTTGTGATTTTTATATTATTTGTGATGTGTATATTTACTCTCATTTGGCTTATTGAGCATTTATCCTTGTGTGTGAATATTTGTTAATTTTACTTCTAATGACTGACATATGTAAACAATTGAAAAATTTGTGTTAACATGAATAAATTATCTATCTATCTATCTATCTATCTATCTATCTATCTAATATATAACATTCTTGTGTCACAAAGTTTGTTACCATACTCCTCCGAAACGGCTTGACCGATTCTCATGAAATTTTGTGTGCATATCGGGTAGGTCTGCGAATCGGCCAACCGCTATTATTCATCCCCGTAAATATTAAGGGTGGTCCACCCCTAAAATTTGTTTTTTTATTTTCAGACAAAATTTTATGTTCTATTTTTTTTATGATACAACATTCAAAAATACATACAACCCTAAATTTTCACTCCTCTACGATCAAACCCTGTTTTTTATTTGTTAAACTCCTTCGAAATGACTCGACCGATTCTCATGAAATTTTGTGTGCATATCGGGTAGGTCTGAGAATCGGCCATAATCTATTTTTCATCCCCCTAAATGTTAAGGGTAGTCCACCCTTAATTTTTTCTTTATGTTTCAGACAAAATTTTCTGTTCTATTCTTTTTATGATACAGCATTCAAAAATATATATAACCCTTAATTTTCACCTCTCTACGATCAACCCCTATTTAGATAGATAAAAATAATTTATATGGCAGAACAACGTTTGCCAGGTCAGATAGATTGATAGATAGATATGTAGATAGATAGATAGATAGATAGAAAGATAGATAACTATCTAGAGAGATAGATAGAGATACATTAACAGATAGAAAGACAGATAGATAAAAATAATTTATGGGGCAGAACGTTTGCTGGGTCAGATAGATTGATGGATAGATATGTAGATATATAGATAGATAGGTAGGTATACGTCGGCAGATAGATGAATAGATAGAAAGATAGATAGATAAAAATAATTTATATGGCAGAACGTTTGCCGGGACAGCTAGTTTCAATATAAAATTAAAGAATAAAATACAAAGCTCAAAACTTTGAGTTGTTACAGTTCATATTTTAATATCAACATTATTTGAGTGGAATACTAAATCAGAACAACACTTTTACAATTAAATACATAATATATCCTATTAAGTCTACATTATGTATAAGAAACATCTACTACGCTCTTGAATTCATTGTCTAAAAATGTTGCAATTGGAAATAATATTTTAGAGTTGCAACTTCTTCTTTTAATTATTGTTATTGTATCTTTGTTTGTAGAATCTTTTGTTTTTATAATTTGACAATTTTCTCATTATTATTTATTATTAATATATGTATTTATTTCAATAGTTATGTAAATTAACATATTTTACTTTTTATTTTATTCTTAATTAATTTTCTGCTCCCTCTGTTGCAGAATGTCGCCTCATTAATGACTAGAAAAAATCCTTATGAAGAACAAAATATTACGTTTTAGTCCTTTTTATTACTCTCAGAAGAAGCAGATCATAACCCTAAGGAGATAATTCGTGTACGTAAGATAGAGATCAGTCGTTGAAAAATCCAAGGTAAGTTCAAGCACCAATTTTCGAATTTGTTTTGCACAATAATACTTTTTGTATATAATATAGGTTGAAATTACTTACCAAAAATTGTAATGTTATATTGAACAGTAGTTTGGGATGTCCAAGTTTTTGAATTTACCCTCATATCTACTGATTCTGTAATTATTGGAATGGGTGCCGGAATCCAAGTGCTATGTTTCCTTCAGGAAAAATAATAAATTAATAAATATTGATTACATTTTAATAATCGATGACGCGCGTTTCGAAGTACTACTTTTTCGCCAGATGCTGACTAAATAATAATAATTATTATTTATTTTACTTTTTTCTCTGACCACATTATTTTAAAAGGGATTTCTTACTTTTTTCATGGGTTTTAAGATTTTGCGCACCTCCACAGCTTCTGCTGATCGAGTTAGTGGGTTGAAATTTGGTACGTGGATTGAATTGATACGAGGGTTGCCTTTTATATTTCGGGATTGGGCAATCCTAGTGCTGCCATCTGTCAACTGACGTTTCTATAGTAAAGTTTAGAAAGTACATACGTACTCAGAACGTGTTGACGTACGAACGCTATTTGTCTTGTTTTCCTAACTCGTGTTTTTCCAAATTCGTGACAGCCAAAAAATGGAATTAAATCGAGAACATTTTTGTGCGATTATTTTTTACAACTTTCGGCGTGGGTTAACTCAGCAACAGTGCATCGATGAACTTAATTTGATTTTTGGTGATGAAGCACCATCAAGGACAAGTGTTTATAGATGGTTTACGCCAGTTTCGACAAGGTAGTCCAAAATCAGTAGTTGTTCCGAAAAACATTGATTCTGTGCGTGAACTGATACTGCAAGATCGTCATATAACGTATCGTGAGATTGAGGCAACCTTGGACATTAGTGGGACCAGCATACATTCAATATTGCACGAACATTTGGCTGTAAAAAAGATTTGTTCGCGTTGGATCCCACATAATTTGACAATTGCTCAAAAAAATGCTCATGTCAATTGGTCGCAAGAAATGCTCGAAAAATACGATCGCGGTTCTTCTAAACATGTCTATGACATCGTGACAGGTGACGAATCGTGGATCTACGCGTATGAGCCCGAAACTAAACAGCAGTCGACTGTATGGGTCTTTCAAGGCGAGCCAAACCCAACAAAAGTCGTTCGGGCTCGAAGCACTTCGAAGCAAATGGTCACCTGTTTTTTCGGAAAAATTGGACCTGTCTCAATTGTACCATTGGTACAACGAAGAACGCTCAATTCTAAATTGTACACAACCATTTGTTTGCCAGAAGTCTTCGGAGAAATAAGAAAAACCAACCGACGAACACGGATCATTCTCCACCATGACAATGCCAGCTCGCACACATCGGCTCAAACAAGAGACTTTTTGAGCACTCAAAACGTCGATTTGATGAGTCATCCGCCGTATAGTCCTGATTTGACACCCAATGACTTCTTTTTATTCCCAAACATAAAAAATAATTGCGAGGTCAACGTTTTTCGACACCTGATGAAGCAGTTGATGCATTCAAAATACATACATGTTTCGAAGGTACCTCAAACGGAAGTGAAAAAAGTGCTTCGAAAATTGGTTTATTCGTATGCAAAAGTGTATTGACCTTAAGGGAGAATATTTTGAAAAGCAATAAAGCCATTTTCGATAATAAATAGTCATTCGTTTTCTCTAATCCCGAAATATAAAAGGCAATCCTCGTATTAGGGAAGTGCCCATTTGGGTTCTAAATTTATTTCTTTCACCACCGCAATTTTAAAGTTGAAATTTCGAGGGTTTTTTTTAGGATTTTCGTTGCGCATCTCTTCGTCCACTTCAAATTCAGTTAAAAGGCTGAAAATTTATATGTGAAGTCAGTTGAGATGTTTTCAAAGCTGCAATTTTTATGTAGAAGTTTCTTATCAATCGCTCCTTATTGACTTAGAGATTTAACAATTTGTATGTAAGAAATAACAATATAAAATATAAACTTTAAAATAAAAACACTTGGCTTATGTTTCACAATATAAAAAATATTTAGATACTGTATTTTGCAGTAGCGAAAAGTCGACATGTTTCGAGTTATGAACCATTATCAAGTCTTGATAATGAGTTCATAACTCGAAACATGTCGACTTTTCGCTACTGCTAAATACAGTATCTAAATATTTTTTATATTGTGAAACATAAGCCAAGTGTTTTTATTTTAAAGTTTATATTTTATTCTTTATGATGTTTCACCAAGTGATATGCGAGAACTCAATCTCAGAAATAACAATATAAGCAAAGATTCTACCTTAGTGACAGAGCTCTGCTGCTCACGTGTTTTTTTCTTGAAGAAAGTTTATAGAGAGAAATTCTTATTGATCTTTTGAATAAAAATGTTTATGTGTACCATATTCCCATATTTTCACCGCTCAAGCGTTTTTTTTACTTCTACTAACTTTACAACGTTTAAAATGCATATCGGATATGATATTTTGTGTACAGTGTAATATTGAGTAATTTCTAATAAACTACAATTAATTGACACCCATATTTCAATAGTTATAAAACCTGTTACAATAATAAAAGCTAGTAGTGTCGAGCGAGGTTTGTACCTGAATTGGTGACCGACCAATTGAGAACACCATGATCTGTAATCTTTTTTTCTTGCATAACGCTTTTAAGAGATAAAAATCCCTATTAGCATTCAAAATGGTTTATCATACTCAACACATGCAAAAAGATATTATGCTCATAAAAACTTATTTTCTGTAACTTTGATGTAGATCTAAATATATCATATTTTTGATACTAATATAAATACTAACACTATCTCAGTCATCTTTGGATGGGCGAGCGGAAGACCACAAAGTAAAAAGTTATTGCAGTCTTCTTCCAGATTTTTAGCCCTCTTGATTTCATCAACATACTTCTTTGCGCTATGAGGTGAATTTCGATCCATATTCAAAAAGAAATAACCAGAATCCTTTTTGATAACACCACCATCCTCGCCGTGAAAAGTTCTTTGACTATGCTGTAAAGATAAACACAAAAATCAATAGCGAGTGTATCTAAACCACGTAGAAAATTAAAAAAGGAGAAATTGATCGTATTCAGTGTCACCACCTGGTGGCTTTGATGGGAAACTTCCGATTTGGGGTGAATCCCAAACAGAACAAGACATTGTGTTTCTATCTACGCCTCTATTGTCTGCCTATACCTATGCTACGAATTTAGTAAAGACTAGTGAGAGGCTCCATCGCCCATTAAATAGATCCGTGAAAAATATAGATCGAGAAAAATATAGTTTCTCGAACGCCGAGGAGTGCTAATCCCGTCCCTGCCTCTGTCGAACGGGCACACAATCTACTCGCTGTCAATCTCGAGTTCGTGCGGAATCGGGTAGATGCTACTACCTCATTGGGCCTCGCCGTGCCGAAACTTCTCGATAGAATTCAACCCGTCCAACTATCGACTCTAAAGGCGATCACGTGAATTCGAGTCCATGGGACGCGAAAATAGTTGAAAGTGTCGGGAATGCTGCCGTTTTAGCGAATTTCGGAGAAACGTCAAACTTTAAACGTTCGATATCGAAAATCGGCGTCTCGGATCGAGGCGAGACGTAGCCTAAGCACTACGGAAAGGACGTGGGCGATCGACGGGGCCCTTCGTTCCCCGCGATTCGCGGCCGATCTCCTTATCTCGGCTACATAAGTTTGCCAAAATGCGGCCTTCGGCCGCCTGCATTTTGGGAAGTCCAAAATGGCAAACCAATTATTTATTTAGTATTATATACTAGTGAGAGGCTTTCCCGCCTATAAAATAGATCCGTGAAAACTATAGATCGATGAAAATATAGTTTTCCGAACCACAATGAGTGCAAAGCCTGTCCCTGCCTCTGTCGAACGGTACGCAACGCGTCAAGTGCTGAGCCCGTCCCTGCCTCTGTCGAACGGGCGTGCCATCTGCTCACTGTCAATCTGGAGTTCGTGCGGAATCGGCTAGATACTACGACCTCGTTGGGTCTCGCCGTGCCGAGACTTCTCGATAGAATTTAACCCGTCCAACTATCGGCTCGAAAGGCGGTCACGTGAATTCGAGTTCATGTGACGCGAAAATAGTTCTTAAGTGTCGGGCATGCTGCCGTTTTCGCGAATTTCGGAGAAACGTCAAACTTTGAACGTTCGATATCGAAAATCGGCGTCGCGGTCGGGAACGGGACATAGCCTAAGCACTACAAAAAGGTCGACGGCAATCGACGGGGCCCTTCGGGCCCCGCGATTCGGGACCGGTCTCCTTATCTCGGCTTCACAAGTTTACCATAATGCGTTTTGCGTTTTAGGAAGTCGAATTTGGCAAACCAATTATTTATTTAGTATTATAATATTAAATATTAACTAATTGTGTTTCTTATGACTAACTAACAAGTAGCCACAGCTGAATAAATTGAAATTCAAATAAGTTTGATTAATCAAAAAAAAATTATTTTCGATTAAATTATTTGATACATTATTGACTTCAGACAAATAGTATATTTCACAATCTTTCATTTGTAACTGCAACATAATAAATAAAGAGGTTTTTCACAATATACGCAAATGCCTATAGTGGTAGTCATAATATAGTAACAGTGAAATATTGATAAATGTATCCTAATGATGTTATTTCAATTTCATAATCGATATTAAAAGGATAATTGAACAGTTTTAACGGCAGTTTTTTGAATACTCACCAGAATCCAGAATCTCTGTGGTGTCGGTGATTGAGGGTCACCAGAATATGGAAAACTCAATGGAGTGAAAACGATGGCAAAGCATATAACGAACACTGCCGACAATATTTTATAGAAGTTTGCTGGTCTTCTCAGAAGCGAAATTAAGAAATACTGGAATAAAGAAATGTTTTAAATTCAAACTGACACTGAAGAGGATAAATATTTAATTGATAGTGTCCGAGATGCTCCACATGTGGTAAAAACTTCCTCATCTTCATAACTTTTTACACCTAGAGTGAAATGTTTTTATTTAGAAAATAATTGTTTATAAAATCTGTTCTCTATATCGACAAGGTTATTCACGCTATACGATCTATGTTATGATTACTTTTTAGAATTATTTTCTTATTATACAGCGTGTCACAAAAGCCCAAAAAGGATCAAAGATGCATTTTTCCAATAGAAACCTGTATAGTATTGCATTTTTAGGTTCTCCAATCAAAATAATAGTTGTGTTCCAATAAGACTTATAATGTCTTAACCTTTAGGTTTTTAAAATATGTAATTTGCCAAAATATAACATAATTTTCATATTTGAAATACTTAAGAATATCTAAGTTATGTGAGGGAAGTGTAACAATAGATCATATCAATACAGTATTCACCTGAGAACAGTTAGAGATATTCAACAAACCGAAACGTCGTGTATATTCAATTTCAAAATTTCATACACTAATCTAATTTTTTTTTCAGATATGAGCAATTTCCGTTCCAATATATCAATCTACTAAATGAATTTATTTTTAAGCTATATTGTCAATCCATAGTATTTGAACTTGTCATTTGTACACTAATCTCAATTTCATTTTTCAGATACAACTTTTCTCCCTATATTTTGTAGACAATGGAAGTCCAGAAATCTAGTAATGAATAAAATACATTGTCCAACACTTTTTAACTTACGTAAGGTGTCATAACAAGAAGTGTGAGAAGAATTGCACCAAATCCTATTATCAAATCGGGTATCTTGTTGCTTCCTATACGTCCTGTCAATGGAATGAAAAACGAAAATAACTCCAATGCGAGGTTCATTGAGAAAGTGGTCGGTAAGATTGAAATAATGATGTAGACTATTTTCCATAACCAATCTATGAAAAAAAACATATATGTAAGAAAAACTTTCTTGAAATCATCTGGGTAATATACGATTAATTAATAAATTATCTTCAATCCAAATTCAATTCCGAAATGCAGATTTTGCGTCTCGGAATACATATATAAGATTGTTTGTTAATTTTGAATTGTTTAATAATTTTTCTTATTCACTTTATGTGATATATGATCTAGTATATTATACATAATTTGATTACATACAAACTTACCTGAACGTTCTATGCGTAATGTGAGGATCACAATGTACGCCAAGGTATTGAATAAAACTATCATCAATAAAGGATAAGTAGTCCTGATTCCTGATAACGTAACCGCTAGTAAAGTAGCTCCCCAAATTAATGTTATCATTTGGGCCTGTACGAAACAATTTGCACATCGGGGAATGTGCTGAAATAAAAAGTTTCAACTTCAGAATACAGTTTAAACGATTACATCATTTGAACATTACATCAAAGGCATGGTAAATGTTAATAAAAATAACTTTTTATAGTATCTGGATTTTATACAGACAAATACTAAAACCCATTACCGAGCGACTCAAAAGTCATATTTGCATCTCTCAGTTTACATTCCATATTACAATAATCATCAAGTGAATAATTATATGGCAATTAATAAGTAAATGTTCATTAAAAATTCAATACATTTTGATATTCTGAATCTAACAGTTTGTGACAATTTTCAATTCAATTCAAAGGTTTTTATTTAGCTTATAAAGCTACATAAATTCACACATTTCTGACACAAATAAAGCATAAAAATAAAATATTTAAAAACTATGATAAAACTTAACCAAAATATACTAGATTAAATTTAAAAGTCTGTTTTATTTCAATTAATACTAGTAAGGTCTTTGATTTAATAATAAATATTCTTTCAGTGATGATTTAAACTTGTTTAGGGATGATTGATTCTTCACACTGATTGGTAACTCGTTAAACATTTGAAGACCTTTATGACATAAAGAGTTTTGTCTTTTCACGCCTGTCTCCAAGTGAAAGTTCATTCTATTTCTTGTATTGTGGCCATGAATATCACAGTTTCGCTTGAACATATTTAGTACGTTTTCAGGAAGGATACCATACTTTATTTTTGAAACCAAAACCAGTACATTATATTTAAGAAGGTTTTTAACATTCAACCATTCCAAGATCGACAGCATGTGTTTAATTGGTGTGTATCTGTTGGCTCTTAATATCGTTCTCATAGCTTTATTTTGGAGAAGTTGAAAATTATCAATTACACATTTGTTACTAAAGTACAGCAGGCTGGAACAATAGTTTAAATGTGGTAATATTAGTATATTATATAAGTTTTTTCTTGTATCCAGGTTTAGATTGTCTGATAGTCTATATAGGTAATTAACTTTAATAGAATTTTTTTGTGTCACGTTTGAAAAATGTGTTTTAAAATTCAGATTTCTATCAATTACCACTCCTAAATATTCAATTTCGTCCACTATCTCCAAAGATTCATTTTCAATTTTGATGTCCAGATTTTGTTCGTTAAATGAGCCCAGAAACTTTTTTTTCCCAATAACCATTGCTTTGCTCTTTTTTGTGTTTAGTTTAAGTTTACAGAACTTCAACCAGTCTTCAATATTTTTTAAATCTTCGTTTAAAACGGCACAAGCTTTCACTATGTCCTTGCTTTTTAAATATATTAATGCGTCATCGGCAAATAATTTTATTTTTGAATATTTTAACACTTTAGGAAGATTATTAATGTACAGTATAAATAGAAACGCCCCTAAAATGCAGCCCTGTGGCACGCCTACATTATTTTCCTGTTCCGTTGAAATGTTTTTCCCGATTGATGTTTTTTGTTTGCGACCATCTGAATAGTTTGTCAACCATTTTAATACTTTACCCCCAACGCCATATTTCTTGAGAATTTCTAGTAGTAGCTTTCTGTCTATTGTTTCAAATGCCCGTTTCAGGTCCAGGAAAATGGCTATCACAAACTCGCCTTTATCTAGCGTTTGTCTCCAATCCTCTAACACACTAACGAGGGCTGTTTCAGTTGAATGCTTTTCCCTGAACCCTGACTGCTCATCTACCAGAATTTTGTTCTTTTCAATATGATCTTTAAGGTGATCAAATACTACACTTTCAATAAGTTTTTCTACGATAGGTAGCATATTTATGGGCCTTAGGTCGCTTTCTTCGATAGAATTTTGAACTTTTTTTACTGGTATGATTGTGGAGCATTTTAATTTATCCGGCACTATTCCTTCTGTTAGTGACGAATTTATGAGATCCAATAACGGTTTTCTTAGACTTTCTAATTTAATAATTTCAGCGCTAATATTATCAGTTGTTCCTTTCTTTTTCATTTCAGTTATATATTTATTTAAAGTTTCAGTATTAATGTGGGTAAAATCTGGTATTACTTCGACTTCGTTTTCAGCACATGGTCTATAGTTCTTGACTTGTGGGATTGTGTTAACTAGCTCTTCCTAGGTTAAAAACCCAAACACTTAAAATATGCTTGCTACATCATTCAAACAGTTTCAATATAATATTTTTTGTTTATTATAATGGCCCTAGTGCCATTTCACAGCTTATAGTTATAAGCTAAAATAACAAAAACGCTATAATATTTACGTAAGTATATTATGTCAATCACTTTTATTATCAGACTTAAAAAAAAACAAAGATTTTCTGCCTATATTTGTGTGTTTACAATTTTTCCAGTCACTGTAACAATAGTCTAAAAAAATAGACTAGTAAACTAGTAAAATTAGGGGAAGTCATGCAATCCTGTAAGTTTTAATCTTCATCGATCTATCATCATTTATGATATGGTTGAGTTAAAAAGCATACACCTACATTCTTTGTTTTACCAAATATATAATATTTTGTCTCACAAATAGTAATAACATCAACTAAATGAAGATTTTGGAAAAAGAATAAGGAATAAATCGAAAGAAATTATTTATATTTACCATTGGACGAATCAACAGTAACATCGGAGTCGATGTTAAGACTGTAGGAAGCACATAAAGTCCTAACACTAGCCAAGGATTCCCATACCAAGTCATACTGTAACTCGCAAAATCTAGGAAAAATGCCAGAAAAATCACAGAAACGAAAGCTAACAACCATCCAAAAAGCGTCACGGCCAAAATTTGAGCGAAGTAAAAAACCGTGTCCACTGTAACATCTACAATGCAAAAGAAAACACATTAAGTACTATGTATGAAAGATCATTTTATACGGTGAAAAATATGATTAAATGCAAGTTGTTCGCAAACTGAAAGGTAGATTTAAAAATAATACGATTATTATATTTGGTAAAATCAACTACTGATGTAGATTTTTTAATTTTGTTAATTGATTATACCCTGCTAAAAATATTTTCAAAATGCAAGACACACTTGGCTTACATTTCACTGTTATAGAATACTCCTAAATATGTTTCATGTTGGCAACACTTAGGAGTACATATAACAATCTAAATACTTGTTTTCTAATTAAATTCAAGGTAGCCCAATACAAGAACTAACTTTAAGTCTACCTGCTCAATGCGTATGGACAAATAATTTATGTCAACTTTGATAATATCCATAATCTCATATTCAGTGTTATAATTTTATTGGTGTAAGTTTTAGGTTTTATTTATATCTATGAAACGAGTTTTATTAGAAGAAAATTAGCTGAAACTAGCCATAACCATTCCTCGGATAAAATTCACTTTAAAAACCTTCTAAATGATTAGATTAAATTCGTATATACTTGATTTTTATTCCTCGATGCAACAATTTACCTAATATATATTAAATTCATATTAATAAAAAGAGTGTGTGTGCGCCAATTTACAGACGGCAGAAGTGAAAAGAAAAGTAGCCTACTTGGCTTGGGACCGAAGCAAGTATTAGGATACGTCCAAAATGCACGCCGGCTTTCGGAGTCAGACAACAGACGCCGCCAATCGGCGTGCTTATATTCCTATGCTTTTAAATTGAGCTGTCCATAGTGCACCTGCGCGCATACTGCCTGAGTTCTGGTCGTCAGACGTTTACCGGAATGATGTTCATTCTGCAACCTGCCGCTGGTTCTGTTAATTTTGCGTTGTAACGTTATTGCTCGCGCATCAACGTTAGTTGTGCGCAAGCTGGTTATTCCACTGGAGGGGCAAGACACTGCCTATATAACCCGAGCACCGAGAATGCAGAAGGCAGTTCTTGGGAGGTACTGACTCCTAGGAACTCTCTCCTAGACTGGGTATTGACCAGTCTCCCGTCCTTCGGCAAGTATTGATTGCCGACAAATCCCGGAGACAGGGTATTGACCAGTCTCTTCCCGTTCCGTCCGACAAGTATTGATTGTCGGAAATCCTCGTAGGTTGGGTATTGACCAATCTATTCCGTTCCGTCCGACAAGTACTGATTGTCGGAAACCCTCGTAGGTTGGGTATTGACCAATCTATTCCCGTTCCGTCCGACAAGTATTGATTGTCAGTAATATTCTTAGATTGGGTATTGACCAATCTATTTCCGTTCCGTCCGACAAGTATTGATTGTCGGAGAATTCATATAGACCGGGAGCTGACTCTCAGTGGTCAACGAGGTTGACCAGCTGGCGGCGATGAAACCGACCCCGTTCCCCGGAATCACGTCAAGCAGAATCGCGAACCTAAGAACGCAGAGATCCAGCACATCCCTACACTTCGCTCCATCCTCTACTGACAAAGGACTGCCTGCGCACTGGAGGTGCGGTCGACGCAGCGAAACGAGACCAGAGCAGAAGCCGATGCGCGCTGGGTCATACTGTACAAATATTTGATTTCTGTTAATAATTTACTGTAAATAAACTTGTATATAACTAAAAGATACCTTCTTTATAATTCAGGAGAAACCGACATGAAAAGTCCGTTACAGCGTTCAGTGTTCTATTTGTTCTTTAATAAGCGAATACAAGATCATTCAAATATTCAATAAATCGGTTTTCATCGGCAAGTAATTGCGGAAGAAAGTGCAAGTACCCGTAAAAAAATTTTTTTTAATGTATCATTGTCGCTAAGTAGCAATAGAGCTGCTGCCTTTTATCTTGTAAGTTCCATGTTACAATGATGTGTTTAAAAAGAGCTTGTACTTTCCATAGATTGATTGTAATTTATTAATTGGATGGTTTTCACTTCTCGTTGGTTTTAATTTAATTGTAACATTGTCACTAAGTAGCAATAGAGCTGCAGCCTGTTCTCTTGTAAGTTCCATGTTACACTGATCTGTTTTGCAGATTACTCTGTCGGCGTCGACAATAAGCTTTCATTATGGCCACACCTACCTGACGCTCGGAATCAGACAGTCGGCGCCGAGAATCTGAATGAGACTACCAGCGTGCATCTTGGACGTACACTTACGCATATACGACGCCATTTCTCTAGGTACGTTTCAGTAATCCAAAGTCCTACAAAACACATATATAGTGAAGCGACTAGGAAAGCCTGAACAAAGAGGATACGAAGATTATAGGAATGTATTCTATCTCATTCTCTCGCAAGCTAAATCCTAATTATGACTAAGTTTGTCTTTTTTTGGTGTCACTTTTTCTTATCATCGAATTTTCAAATCACAACGGCGCTAAAGAAGCTTCACTTTAAAATATGTCCTGTTCCTCGATATTTCTTTTATAGTATTCAATTTTGTTTTGAAATTCTAGCGTAAAATATCAAAATAGTTTATAAAAACATAGTGCATACAAGTTTAACTTATTCATCTTAAGTATATGAATGAGTACTACAACATTTCACTTACCTAAGTTAAATCTTCTCAAAGTAATCAAAAATGTTAACAGTGATATTGCAACTACAATCAAATTAAGAATGAAAGCTGTAGTGCTTGTGTAAGATATGAAGAATCTTCCAAGGAAACCGAAAAACACCATGTTTCCAGTTCTGGGATTCTTGCTTACAAGCTCTGGATTGTTGGCTATGGCTTCAACTAAAGACATCGTATTATCACCCACTTGCTGATAAGAACC
Organism: Cynegetis impunctata; assembly: GCA_030704885.1. Lineage (NCBI taxonomy): Eukaryota > Metazoa > Arthropoda > Insecta > Coleoptera > Coccinellidae > Cynegetis > Cynegetis impunctata. The sequence continues at coordinate 140,704 of JARQZK010000854.1, forward strand.
AAGTGGGATGTTACTGAATCCATCGTATTTAGTGTGGTATCTATAACCGTCTCTGACGAATGCCATGTCTATACCTGGATGGAAAAAATAATTACGTTTAAACTGTTGAATAAGGATATATTGCACATTTCCAGAAATTGTGCAATTAGTAGTAAATATTTATTTTCAACAATTGTAGCAGTTTACTCCATCTACAAAGATGAAAAATGTCCAGATAATACAATATCAACTACAAAAAGAAAGTATTCTTTAAAATTATGAGGTTCACAATCTATTATGAATTTGTGGACTTTTTTTAAACTATTGGGAAAACATAATAAGCGATACGCCCCCTACCGATGTCGAATATTACTAGAGCATGGGAGATAGATTGCTTTGTTTACATCTGTTAACGTGTATTTTATATGAGAAGTTGTTGAGTTTCAATTGTATTTTGGATCGTTTACAAACGTTCAGAAGAGATGAATCACTATTGTTGTGTATTCTATTGTTCATCTTGGGCAAAAAAAAACCGAATATAGCTTACATACCTTTCCGAAAGCTGGACAATTCAAAGTTGCATTCCAAACAAAGTTGGGAAACAAGGAAATGATAGACAGAAGAAAGGTGTGGATTCATAACTTGAAGATTGAAAAAAAATGTCTGAACATAAGAGAGTTGTTCTTTACAGTTTACTGAGAATAATTATTTTCCCTGCAGTAAGTTTGTGGATTTTACTAGATAGAATTATACCAACTAATGATGTGCAATTTTCAGCTAACCGAAAACGTAGAGTTTTTGAAGTCCAATGCTATTACAACAAAAAATGTTCCACTTTTATCGGAATCTGAACCTGGGCCATCATCCAGAGATTCTAGATTATTGTATTTTCTTTCATGTAACAACCAGAGATACTATTAAAATAATAAAAACAAATGATGTTTATTTGCAAAATCAAAATAACAGTTTATCATAACATCAATAATATGAAATAAAACTTGACTCTATAGCTAGGTAAAAACTAAAATATTCATATTAAAAAAATTAAATAATAAGAAAACAACTTGTCTAAAAACCACAAAATGAAAATAACTTTTTATTCGGAATAAAAAGTTATTTTCATTTTGTGGTTTTTAGACAAGTTGTTTTCTTATTATTTAATTTTTTTAATATAAATATGAACTACCACAGAGTTGATTCATCGTCCATCGAATTTATTTTAAAATATTCAATTATATAATCAGGAAAACAGAGATTCTATCAAAAAAAACAGACTCTCAGAAGTCCACCGTACTTTTAGGAGAGCTGTTATACGTCAGGAAAATTCAAAAAATATAATAACTTATTACGTTCAAACCATTCAAGCAGAGTATTCATATAAATTCTTCTTTCATTTCATGTTGTTTCTTTCAGCTTTGCTGGTAAGTACTTAGTTTTGTCCATTATACTCAAAAATTCTTCAGTTCGTAATGAAAGTAGACATGTCAGAGATGTTTTCTTGAAACTTTTGAAAGTTTTTTTATTTTTTAAATAAATAGGTGTTCTATCATACAGCCTTTTCATGAGGTATACATAGTTCCTTCAACCAATTAATTTATTCGTCCTATACTTTATTTTATTATTGATTTTCATGTTCAATGATAAAAACTCAGTGTAAATTTCAACTTGATGTAGGTAGATTATGTACTGTTGAACAGAGATAATATTGTCCTCAATCGAAACACAATGAACCACTAGAAAATACGAAGTCCAAAAAAACACAAATTACGGAGCTAAACGTTCGAAAACTCAAAATGAAATGAGCGTAAATACCATTAACAATTAATCTAAACAAACAGCTAATCTCCCATGCTCTAGTACCGATATTAGCCGTTCCGGCGCTACGATCTTAATTTCGGACGCCAATTAAATTCTTGAATATTTCGGAGCTTTCCAGGTAGCACATTGAACACTTTTATTGCATTATAGAAGAGATACTTTTCATTACTAGGAAGTGTTGAGTTTCAGTGCCATATTTATTTTCCATTACACAATTGTGCTGATACAAAGTATTGAAACGCTAAACTGTGTAAGTATCATTGTATCAACACTAGGAATTTTACTGTGTTACCCAGGCCTACGCCACTGAACTTACCTACCATATTCCCAAAATCCCTGAATATCCTGAAATCGGTATCAGAAGGTATGACATTGGCCTGAAACAATTCCTCGGACGCGGCCTGTGCCAATGGATGAGGAACCTTTCCGTAGTCATCGTTGAGCCACGGCCTGTTCGGTCCAGTCTGAAACATACTGATGCCGCCTCCCGCGCCAGCCGCCTCCAAGTTGATCACAGCTCGGCATTCCGCCGCCCATTTGTGCTTAGCAACGAAGCCATGACTCGCTTGGAGCGCCGACTCCTCGGCCCCGTTAAATAGGAATACCACGCTGTACAGCGGGCGGGTTTCGTGCTTCGAGAACTTCCGCAGGACTTCCAACATGGCGGCACAGTTGATACCATCATCACTGCCACCTGGTGAGAAAATACAACTGTAAAATAAATGATAAAGAGTTATCGCTAAAAACACTTGGTGAATCATTTTTAAATAATCTGCAAAAATCACACCTTGTTGACAAAATTCAAATATTTAGTTTTACTTAAATAAACTGGCGGTATCAGGGGTGAATTGAAATATACCTGTTCAGATTCCAAAGTGAAAAAAAGACACTAAAGTAATTGGAGAGGCTGTAAAGGTGAGTGAGGCTTTGCAGAACAGGTTGGCTCCCTCTCTAACCCCTCTAAAAAGCTGAATTTATTTATTTCTACTAAATTCATTTTTACTTGTTTAAAGCATATCGAATAAATATATAACAAACTAGTAGTTGTATCAAGAAATGAAAAAAATTTCATATTCAATAAACGTTTTACGGCTTTTGCTATTATATCTTGGATATAAATAACACAAAACTTTTTTAACAAGAATTAAAATAATTGGATATTCTAGATATCATAGAAATTAAGAAACGTCACCGTATGTATTTCAACACCATTGAATTTAAATAAAACCAACTACTTTTATTTTAATATGTATTTTGATACTCTTGGGAAAGTGACTCTGAAACATATAGGGAAATATTAATGAGGGTTCTGAGTTTGTTTTTGTTTTAATTATTCAACTGTAAGAGTTTACTGCAAAAATTTTGTTTTTCTCTGAGTTTAAAAAAGCCTTCTAGATTATATGTGTATTTATGTACTTTTAAAATATGTTCAATTTCATTCAGACAACAAATACCAAATATAGAAAATATATCATGCACAAAATAAATTTACTATTTCTTAAAATTAATTCATAAAAATTAATTGTAATAACCTGGACTAGTAGGCACTGAATCAAAATGAGAATTCAGTAGTAAACTATTATTGGAATCCTGACCATGTAGTTTGGCTATCACGTTTTGTACATTAGCATATATATTAACTTTTCCAGTAGGTCTTGTATCTAAAAAGTAAGATCCGGTGACAACTTGTATATCAAGCTCTATCTTCTGAGCTTTATTAGCATCGTGTATAATGTCTATAATTTGTTTTTTCAAAAATTCAACTGCAAGTACTTCATTTTCATGGGAACCTACCACACGCGGTCCCAGATCTGTCAGATATTTCAGGTCTTCTTGGGCTCTTTCTGCTATGAATCTATCAGGATACATCGACTAGAAATAAGAAAAATGCAAAAATGCGTCTTGGTTTTAAGTTGTATAAATAATGAAAGAAAAAGTACTCTTGAAAAACCTTATCAAATGATATATAATAAAAAACATACAAGATTCATTCAATTATTATTAAATATCATAAAATAATAAACTAGGTTTTTTCTATTGTAAGCAAAATTTAACTCAATACATTGCTGTGAATAAAATTAAATAGGAATTTTATGTAATTTGCTACTATTGTTTTGTTTTTCCTCACAAATGACAGGTTTAACAAAGTTTAACAGTATAACAGTTTGATCAGCAGTTGATAAAACAGCAGCAAAATCTACTGAGATGAATATTGAAACTGTTCTATCATCAACTCCTGATGGTGTTAACACATATTATATGTCAAAATACTCTCATTTCAAAGGTACAACATAGTTTCAGGAGCAATATTTGAAGTTTCAACATTGGTATTTTATCATAAGTGTCTTTATTCTTTATGATGGATTTGAAAAGCTTTTGAAATTCTCTAACTTACAATGATTATATGAAATTTCTCAGCAGTAAACAAAAATGAATATCTTTCAATGATTTCTAACGTGAATATTTATTATCAATTGTATTTGATTAATTTTTTTTTCAATGCCAATGAAATTTTAAAGCTTACCTCATCGCTTCGCTTCAAAGGAGTAGGTAACTGTTTGTCAAATAAGACGACTACTCCAAATAATGTCAATAAAAATAGAAGGAATAAAATTGCTAAATAGGTAGGCACAGTTTGTGATGGATATTTCTGTTTTTCCTCATTTTCAATTTGATCAAAGTCGTTCAAAGTATTAAGTTGAACATCTCTTGAAGTACTTTTTCTGCTTCTCATCTTGAATTACTGAAAGAGAAAAATAATGTGAAAAATTAAGTTAATTCATAAGTCAAGTTACATTCTGTGAGAAACAATTCATATCTTGATACAGTGGATTAGGGTTTCAAATGAAGCATTCAGTAATAAAAGTTTCAATAAAATGTGTAGGCATCACCTACTCACAAGAAGAAGAAAATTATTTTGAATGTGATCTAGAAATGTATATTGTGTTTTAGGTATTTCAATAAATACAGCGACAAATCATTTAAAGTATCATGTTCACTCGCAAATATATATGTGAATTTACTTAAAATATAACTAACGACATAATAGAGATTATGCATTTCTTTCAATGTGTGTTTTCAGAAGAACTCACAAGTAGCCAATTTCTAAATACCATAGATGTGCGAAATTTAATTACCAGAGGATATAATAAATATTAAAACAAAATGATATAACACATCACGGGAATCATAGACGACGTAGGAATAATTAAATATTTATTTAATCTAATTTAATCTAAATCAGAATATCTTTTATCTTAACCGGTCAAAAGTTGCACTGTAGTACATAGCATAGATATGAAATGAGGTTATGTATTAATGTATTATGTTATGTCAGAATCAGATTAATTCAAATTAATATTTGAAATATACATACCAATAGTTTATATATAACGTTGGTTCAATCAGAGCGCATTAAGTGGATTAAGTCAATATTTATATATTGTTGGACATTTCGGTACACAAATTATTCCAATAATTATTCCATTGAGTAAAACTAATGATGTTGCATGATGTGTAATCTTTATTCTTTATGCACTCAACAAGAAATCGATGAAAATTGCGATTAAAAACAGGAAAAACCTCTTGAATTAATTAACAATTACTTTGAGAAGAAGTACTTACGATAATAATTCTGCAATATTTGATAATAGATAGGTGTGAAACGGTATATACAATAACAAATACTTATTCATCAAATTATATATAAAAAATTGATCATGTTCCTCTTGAGTAAACAATATTTTTTATTTTATAGTTATTAAGGTCTTTTTACTGTGTTAATTTTAATTTGACTATAAAGCAGAAAGTGACTCATGTGAAGTAACCTTAAAAATTCTATTATAAGTAAATCACTTTATTAGACTGTTGTGTAGAGGCTCAAAATATTATTTCATTATTTCCTTTATTTATGATACATAAATAACTGATTTTATTTTATAAATTATTATTTTATGGAAATATGAATTGAATTGAATTTCCTAATCATTTTCTTCGACCATGAACAGTTAAATAAATTCCTAATCAAATGATCATAACGTTTAATGTACTCAATTAATTATTAAAATTTCATTTATAAACAATTTTATTAACGATTTACGAATAATTCAATCGGCAAATAATTAATGAGAAATAATTAAATATGAAATTAAATATACAACGGATTATATTAAAACAATGGTTAAAAATAACAATTTACACATTTATTATAAGAAATAACGCATGACGCACGTTTCGGTGGAACTTCACCTTCTTCAGATGCTAATGGCAAACTATAACTAACTATGATTCTCTGTTATATCGAAAACAAGAAATGACAAATTGTGTAGAAGGGGTAAATAGAAAGATGGTTACAAATAATTATTAGAATAGGAAAAACCAATTCTGAACTGCTAGTCAGGTAGTTCGGTAATTTTGAAAAGATTAAGAAGGGGGCTTGAAATGATCGATTTGGCTATTCAATAGGAGACCGGAATGCTTGTATTTATTCATCTGTAATGATTCTAAAAAATTAAGTTTAATTCCCTTACTTTCAGTATTTAATATTTTAAAATCGAAATTGAATGTGTGATTTTCTTAGATTAAATGGTTTGCATAATGTGAATCCGACTTCTGATTAACAAAGCTACATTTGTGTTCTGAAATTCTAGTTTGAAAACTTCTGAAAGTTCTACCAATGTAAAACTTATCACAATCGCCACAATTAATTTTATAAACTCCTGATTTATTATCTTTATGAACTTTGGATTTATTATTCTTTATATGATTTCCTAAATTATTACCGGTACGATAAGCAATGTTAATGTTGTGCTTAGATAAGAGAGATTTAAGTTTTTTACTTGAATTTCCGAAGAAAGTGAGGCTGTTGTATTTGATATTATTTTTAGTAAGGGGGTACACCTGGTTAATCGCATTTTTGAAAAACTTTTTATCTATCATATTGTCTATAATATTGGGATCATAATTATTTACGGCAATTTGTTTAATTATATTTTTCTCGATGTTAAAATTGGCGTTTGAAAGTGGAATATTTACAACGGATTATTCTAAATGTTTAGGTATACTATATACTGGCAACTGAGCTAAAATTTAGAAGATATATTTATATATATAGGAAGTTACCGAAAAATGGTACAGCACTGGTGTTTCTAGAACGCGCACTAAGTATTTGATTAATCAAATCTTGAAATTAATATTCGTTCTCCTTATTTTCAATAAAGTAATCTAATCGTAATAAATAATAATTTCATGCATAATTTCTCTATTTATGAGCATCAGAACCGGAGCTATAGTAAACGTAAACCGTTTAAAATGTTTATATTTTTAGGTCGACATCTATACCTATATTTTTCTTTTGCAGTATTCATGGACTTCCATCAGCAGTATTTTTAACGAGCATGTACAATTATTATTAAATAATGCACAAATTTTGTGCAGTCGATTCAGAAAATCTTTGTCTAGGATCATTAGATCAGAAAATTCGTTGTTGATGATTTAGATCGGTAAATTGACATAATAGTTCGGTAATAGACATTTCTAATTTACGTAACAAGTCCGGAAAATACTGTTTTTTGGATAAGAAGACAAGACCCCAGAACTAGCTTTATATATGCGATTACTAGAAGTCTATAAGTCCAAAAAAACAGTCCTCCTAGTCAATTTTTTTTTATTAATGAAGGAAGACATTTTTTTCTAATCGAGATTTATATTAAACGAAAGTCATTCAAAATTAAGTCTGTACTTGAAATGTATTCACTTCTAATCTTTCGATTTGTTTTATGAAAAGTAAATGATTGACTATGTACAAAATACATGAATATCTCAGATATTTCATTGAAAAATAATTCCAGGATTTTAGGGCATTAATCTAAAACATACACAATATGAACGGAGATGTTTAACACGCTCTAAAGCAGACGTCGATCAAATACGAAAATGGCGGTTGGTCACCTTAGTAATAGGTAACAAAAAAATTAACATTAAATTGACCAAAAATTTCGCAAATTAAAAATTGTTCGTATATCGAAATAAATGTCTACATTTTCATCGGCATTTGTTTAAAGTCAATAATAAAGAATTTAATGTGGTATACTACACGAGCGATTTCTAGTGTACGTCTTTATCAAATTCACTTTACTCATCTTTACTGAAAATTCTCTGGCAGACATTCGAACGGGGAATTACAAATAAATTAATCTAATACAAAATTTTCCGATTCTCTGAATGTAATCATTTCACATGTTATGAATCTGAGAAATTGTGTACCAGTACTTCAGGTATTAACTGAAGTCTCATTTTTTCTGTTTCCATTCAGTTCTGACTACTTCTGACTGGGAGTAGAGCCGCCATTGATCATCAATTTTTTGTTGACCTACAATTCAAGACAGTGAAGGTATTAATGGAAAAATTTATGCCGCTTTGGTTTATTTTATTATTGATTCTAGCATATTATTCATTTGTATTATCGTTATTCTTAAATATTTCTATTGTTGTTTTCTTTATTTATTATTCAGTTTTTATAACATTGTGTTCCTTTTTTATATTTTGTTCAGTGATTTATTTTCGCTTCCTTTCGTTATTGATTTATTCTATATTTTATGTCTAGAAGTTAAGTGGAGTACTTTTCAGCTAGACTTCGCCTCTTATATTTGTTTTCGAATATAGGATCATGAAGAACTTTCTGATTTTAAACGCGGACACAATTAAAAATTGACGACATCGTATATAAAAATCTTCTTGTTCTTTTGATTGACTACAGACGACCATAAAACAACAAACCTGAAGTATTTCTTCCCTTCCTGATTTTTATGAGGGTATTTTCCATTGTTTTCTTTATACATATTCTTACTTTTATCCAGATAGACTTTTAAAATTGATTGCAATCTCTAGGTTTCAAATTATTTTTCCTCAAGATTTTCAGGATAAATTATGTTACTAACGGAACGATAGTATATAGCCACTCATTAAACATTATAAAAAATGTTGAAATATTTCCCCGATAGGTCATAGTGGTAACAAGACTGAAAGGACAGCTTGCCCTAGATTATAATGTACCTAATAGTTTTATTCAAATACACAGCATTATTTTTATTATAATATATATTTATTATTTTGAGTGAATTAACTTATTTTTCAGAAAGCTCAATCGGTTGTTTCTCGATAAATATTCTTCACATTGTTAAATAAAACTATTCAAAATATAAAGATACTGTAATGAAATTTTTATTTCTTAAAAATTAATATATAAAATATAATTTAAGCAGGCTGTTTTTGCTCTTTTTTAGCAGATTCAGTTTTAGCTTGCTCCTTTTCATGCACTGCAATAAGACTTTCCACTTCCTTGCTATTCAAAATGGAAATTTTGGTCTTGTTTCCAACACGGGTTAATGTAGACATTTCAACTGAAATTAAAAGAAGATTATAACTTTTGAGAAACTTCCTCATTAATTATAAATTACCTTTCTCTGATGAAAGCTTAGTCATATCAAGTGTTTTACTCAATACTTTGATTGCTAACGCCTTAGCTCCCTCCAGTGTCATTTCACCCTCCTTATATTCTTGTTTCAAACTCGATATAGCAGCCTGAAAATGAACCAATTCAACATGAAAATAACAGGTCTTTCAATAATTTCATATATGATATCGATACAAAATTCATAAATCTTATATAACAGACATGAATTAATTTATAACACCTTATATTAAATTTAACTAAAAAACATACATACAGAAGTAAACAAGCCTAAACTTAATTATTTCAGAGCATAAAAATTGAGGTTTTCAGTTTTTTCCTACATAACCAGACCACTTTCCTGTTAAAATGTTTACATAACAAAATTTCGAAAAAAATGTAAAGAAACAGCTTCACTTAAGACCACAAGAAATACATACACATCTGATCATGAAATTAAATCTAAAACCAGTTAATGTGACTGCTTTACTTATGTAATTAATGTTTTACTCTTTATCTTGGTCTTAAATATTTTTCTTTAATGGATATAATTAAAGCTCTCCAGAACTTTATTATGCATATTACACTCATTAATAAATACCTGTTTTATAAATACATAATATAAATATTGTTGATTGATATTTTACTGAAGTCTTGGTGAAATATTTTCAATATTTATTTAAAGAAAAGCTATTTTCAATTAACACGTTGAGTGCCGAGCCAGAACTTGCTATAGGGTCCAGTGCGCCGCAATAATTTTATTGTGAATTATCGATTGTTGTCTACTTTTATCAATTTCTGTATCATAATTGAATCGATTGATAAGAAAAATTTGATTGATTGAGCTGTGAATAAAATATATACACACGGCGTCTGACTTTGATTTTCATACTACGCCGTGTGCATATGTCATAAGCACGAATACAAATCACAGTAAAAAAGTCATTTACAGCTTGTCCTGAAAAAGCACCATGCTGCATAGAATATTTTTTCAGACATCATAAGTCGATGCCAAAATGATATTTTCCAATTATGTTATCAAATCCCTAAAATGAATTTTATATTTTTTTATTTTCAGTGAAACTATTTTGTGAAATCACTGATACTTTCTGAATGAAGTTTTTTTTAAATTTTACAAAAGAAATTATGCAATACGCTATCTTATAAAAACTCAAAAAAAATTTTTAATGCCAGCAATCCAGAAATAATGATAAAAAATTATAATTCTGAAAATATACAATAAATCACCCTGCTATTTTACTATGGGTTGATTATACGCCGTAGCAATCCGTGCCACATAAGAGAAGTATGGTATATTATGCAGAATTCATATACACATGGCTTGGAAGTTTAACACTGTTCATGTATAAAATCTATACACACGGCGTCCAGAGACTTGCCAATGTGCATAATATGTATACACACGGCAGTCAACCTGTTGAACACTTTATGTAACAAATTTACTTTATTATTGTTTGTACATGAGGCAAGAATGAAAATATAGACATTTCAAAATTAAAACACATCAAGACTAAAATTTTAAAATTAAGCTCATAGAAGTTGGGTTTCACCTCTCTATAAAAACCAATTGGTGATATTAAATAAGAAGGAGTTTAAAGTATAAACTTTAAAATAAAAAAAACACTTGGCTTATGTTTCACAATATAACAAATATTTAGATACTGTATTTAGCAGTAACGAAAAGTCGACATGTTTCGAGTTATGAACTCATTATCAAGACTGACTACAGGAGAGTATTGCATCGTAATTTATAAAACAGACAAAAGCAAAGGTGATACCTGAAAATCAATTTGTTCGTTTACAAGGGGTAATTGACAATTATGGGCGGGACTTATTTCGAGAATTTCAAGAAGGTCAAGGCGTTTTCCTTTGTTACCTGAATGTAACAATTTGGTTTTGTTGAAATCCAGGAAGTGATTGAATTTTATACAATGTTCAGAGAAGCCAGTGGTATTTTTGTTTTGTAAAATTGACTTTTTATGTTCTTCAACACGAATATTTATATTCCTTCCTGTCTGTCCAATATAGAAAGCAGGGCATTCGTCGCAAAATATTTTGTAAATACCACTGTTTTCTCCGATGTTAGATTTTTCTTTATTATTGACCAAGAATGACTTCAAGTTTCTTTTATTTGTACAAATTGTTTTAACGTTATTTTTCGATAGTCTGTTACAAATTTTGCTACTCAAATTAGGCACATAATTTATTGGGAAGTATTTTTGTTCTTCATTAATAGTTTGCGTGGGGTATATTGAATGCAACAGATACTTTCTTCGTTTTTTCCCAATGAGCTTGTCGATAAGACTTTCATTGTAACCATTATTGATGGCTAATAATTTAATTGTATTAACTTCAGTTTGAAAATTTGTTTCCGATAATGGAATCGTGAACAACCTATGTATGAACGAATGAAAAGCACTGAGTTTTATTTTAATTTGTTGGTTACTGTCGCTGTGAATTAAAGTATCTGTGAAGGTTGGTTTTCTATAAATGTTGAAAGTAAGAGAATTCAAATTCCTAGCAATCTGAACGTCTAAGAAATTCAAGGTGCCGTTTTTCGTTTTCTACTACTTTTGTAAATTGAATCGAGTTGTAGAAAGTATTTATATATTTAAGGAAATTATCTAACTGCCTATACGTACCGTTCCAAATACAAAAAATATCATCTACATAACGCCTCCATAATGAAACGTTAGTAATTAAATTATTATCAGCATTGAAAATTTTTTCTTCTAAGTTATTCATGAAAATTTCACTCAACAACCGGATTGTACGCCGTAGCAATCCGTGCCACATAAGAGAAGTAAGGTATATATGCAGAATTCATATACACAAGGCTTACACTGTTCATGTATAAATATATAAAATCTATACACACGGCGTCCAGAGACTTGCCAATGTGCATAATATGTATACACACGGCAGTCAACCTGTTAAACACTTTATGTAACAAATTTACTTTATTATTGTTTGTACATGAGGCAAGAATGAAAATATAGATTTCAAAATTAAAACACATCAAGACTAAAATTTTAAAATTAAGCTCATAGAAGTTGGGTTTCACCTCTCTATAAAAACCAATTGGTGATATTAAATAAGAAGGAGTTATTGATAACAAATACTTACTGCACTATTATTTCCAATGCAGGTACCCTTCCAACCACTGTAGTTGCCACTAGGGTCAGATTGGTACAGCTGATATCCATAGTGTTTATCCCAACCCATGTATAAAATTGATACACCAAAAGGTCGCTTACCTATAACATTTACACAACATCGTAAATATCTACATTAATAATAATAATAATAATGTTTATTGTGAAAAAGTAATACATAATGATAATTAACACAATAGGGATCGATTCAGTTTCCTGATCTTCCACCGACCCTCATATCAAATCTGACATGTAATTACAAAACGTACATGTATACAAATCACATATTCACCAATTGTCAGTAGAACTTTCTTTCTTCAAAAGCATTTCTTTTATCTTAATTTTGAATGAATATGGCGAAATGTCCCAAATATCCTGGATCTCATTCATATAATGAGGTGCAGTGTACAAAAGACAGCCTTCAAACCTCGAAGTACGATGGAGAGGCACTGTGAAAGTATCTCGTCTCAAGTATTTACCTCTCTCAACAGAACGCTTCATCAGACACTTGCACAAATATTGTGGTATGCCCGACAATAGCAGCCTATATAGAAATACATAATAGAGATATAACACCTGACTTTCTACTTTCAAAATTGAAAGCCTTTTGTAATGAGGTGTCATTCGATCTCTCCTATTAATATGAAAACCTAATACAACTATTCTGCAGTTCTGTAGCTTATTTTTTCCCACATTAGTTAAATGATGGAAATACACTGAACTACAATACTCAATTTTGTTGTAACGAGTTTATATTTCAACTCTGATGCCATTATGAATTTGAATTTGTATAATGATCTTAGCTTCATATATGACTGTTGACAGATCATATTAACATGTGAATTGAAATCAAAATTTTCGTCAAATATAAGTCCTAAATTTTTTGATTCTTTCTTGAACTCAATGATTTCGCCATTTAGGTACAATTCTTTTTTTACTGTTTCATCACGTAGCCTCTTCGATCCTATTATTATAGCTACACTTTTTGATGGATTAAGTGTGAGTCCATAATCACTACACCATCTGCCGAGTCGACCCAGGTCATAGTTTACTCTATCATATGCTTCCGCAACGTTCCTCACATCCAAACCATGCCACAATTGAATATCATCACAGTATAGATGAATGGAACAATATTTCAAAATAGAGGGAAGCTCAAAAATAAAAACATTGGAAAGAAATTTTACATTATCCTTTCATCATGTTTATTGTATAACATCTTAGCTCTAGATGTGTAGGATTTTATTGGGACTAATTTCTTCAATTCGACGGAAATTTCTAGTAGAAAGTAGGGAGAAGAGCGCAAGATATTCAATTTTGATCGGTGGAATACTTTAGGGTTTTTCTCATTAATTTTACTTTTTCAATTTATGTAAGAAAAATTATTTGAACTGTCATGCAGCATAGATTTCAATTGATGCATTTCTAATAATTAACATTCGATTTTCAACAGCACTTGAATTGGCTGTTTGAAACAAGTGAAAAATGACAAAATTTCAAGTTTACTGGTAAAGCATAAAGAAAATGCCTCTACTTATCCGTTTGTACTTTGATAAGCGAGTGCTTGGGTGAACGCCGCTTGACATAAGCTCTTTTTATTTGAAAAATTCTTATAAATATTTTAAATAAGAATGTTTATTTTATTTATTGAAGAATAAAACTGTAAATCAGATACATAGCAGAATATGTTTAGAAATAAGAAAGAAAAATGAAAAGACAATTCTAAACAATTATTCACATACATAAACTGATTCAAGTCAGTTTTCAATATATAATAATTACTCGTTTATATTAATTCTTCCAGCAATCTTTAATCACTTATGCACTCTTTGAAATTGATTCTCAGGAAATAATCAGGTCTACTAGAGTTTTGTCCAAATCAGAAGTATTCACTTCTGATTCGGACTATTCTTTATTCATTTTATAAATTGTTTATTGGTAAAATATTAAATTTCCCATACAAATATTCGGAATTTGTTTCATACAAGAGATTAAAGACAATTTGGATTGGCCGATTCTACAGCCTCTCTTTGCTTTAATTCGAATTACACGCCCATAGTGGAGCCATATAATGTAAGAACCAATTTTATACATGAATAATGAAAAATTATTCTACACTTGTAATTAAGACAATCGCTAACTGTTTTAACAGCGCCTGTAAGTCCTACGAGCTTTTTAAAGATTACTTGCACATGTGTATTCCATGTTAGTTAAATCGTTTATATGTATGTATGTATGTATGTATATATATATATATATATATATATATATATATATATATATATATATATATATATATATATATATATATATATATATATATATATCAATACCTGATTCTAATACTTTCTCAAAAATTTGTCATTTGATCAAAGCAAATATTGAATATAACCGCAAATATAATATGTACTCTACACTTGAGTACCAATTAGGCTTATTAATATTCCAACTCCATAAATGTTTTCAATAACTTTTTACTTCATCAATATATGAATTTGACTTTTACAACGGAATTATATATATTAGCATAAGAAAATGCAGATCATTTGTTTTCATAATGCAGATAAGACTATCATCCCTTTCTCACCTCCATATTGAGTATATGCTTGTTTCACATCACATAGCCAAGAAACAAGTTGTTCACATGGAATGGACTCTCCATACTGCAAGAGATACCTTTGCCCTATCAACCTCAATTCATTTGTTAAAACATTAGCATCTGAAGTAATACCAGCCACACTGCATACCATATCTCTGAAAGAAAAAATGTATATATAAAACATTTCATTAATATATACCAAGCAACAGAAACGCCAAACTACAATATCCTTCAGATATAAACATAAAATGTTAAAATTAAAAATAATTTAGCAAATTTTAGTTTTTAGTTCTAAACCTGTAGATTCCACTACTATGAACCGGTAAAGGCCAACCTAATATATGAATATTGAGTTTCAATTAAAAGAATATCTTCATATAAAGAACTTTTTTCATAAAGAATTAGGTAATGTTTTAACAACCTATAAATCAACCTATAAAAATAAATAACACAATAATATAATTCACTTATTTTTAAATAAATATAGGGTAACTCTATACTATCATTGGTATAAATTCTGCCAACTTATAATACAATTTCATCATATAAGGCACTTTTTATTTATCTGGTATACCAACCATCTCTATATTAACATGTCTTGCTAACATTTACCTACTTTTGAATAGACACAGAGACACTCAATATCATAAGTATCAATAATGCGCTACCATGAGTTGAAATAAATAAGCATTTAAGATACATTGTTCTACTTACTCATTCAACTGATAGATCTTTTCTGAAGTAAAAACCTCATCAAGTAGTTTATTAGTATTCCGTCTTTCAGCAGCCAACAAGATTCCATCATTGGCCAGAATACCCAGGCATGTACCAGCATGACTTATAGCTTCCATAGCATATTCAACTTGATATAATCGTCCTATAAGATATTGAAATTTTTTAAATGTGAAAAAATATATCAATAGAAAGTTACCTTCCGGGGAGAATATTGTTGTTCTTGTGTCATAACGACGAGCCTAAAAGAGAATATTATGAAATTAAAACATTATTTTAGATTAAAAGTGACTCCGCATAAAATTTTCTAACCTAAATTTTCTCACTTAATGAAAAAATGTATTATGGCATAGGGAAAACGAAAAAAGAGAAACTTTACTTACCATTTATTATCGGTAATATTAATACAACTTAACGTAAAATCACAAATCTATTCCCAACTTGGACTCTAAAATCCAAGAATGACTTGATCAAATGTTTTCAACACAGAACACAATTTCGGTTGTGGCACATTTTCTTTGTGATCATTTTTCAACTTTCAGCAGTATGAGAAATAAGATTTTATATTCTGTGGTTGTCATAATAAAATAATATACACGCTACAAAAGAATGGATAATAATAAAAAACCTATTTTGATTTTGTAGCCAGAGTTGTTGAACAATACTTAAATCGTCAAAATCATTGGTTTAAATTCACTTTTTCAATATTTTTTGAAAAACCAAGAATTAATTCTCTTTTATTTTCAATCTGCATATAGGCACATTTCCGCAATCGCTTATATAAAATTTCTCGGAATACGTGGTAAATTTATAAAATTTCAATTTAATAAAGGAAGAAAACCAGAAATGCTATGCACAAGGGAAAGGATAATATGAACACTCAAGGTTAAAATCTATGAAATGCTAATTTATATTTATAAAACAATAAAAACCTATTGGTACAGAAAATTCTAAACTAAAATTCATTACATATAAAAGCAATGTCAATAAAAGATAGGCGCCAATGATATCAAATTGCCTCCTCCATATCTACCTTCAATTTTAATTTCATCATGAATATCTACTTGTCTTTCTTTGAACCTAAATGCATATGTACTGATATTCGAACTTTCTTTGGTTGAGAATTGTATGTTACCTCTACCAAAAAACGTGTACCATATCATAATTCCGTTTATTTTTCCTTTTTTCTCAATTTCTACAGTAAATATCTTCTCTCTTTCTTTGAATATTCGCCAACTTGTAGGCTTTGACATTACTTCATGATCAACTTTGGAAAAATATGCGTGTTCGGGGCCCTGAAACATAATTTCAAAAAGTTTGATTATTTGAATTGGCCGAAATTGAGTTATTATATATTTAACATTTAACAAATCAACTGTAAATATCGGCTATACAGGTTCTTGCACCGTTTTATTATAAAACGTCATTTAAATAAATTTATGCGGGGTTTAAGACCGCTTAAACGCCGTTTATATTTTGGTGTATATATATATATATAAAAAAAATATATATATATATATATATATATATATATATATATATATATATATATATATATATATATATATATATATATATATATATATATATATATATATATATATATATATATATATATATATATATATATATATATATATATATATTAGATCCTAACGCCCGATGGGCCTTTAAATAATAAATTAATTAGTTGGTTAATATACATTAAATACATGCGTCATAAGCCGTTCGAAACCGGCATTAAACTGAAGGTCCATAGAATAAAATAGTTATTTATGCACCAAGTGCGTTATATAGATCCTAACGCCAGGAGTGCAACATTCATCCCTCAGGAAAAGGGCCCTCGGGCGTTAGGATCTAGTAACGCACGTGGTACATACCAGATTTTATTTTTCACGAAAAAATTATTTTATTATAATGAAAAATCGATTTTAAAATCGGTTCATTGCTCCTATACTTTCCATTTTCCTTTTCATAGTAGGCATGTCATTTGTTGATATTTTGACGTTTGTGGATATTATTGTCATCATATTAGTGAATGTCATTGTTGCTTTGATTGTGCAGTCTTACAGAAATAATGGAAATGAAAATGAATTTACCCAAGAATATCATAGAAAGTGCAGCTAAAGCTGCGAATTATTAATTGCCGGAGGAATCCAGAGTCGTATGCGACAAGGATTACGAAGTATTTAATCAATGGAAGTTGCTTCTTTTCTCCTCGTACAATTAGCGGGCGTTATGATCCATTATGCTAGCTCATTACGCCCTAGGAAAAGGAAAGGAAACACACGTGTTTCATTCCTCCCTGAAGTGTGTGCCAGGGAGGCGGGCAGCTTGAGTTTGGGATTAACTCCTTCAGCCAGATCAGAGGATACACTTGTATGCACGAGTGCATTTGAGTAGTACGTAAAATTATTCCTCAACAGACCCCGAAGTTGACATTCGATATAGGTGATATCACATCCGTTAGCGACAGTTTCATAGAACTACTCTGTGCTGTGCTGTTGACACATATCGCACCCTTAGTGATACAAGGGCATAATGCGAAAAAGTAGTTTTGTGGGAAATCGCGTTTAAAGATTCAGGTTTCCTACATTTCAGCTTATTTTTCGTATAAAATGCTCATTATTTGTGTTATAAATGTGAAATTCTGCTGATTTGTTCACTGATAACTACACTATAAATAGCCATGAAAATAAAATTGAATTTGAATGAATTTCAATTTTTTTTGGATATTTCATGTGAGTTAGGGTCTAATAATAAACGATCAATCGTTGCGCGTGGTGTCCTCGCATGTGGACTTGGGAGTGACTGTTAACACTGACCTAACTTGGTCCGAACACATAATATTCATATGCAGGCGCGCCAACACGCTGATCTACCTCATTCGCAGAACGTTCTCCCACCTGTCGTATTCAGGTTCCATAAAACTCTATAAGACCTACGTTCGTCCAATTTTGGAGTACGCAGGTCTGGTGTGGTGTCCGGTTTTGGTGCGTGATGGGAACCTCTTGGAGAGTGTTCAGCGTCGAGCCACGCGTCTGACTTTTGGTGAAGTGCGTCCAGCCTATCCCGAAAGACTGAGGATGGCACAACTGCTGGCTTTTGACCAACGTCGACTCCGTGGGGACCTCATCATATCTTTCCGTATAGCCAAGTTTAATTATGCTAATTTGAGGGAACTTTTTATCTTCAACAATGATTCGCGGTTAAGAGGTCACACTCTCAAATTAAAAAAGGAGAAATTTGCCACAAGACAGAGACAGTATTTTTTGGCGAACCGTGTTTTCGAGGCGTGGAACGGCCTGCCCGGCGATGTTGTGAATTCTGAGTCGGTGAATAGTTTTAAAAACAAAATAGACATTTGCTTATTCGGTTAATTGTTTCTGTGCTTATATTAGTTGTTTATAGTTTCTTTCTGCATGCATTGTATCAATTTTCTAATTTCTTTAGTTTTTAGGCTTACATGGGACTCTGTCCCCAGCCTTCATTTATGTTTAATAATAGTAATAATAATAATAATAATAGATTTAACATAAAACAATTTATATACTATAAGGAACCAATAAGATATAATTCCTTTTAACATCGTTTCTTTTCAGCAATATAGAGATCTATTATGAATTACACCCAAAAAATTTACAACATTTTGTATAATATAACGGTGCAACTACAAATTATTCCATATAACACAAAATGTTCAGAACAAAACTCTCCTGTTTTTTTCTCATAGAAGGGCACAAATACGAATTGTACAAAGCTTGAACGATCCGCCTTCGACAAGTATGGGCACGTTACCACACGTTACTAATTGCGACCTTGTAGCTGTAAGAACGGTAGACGCGAGGGGAGAGTGTGAGAGAGGCACAAATACAGTTACCAAGTCATGATTGACATTTTTCTCGCTCTGTCAGCGCTAACCGGTAGATGATTCCATTTTGTGCCCGTATCATTTAAAATCACACTTTACAAAAATTTTGACTTGAGCCCTTATATTATTGAGGGTGCGATATGTCAAAGTATAGGTTAGAAAGTTTTTCAAATGTGCCGCCAAGTATAAAATACTAATACTTTCCGAAGAAAGTACTGAACACCTTTTCAAGTAATGTATTTAAAGTACTTAACAAACAAGTTCATTGTGATTACGTGCCTATACTCATTAAAGTAATTTAAATACTTTATGGGCATTTGAAGTAATATTGTTATAGCTGTGGATCTTATATTTGTGTGTGAATATCTTTACAGACTTCCAGCCAGTTTATTTTTGTTGGCATTCAAATTTAAATATATTTATAATCTCGGGGCCAGTGTTGTACACTGTTTGAAGTTGGAATTAAGGACTATTGTAATGATATCAATAAAGTTTCAAAAAAAAAATTAAAAAATTATTTGATCAAAAGTTCTTAGGTGTTTTACTTTAAGTGATGACAACAGTGGTTGTTGATTTTCTTGTTTAACTGAAATATAACTTAGGAATACTCACTGAATATTCATTTAAACTTGTTAGTCCTTCAAAAGGTTCCACCCTTGTACTATCTATTTCATTGAAATTCTTCAAGCAGTTTGAATAAACCAAAACAAAATCCACCAAAAAGTTTCCTAAGACAACCTTCGGCTCCAGCTTTTTGAAAACTACATTTCTTAATGGCGATAATTTCAAAGATCCGTCCTGATGAACAGGCTCATAAAATACATAATCTAATTTTTTCAAATTAGGAACAAAATTGATGAATTGGTAGTATGCTATGAATACTATGAGACTCTCATCTATTTCATTCTTTTTCATTAAATATCCGACGAATTTCAAAACTTGACTATCTGAGTAGAAATAATAAACTTTATGGCCCCTTTTTGCCAGAAGTAAGCCTAGCAGTGGAAAAGCAGAAAAATCGGCTATATATAATTTTGGTTTATCGGCGATTTTCTCAGATAAGTGAATGATGCAGTTTACCCATTTCTCATCATTCAAAAAAGTTATCGCCTCTTCGCTCATGTTAAAGCAACTTTTGCAAAATATTTCATTCAAAAGTAGATTTTCATCGTATTTGAAAAGGAAACTGAATTGTTCATTGTCAATTCTGGCTTCGTATATTAGTCTTTCATTAGGTTTTACAGGAATTGGATGTCTACAATAAAAAATAGCATGGTCGAAACCAATCTCATTGTCAGATTTTAGAAAATCATTTGAAATAATTATTTCGTCATCTAGATATATGTCATATCGTAATAAAAGACAATTGATTACTCCTTTCTTCATGCCAACTAAATGAATATCTTTGAACCATTTACCTTTAAGTAAATATGCAATACTATTCTTATCTTCCAAATGAATGTGTAAAAATTCTGTTGTCTCAGTCAATACCTCATATTTATACCATACATAAATTTCAGAATCATACCTGTAATTTTCATATATCCTTGTTACACATTCATTTTCTAATTTAATCTTTGGTATATTGTTTTTTAGTCTGAACTTTTTATCCAAATCATCGCTAAATATTCCAGTTAGGTAGAATTTCACCTTGGATGGTATTACTTTGAATTTGTCTTGCATTAAAACATGAAAAGAATGATATAATGCAGCTAATATACCATGACCGAAAAACCCAGCATCGAACATGTCAGTAACCAGCAAATCCCTGGTTTCTTTGAGAAAATAGGGTGTATTATTATTCATTGCAGTTATCAAAAGAGAATGATGTTCAACATGGGGACAATGTTTAGCAACTAACTCTCTACCCAGTTTTTGTAGAACAGGATTTGACTCGAAAGAAACTATGCTCGAACATGATTTGTGAGAACCTGCATATAAGCTCAAATGATCACAACTTGATCGTAGATTCACTACATGTTTATATCCTGCATCTAGAGCTCTGAATATTGCTTTTTCATATGCATTTTTAATGACCAGAGAATTCAGCCATCTATAATTCCATCTCGGTACAAGATTCCAAGCAACAAATAACAAGTTTTTTTCAATGATTAGTTGGTTTTCAATTCGTTTATCCACTATACGCCAAGCTTTCAGCAAATACTTCTCAGCTAATTCAAACTCGCCATTCCTGAAATATTTGAGTAAAATAAAAAACTAATTTCCAAATTTTCATTTTAGATACCTTAAAAGCATTCCACCAAACATATAACGTATTTTGATATTTTTTGGAAACCAGTTTAAAGCATAAAGAAAACATTTTGTCAAGTTCTCTAGCGAATTTTCATTATTCAGATAAATTTCTAAACTGCCTAAAATTTCTATCATTGCATACTCTGTTCTTGGGTCCCACAAATTCCTTGGTGTTGTATTGAAATATGCCATGAAATATTCTAAGGCATGAACATAGTGACCTTCGTTTATCATTAATTCAGCACGTTTTAGGTAATTCATTTAAAAAACTTTGGATATTTTATTTAATAGTAACCAAAGGAATTTGCAATTTGAATTGGAACTCGTTCGGAACTTGCGCAAATTGTGAAATGGAAACTCTATGTATTTAAAGTATTTTCAAGAATTATGTTGCTCTTTTTCTTTTTAATCGAATTCGATTAGAATCCGTCCTCCGGTCTCCAGTTGCTTTGAAAAGAGTCTGTGGTAAATGGTAAATTGGTAAATTCAAGAGGAGTAGCAATGATAAAGAAAGAAGTTGGTTATAGTAGTTTTAAGTACAATATGTTTTTCGTAAAGTAGTTCAAATATAATTATTATTATTAATTCTTCTGTTTTACAGGAATTTTGAAAATGGCTAAATTAATCTGAATAAAAGTAGTACGTAAAAATAGTTCTCAGTACTTCAGACTTCTCAGTTATTTCACAGAGACTCCAAGGAATCCAAGGATCATACATGCGTGAAAAATGTGGATCTTCAACAACAGAGAAATTCTCTGTTATACATTAGTTTGGAGTTCAGCTGTATTTATTTCAATAATTTCATTTACCCATCAGAGCTCGAAATGTGATTATTTTCATAAAATATGAATTTGTGTGTATATGAACAATTCTCCCCTTTTAGATTTTTCAGAATATAAGGATGATTATAATGATTTTGAACCAGGATTCTTCATCAACAAACAAAAAGACGTAGCAGATTTAGAATGGCAAACTATGATTTTTCTCATAAGGAAAATTTGGATTTGGATTATTGCTATGATTATGTTTTCCGAATTCCTAAGGAAGAAAAGACATTATGAGGTGATTCACATTATGTGTTCTACGCCCTTAATGATTTTTTCATTTTCAGGTTCTCAAGATATTTCAAATATGTATATCTGTAATATTTATATTATTAAATTTGGGACTTACTGCTCTATTTGGAATTATAGTTCAACCTGTTTTATTAAAAATTATAAGAAAAATCAGTACAAGGAAATTAGTATTGTGGTTCGCTGTGATATTTATTTTTGTAATTTCTTTTTGTAAATATCAAATTTCAAGTGAATCTTCAGAAGGAGTCTTGTCTATGTATAATGATAAAGAACTATACTTACTTATTTTAGCTATATACTGGACAAATATTCGAAGTTTCAGTTTTTTTATGGACCATTATGAAAACTTTCAAGAAGTATCTAATTTGGATCTTTTTTCATACTGTCTTTATTTGCCAGTATTATTCAATGGTCCATTTATTTTTTACGCAGATTTCAAGAACGTGCATGTTGAATCATTTTCACTTGAGAGTAGATTGTTTAATCTTGTAAAAAATGTTGTGAGATTTATGTTTTGGCTGGTTTTTATTGAAATCTCATTGCACTTTGTTTATGTAAATGCAACGTTTTATCAAGTACAGGTGAGAAATTAGGACACATATTTTTGACACATGAAGGAAGTTTGTCACTGTTTTCATATTAATTATAAGATAGTGTTTTAGCTGGTTGAATCATTTGATGGATGGGCACTTTATGGTTATGGCTACCTTATGGGACAGTACTTTCACATGAAATACTTGGTTGTATATGGCTTAAGTACAAGTATAGCCAAGTTTGAAAATGTTTCTGTACCTTCCTTGCCAAAATGTATTGGGAGAATACACTTATATTCAGACATGTGGAAATATTTTGATAATGGATTGTATAAATTTCTGCTGAGGTAAATTTATATAATTAAATGAATTGGTATTATAAATACACACTTGGTAGATAGAAGCTAGACTTAACAAAAGTTTTATTGAAAAAAATTAACTTTCATCAATGTTGGTTGGTGAGACAATATTTCAACTGCCATGATGGTTCCAAGTAATAGCAATATCCATTGTATTGTCTTTATATTACAACTGAATAATTTCTAACTACATTTTGTTTATTTCAATCCTTCTGTTGAATTCAAATTTTCATCCTAAAAAAGTAATTATCACTCTCAGCCTATTTATTTTTGAATGTTCCATTATTTTCTGAATAACAAAAACCTTGATAAGTGTCACATTAACATAAATAGAAGATTTGAAACCAAAGTGTTCTACATTAATATACGGACCAATCAGTAAATGTTAAAAAAGTTACTTCAAATTTCATCAAATGAATTAGTTTTAGACCAATACATAAAAAAAATTCTCAATGTCTTGCAAAAATATTCATCCTTGTTGCAGATGTTATCATTTAATATAGGTGAGAGTAACCAATTTTCAATTTAAATCTGGACATAAATTTTTCTTTTCAAAAGTTGGGTGATTATTATGCCTTTGATTATTTTCTGATATTCTAACAGTAATTTTCTGAATTTTTAATTATAAAATATATATGCTATCCACTCAATACTGTTCATAAAAAAATATTCATTTCAGGTACATCTACATCCCTACGATGAAATCTTCACATATGAACAGCAAATTTTTATCTAGCCTTTTATGTTTCACTTTCGTATATATATGGCATGGGTTAGATAAGTATATTTTTATATGGGCCCTTTTGAATTTTTTTGGAATACTTATTGAGAATTTCAGTGCTTCTTTCTACCAGATATATTTGAAAGACTTACAAATTATCAATTATCTTGGTGCTACACACTTAAGAAGGATTACATGCTTATTGGCTAGTTTTTTACTTGCATTGTCTGCAGTTTCAAATTTCTACTTTTTTGCTGGAGTTAATATAGGAACAATATTTATAACCAGATTTATAGAGGGTGAGTACAAGATGTGCAACAATGTAAATGGGTTTTAAATATATTATTTTAATCAGTTAAAATGTAGACATTCTCATATTTACTTCAAAACTTAGCAACATTATGTACATAGAGAACAAGGTAAACAATTTGAACATTTGTTGTGTAGTAATATGTATTAACAAGTTATAAAAAATTCAAATTGTATTATTTTCATTAAAACGACTGTTCAGCCACCCTGTATACAAAATATATAAAATATATCACTTTTGTTAGTATGGAAAAATGATTTTTTAGAGTTTAACTTTGTTTTACTCAAGAGATCATCGTATCCAGCTTAGTGCAAATTTGATATAATACAAGTTGAAGTCTATTACAGAAAACATTGTTTATTTATGAGATTAACAACTGAATACAAAAAAATTTCACTAAAAAAGAATTATAAAAAACCAACATATGGATATTGAAGTAGAAATTTTAATTACTTTCACAAATAATTCAAAAAAAACTAATCAACAATTTTATTTACAGGTAGTTATACAACCAATGCAATATTGATACTAGCATTATATTGTTGCTGCCAAGTATCAACAGAGCTTCGAAATACGACTGATCATCATCAAAATAAAGAGAAAAAGACATAACATTTTGAATATATGTTAAAACCAATATATAATTTTCCAAATAACTTATTTCTTTTTTCCTTGTGTACATAACAGGAACAATGTCATCTTATGAAATATCATGAGTTATTGAAATTCACATAAATATCAAATAGTATCACAAATATCAAAGATTCATTTTATTACTTTATTTTGAAAGTTATTTAAACCATTACCTAATTTCTTCTGTCGGTTGATTTCTAGCCTTTTCAGAGCTTCTAATCTGTTTTTTTCAATTATTTCTTTTTGCTTTGCTTTTCTGATAGCTTGCGCTTGAAGTCTTTTCTGCTCTATTTCTTCTGGTGAACATTTCATTGGTGAAATATTATTATCTGAAAAAAAAATTTTGATTTTGAATGAATACATTTCTAAGAGAAAGTATGAAGGTGCAGCTGCTTCATGAAAAAAAAAACTCATTTTGCCAGTATTATAAATTGATTTCAGAGCAATGCATATGAAATTTTGGAAATACATTGAATAATTGAGATCTTTCATTGAATATTATTTTAAAGGGCAGTATTTAGATGGATAGGTAATTTATTTTTCAAAATTGTTTGTACATAGTAATATGAGAATAATCATTAACTACAACACAACAAAAGAAACACATGTTATAATGAAATTATTAAACGATCCTATGATAGGGATTGATCAAACTATTCTATCTTATACTGCTCACAACTTACAATGAATAAGTATAACTTATTTTCAAAAATACTTTCTGTTAAAATATGAATTATTTTAATAATACCATGGCATGAATCCCTAAATCCAAGACACCAAAATTATCTTAATGTATGATTTTTTTTAAATTGATAAAAAAAAAGGTACAGTGGGAAAAAGACATATATTTCATCAGAAAAATATTAAAAAAAATAAAGCACAATATTCTTTGTCAAAAAAAAAGAAAAACTGGTTTGTGCCAAATATGGCATAGCATGCAACATGAACTAAAAATATTTTATACAGCCAATATTTCATCTTCATCTGATATTTTGTCTTCACTTTCATTTTGATTAAAATTATGTATAACTACTTTTTTTTATGCATAAAATAACTTGGGATCCATATAGGGTTGCCAACCCTCCCGGATTGCCTGTGAGACTCCGGTAATAATGGTTACCCTCCCGACCTCCCAGGTTACTACAATAATTTCTCCGGTTTTTCTGAAATTATATGTAACCGTCGCTGTAACAAAGCTTCGATCTTTGATGATTATGATTTTATGGTGAAAAACCGTCAAATATTCTAAGAGAAAGTATGAAGGTGCAGCTGCTTCATGAAAAAAAAAACTCATTTTGCCAGTATTATAAATTGATTTCAGAGCAATGCATATGAAATTTTGGAAATACATTGAATAATTGAGATCTTTCATTGAATATTATTTTAAAGGGCAGTATTTAGATGGATAGGTAATTTATTTTTCAAAATTGTTTGTACATAGTAATATGAGAATAATCATTAACTACAACACAACAAAAGAAACACATGTTATAATGAAATTATTAAACGATCCTATGATAGGGATTGATCAAACTATTCTATCTTATACTGCTCACAACTTACAATGAATAAGTATAACTTATTTTCAAAAATACTTTCTGTTAAAATATGAATTATTTTAATAATACCATGGCATGAATCCCTAAATCCAAGACACCAAAATTATCTTAATGTATGATTTTTTTAAAATTGATAAAAAAAAGGTACAGTGGGAAAAAGACATATATTTCATCAGAAAAATATTAAAAAAAATAAAGCACAATATTCTTTGTCAAAAAAAAAGAAAAACTGGTTTGTGCCAAATATGGCACAGCATGCAACATGAACTAAAAATATTTTATACAGCCAATATTTCATCTTCATCTGATATTTTGTCTTCACTTTCATTTTGATTAAAATTATGTATAACTACTTTTTTTTATGCATAAAATAACTTGGGATCCATATAGGGTTGCCAACCCTCCCGGATTGCCTGTGAGACTCCGGTAATAATGGTTAACCTCCCGACCTCCCAGGTTACTACAATAATTTCTCCGGTTTTTCTGAAATTATATGTAACCGTCGCTGTAACAAAGCTTCGATCTTTGATGATTATGATTTTATGGTGAAAAACCGTCAAATATTAGATACTGCTCGAAAGCAAATTGAATATAAATTTAAAATTGATTGACAATTTCTTACAAACCCCCCCCCCCCCTTAGTGGATTCATAAAATTCCCCCGGGTTAGTCCTGTCGAGAGTTGGCAACCCTAGATCCATAATATATCAGAAAAAGATTTCTTTCACATCTTCTAAATTCATAATCGGCAGATATGGTCAAGTCAGATATACTTGAATTGCATAATGTTCCATATATGGCACAACGTGATTTTTAGATGAAAAATGTCAATTATTCAAAAATACGAGTAATTGCCACTATGAGGCAGTTACTAGAAGTATATTTTTTACAAAAACAATTTTTATTGGGTAGAAAGTTATGTGGATGAACTCAAAACTATTACTCAATCTACAATAATACTGACAAGCAGCTGATTCATCGTCACCATTTTGAAAAACGTATATAACTGCGAAATAATTACAGAGAGGGAGCTGCCTCTTTGGAAATATGTTTGTATGTGCCAGAAATGGTAATTCATGCAAATAAAGTAATATTTCTCTGACGTATGTATTAAAGAGATGTAAAACATTGGTTTGTGCCATATTTGGCACATGATGCAACAAGGGGTTAAGAGCATGTTTCTCAGTTAAAAAGAGCTTATGATGTTTTATATTATAACACAAATATCTTCATTATAGAAATCTCAAACAAATAACAAATTTTATATTTTTCCATTACTTACAGGTTTGATCGATTGATTTTAATTGACTTTTCTCTTTCTCCTTTTTTTCTTTTAATCTTGCTAAAGCTTCATTCCTTTTCCTCTCAATTTCTTCCATAATATGTTGGGGCAAATCATCTGAAAGGAACAAACTATTATGTAAATCAGATTTTATGAATTTCATTTATGCAATAAATTCATTAACTTTGATGGGCATTCATTTAAAATCCATTAATTTAATTTAATGAGTCAACTTAAAACTGGAAATATGGTAATCTATCAAGTTGAAAGAATCAAGAAATGCATAAAATTTTTGTTTTAAATAGTTGGCTGCTATCCTGTATTAAAGAAATTGTGAATGCATATTTTCCACGAATATAAAAATAAGGTAAGTACCACATAATTATTTGAAAAATTTGTATAAGGTTGAACAAGTGCTTATTTTGAAACTGAGTATTTAATTATGTTTCAACAAGGAAAGAGTATAGATTCCATCGAATTTATCATTATTTTTTCATCAGATAACAATATTTTGAAACATTCACTTTCATATTAAAATTTGTTAGATTAGGTTGTGATATATTTGATAAGTTTAATGAAACCTCCTTCAAAAGTTTTGAAAATATCTTATAATATAAGATAAAAATAAGTTCCATCATATTATTGCTGAGGCTAATTCAATATTTCATCATAAACTTCAACAAAATGTAATAAAAACTCACCCTCCTTAGTTGCAGCACTTTCAAAGCTATGTGTCCTATGAAATGCAAACTTACTCACTTTCACAGATTGAACTTTTTTAGGATTATACTGTACATTGGCATCAGAAAATGTTCTTTTAAAACTACCATTAAGATTAGTACTTCCTTGAAATTTTCTCGGATAAACTGTCTTTACATTATTATTATTTGACTGAGTAAGAGAATCAATATCTTCATCTTCAAAATCTTTCAAAACTGCATCAAAAGAATCATCAGCTGTTTTACAAAAAATACTCTTTTCAAAATCATTATTTGCAGAAAGGGCAATTTTACTTGTCATTGTTTTCTCAAATTCTACTGTTCTAATAGCTGTATGATTTTGTTCAATTTCTCTTTTAGAGGGTAAGTTACAAGATACTTCTCTCCTATTGAACGTATTGAAATTCATTGCACTGATTCCTTGTTTATTTTGTTTCAAAATATTTTGCTGTGATTCCTCATATGTTGAAGTTTTATCCTTCACATTTGTTGATTGAAGTAATTTTTCTTCCATTATTTGTGTACATAAGAGAAGCTGTTCATCACAGGATGCATCAAATAAACTATCCACTGACTTATTATGTTCAATCTTTGGCAAATTATCATCCATATTCAATAAATTTTCAGTTTCTTGATGCTCAGTATGGAAATATTGCTCTTCTATGAAAGAATTTATATCAGTAGATTCTTTCGCACTTTCTTCCCTGAATGTTTGTTCATCTAAGGATAAAGCTAAACAATCATCATCATCAACTCTAGCTATTTCATTTCTTAAAGCTTGTAACTCTTCCCTTAACTTTTCAAAATTCTTTATATGATCCACTTGTGATATTTTTTTAGGTGGTAACTTTGGAAGTTCTCGGAATTCCTCTTTGGTTTTATGCAGTGTTTTTGGTTTAATATTTTTTGGAGAGTCCCAATCCCATGCCACATCTATATCATTATTTTCTTGACTACACATATCATTATCCCATATACGTGGTTTTTTTGATTGCTTAACGGGTGTTGAAACGATGTTCGATTTGGAAATAAAGGAATTATTATCTGAAAACATATTATCATCACAATTTAGCATGTAATTTTTCCAAATTTAATTACCTTCATTGCTGTTTCGAACAAATCTCAAAGATTTCGGAGTTTTTTCCATTATAGATAGAATAATCAATAAGTGCAAGACTATAATTTGATTGTAGAAAAATTTGTAGATTAAGTTTAGAGGGAAAGAAATGTCAAAGATGAATGAAAGTGGGGTTAAGTCATAGATTATAAACTTAACATAGATGAAGGAAATAATATAAATACATATAAGTAAAATAGTAAAATACATGGGCACATTGGAATGGACTAACATATTGTTACGAATTCGGGTTCGCTAGGATGATTTCCAATAACTAAATTTAATTAATAAACAAATCGGTATTTATTTACAAAACAGTAATTTCAAAATAACCACACTTTTCAATAACTGTCACTACTTCAAAACACAAGCTTCGTTCTTCTTTAATAACACGGTAATTCACTGTAGACTAATTGTAGACTGACTCTCGTCTCTTCTATGGTCGCTTATATATGTCTTGTCATTCCTTCGAGAAGCTTCCAGAATGTTCCAGTCTTCGAATTAAGAGGGCGGTTACTTCAACGTTCATCGAATATTCCAGAGAACACAGAGTCGGCTTTAGACATTTTCGTAACACTGCCCCCCTCTTAAGTTTGATCGTCCCGATCAAAATCTTCTGATACACCTCCACCGTGATACTTTGCTAGCCTATCTAAATGTACAACTTTAGGCTTCGTCCTAGGAGTGCGTTGGATTCGGTAGACAACATCATTTATCCTCTTTGTGACTTTATAGGCCCCTTCCCAATTCTGGCTCAATTTAGGTGATAACCCTTTCTTTCGCTGGGGATTGTACAACCATACTAAATCTCCTTCTTTAAATCCGGCTGAGTTCGCCCTCAAATCGTATTTGGTCTTCATTCTGTCAGTACTAGCATCTATCTTATCCCGGACGTGCTCATGGATCTTGCTTAGGTGCAGTCTCAATTCATCTGCATAAGTCTTTACTTCCAATGGTGTATCTTCGGGAGTACCGAACAGCAAATCACATGGTAAACGTAATTCTCTACCAAAGAGTATCTTTGCTGGAGTATGACCTGTGGAATCATGAACCGATCCTCGATAAGCCATCAGCAGTACTGGCAAATGTCTGTCCCAATCCTTTTGGTGATCAGCCACAACCTTCGACAGGTATTGTTCCATGGTGCGATTGAATCTTTCCACCATCCCATCAGACTGTGGATGTAATGGGGTGGTTCTGGTCTTTCGGATGTTCAATATCTCCATCACTTTCTTAAAAACTTCGCTTTCGAAGTTTCTTCCCTGGTCTGAGTGCAATTCCAGTGGAACTCCGTATCGAGATATGAACTGATCTACCAGTACACGTGCGACAGTCTCAGTCTCTTGGTTCGGAAGAGCATAGGCTTCAGGCCACTTGCTGAAGTAATCCATGACAACCAGTATGTATTTATTTCCATCGTTAGAAGTTGGAAAAGGCCCGGCAACATCAATAGCAATTCTCTCAAATGGAAGCCCTACGTTGTATTTCTCCATTTTTCCATGAGTTCTCTTTGAGGGTCCCTTAGTGGCTGCACATGTTGGACATTTTCTGCACCAAGCTTCTACGTCATCACGGCAGTAGACCCAATAAAATCTTTCCCTTATCCTTGCAATTGTCTTATTCACGCCAAAATGGGCCCCTGAGCTTCCACCGTGGATTTCCTGTAGAAGTTCTTGCACTTTGCTGGTTGGTACCACTAAGAGGGTTTTGATTTCTTTACCATCCGGACTTTCCCATTTCCTTTTGAGTAACCCATTTTCAAGAATTAAGGAATCCCATTGCGCCCACAGTGCCTTCGTTTTAGCGCTCATTGTTGAAATATCTTTCCAGGTGGGTCTACGGTCGAGTCTTTTCCAATCTCTGAGATGCTTTATTTCAGGATCTTGTTCCTGTGCCTCAATTAATTCTTCTGTCGTCCATCCCTGTTTCAAATCGATAGTAGTTCTCCTTAAATCGATTATTCCTTCTTTCATTTCAATTTTCTTGCAGTGGCGACATTCTTCTTTGCATGGTCGTCTGGATAAAGCATCAGCATTATTATGGATTTTTCCTCGTCGATGTTCTACTTTGCAGTCATATTGTTGCAGTCTTTCTATCCATCTTGCGATTTGGCCCTCTGGAATCTTCATCTGCAATAACCATTTGAGTGCTGCATGGTCAGTCCGAACCAAAAATCTTCTTCCATAAAGGTACTTGTGAAAATGCTCTATGGATTTTATCAGAGCCAACAATTCCTTTCGAGTAACGCAATAGTTTCTTTCTGATTTGTTGAAAGTTTTGCTGTAATATTCGATGACTCTTTCTTCGCCTCCTTGTACTTGTGACAAAACAGACCCAATGCCCATATTGCTAGCATCCGTATCTAGAATAAATAGTCCCGTAGTCTGTGGATACGTCAAAATAGGGCTTGAGCAAAGTGCAGCTTTAAGTTGTCGAAATGCTGCCTCACACTCTCTTGTCCAGTTGAAGGTGGCTTTATTTTCAGTCAGTTTATGTAATGGTTTAGCTATATCAGCAAACTTATCTACAAATCTGCGATAATAGGTACATAGTCCTAGAAAACTTCTAACCTCATGTTTGTCTTTCGGTCTTGGCCATTCTCTTACTGCTTCAACCTTATCCTCTGATGTATGTATTCCGCTAGATGATATTGTATGTCCTAGAAAATGTACCTGATTTTGAAATAGGCAACACTTTTTATAGTTCAATTTCAAATGAGCATTCCTAAATCTGCTGAAAATTTCTTTCAGATTTTTCAAGTGGTCTTCGAAGGATGCTCCCATAACCATCACATCATCTAGGTATACTAAACAGGTTTTCCAAGTTAATCCTTTCAGAACCAATTCCATCAGTCGTTCAAACGTTGCTGGTGCATTGCATAACCCAAAAGGCATAACATTGAATTGGTACAATCCACTTCCAGTTGAGAATGCAGTTTTCTCTTTATCATCAGGGTGTATCTTTACTTGCCAGTATCCACTCTTTAGATCTAATGTCGAAAACCACTTCGACCCCGCCAGTGTTGTTAACGTGTCATCTATTCTGGGTAGTGGATAGCTATCTTTCTTGGTAACATCATTAAGTTTCCGATAATCGACACAAAATCTTGTTGTCCCATCCTTCTTCTTAACTAGAACAACAGGTGCTGACCATGGACTTGATGACTCTTCTATGACTCCCTTCTCCTTCATGGATTCGATTAATTTAGCTACTTCTGATTGTTTAGCTAATGGAAGTCTTCGAGGAGCTTGTCGTATAGGGTGGGCATTCCCTGTGTCGATCCGGTGGGCAACTAAACCAGTTCCTTCGAGTTCTTGGTCTTCAAAGAGGTCGCTTTCTTCGTGGATAAATTTTCGAGCCAATTTTATCTGTTCTGATGATAAATGTTTCCATGAAGTCTCCAATTTAGTGAAATCAACATACTTTCTCTTAGTTTCCTGTATATCAGATGGTTCCTCACATCGAGCTATCCACGACACTGGTTCCAATGTAGCCACTGTTTTTCCTTGT
Organism: Cynegetis impunctata; assembly: GCA_030704885.1. NCBI lineage: Eukaryota > Metazoa > Arthropoda > Insecta > Coleoptera > Coccinellidae > Cynegetis > Cynegetis impunctata. The sequence continues at coordinate 174,400 of JARQZK010000854.1, forward strand.
TCAATATTTAGCTGTTCGTTACTAATATTAGCTACTCTTACAGGGATGTTTCGTTTTGTCAGGGATAAAGTCCTAGCCGTTAAAAATGTACAGTCTAATTTAGGTTCAATGAGTCCAACACACCACCCAGGATCGTGTTCTGGTCTTACATAGATAATATGCTCTGAGCAAGCAGGTATCTTATAGGCTTGAATTGTTTTCAGACTTACTTGATTTTCATTGGAGCCATAGTTTGGAATGAATTCCTCATTTCCAATCTTTAAAATTCCAGTATTCTTCTCGTAAACTAATCCATATTTTTTCACAACTTCCATACCCAAAATAAACTCATCAGTTATGTCTGCTACAAGAACTTTATGTGGGATCTGCAATCTTCCCCCAATTTCCAATAAAATATCAGCTTCTCCACGAATATAGCTCCTTTGACCAGTTGCTGTCTTCAGAGTTATATTGTACCTCATTGGAGTAATTTTAGATGTTGGTAATATATCAGGCCTAACTAATGATACTTCAGCGCCAGTATCAACAATTACCTTCACAGGTTGTCCTGAGATTGAGCCATTAACTGATAAGCTTCCACCTGCAATGCTTCTAATGAAAACGGTCCTGGGGGCTGTCACTTCCCCAGTCAGAGTTTGCCCCTTTACTCTGACTGGTGGTAGTTTTCCTGATTCCTCCTAGGTGCTGGTGAGGATGATCTTCCTCTGTTTCGGTTATCATCTCTGCCTCTGTTCATTCTGGAACGACATTCTCTACTAGTGTGTCCATATTTTCCACACGAGTAACATTCACCCTTAAAAGATACTCGGTTCTTTTCAAAGGAAGAAATGAGTTTGTCTAACCGTTCTAATATATCCACTCCAAGTGTTTTATTTTCCTCTACTTCCACTTTTCGAGCTCTGTGTGTTGCTCGGTTATTACAAGATGTTAGTTTTGCTGTTTCAAATTCCAGAGCCCTCACTAAAGCATCATTTCCTGTTCTTGGTCTCAAAATTTTCAGATGCTGAATCAGGTCGGTGTCTTTTAACCCATTCACAAAAGACTTGACACTCAATTGCTCAAGGATATCATCTGGAGCCATTGGGTAGGCTAACCAAGTCAACTTTTCTACTTCGGCCTGAAATTCTTGTAGCGATTCATTTGCCAATTGATGCCTACCTTCTAATTGGGCCTGATACAACATTTCTTTGTGATCATCACCATATCTCAACTCTAGGGATTTTATTAGAATTATGTAATCTTCCTGCTCTTTTACTGACAATTTTTGTAACAGTTCTGCAGCTTTACCTCTGAGGGACAAAACCAGTTCTACTGCTTTCATTTCATCCGTCCAACCATTAGCTTGGGCTGCTGCTTCAAACTGTCGTTTGAATATTGGCCAGGAAGAATCTCCATCAAAAGTAGGTGGCTTCGAAACTTTCTGTCTGGGGACTGGATTTGACATTACTTTTGATTCATTTCTTTCCACTGTAGATATTCGTTTTTCTAAATTTTCTAAATCTTTCAATACCTGTGATTCACGTTCTTCTAAATTATGCAATTGCTCCTCCAGGTCTTCCTTCACATGTACTATTTCTCCTCTCAATTTCTCATTATCCTCCTTCCTAACTCTGTTGAGATCTTCCAGGATTTTCTGTAGTCCTTGTAATTCTTGCTCCCGACGTTTCTGTTCATCTATTTTTTCTTGTTCTCGACGTTTTTGTTTTTCTAATTTCTCCTGTTCTCGACATTTCTGCTCCCGTTGACGTTGTTCCTCTTGTTCGGCGAGTTTTTGCATTATTTTTTCCATCATCGATTCCATTTTTCTGGTTATTGGCATCCCACACTTCTGACACCAGTTGTTACGAATTCGGGTTCGCTAGGATGATTTCCAATAACTAAATTTAATTAATAAACAAATCGGTATTTATTTACAAAACAGTAATTTCAAAATAACCACACTTTTCAATAACTGTCACTACTTCAAAACACAAGCTTCGTTCTTCTTTAATAACACGGTAATTCACTGTAGACTAATTGTAGACTGACTCTCGTCTCTTCTATGGTCGCTTATATATGTCTTGTCATTCCTTCGAGAAGCTTCCAGAATGTTCCAGTCTTCGAATTAAGAGGGCGGTTACTTCAACGTTCATCGAATATTCCAGAGAACACAGAGTCGGCTTTAGACATTTTCGTAACAATATTTCTGGAAAATCCACTTCCTAGCGATCGATAAGTTCCAATAAGAAGAAAAAGAAAATTTTTCTGTGATATTTATAATTTGTTCAACTTCATGATCTAACTACCAAAATTTCAATTCATTTCAAAAAAATAATATCTATGGCTACTATGGTCTGACTTGCTAACCAATCCTAACAAATGTGATCGTATTTAGTAGATTTCAACTTTTTTGTAGATTTTTTTTATCTCAAGGGACCTACAATTTAACGCCGGTTCTGAACGGCCAATGGGCTCGAAACTAAGTCATTACCCAACAGCTCATCATGTATAGAAACTCTAAATTTTGTGGGACATACACATCACCCAAGAGCAAGGTGGGACTCGAACCCACAATCCTCGGTTTACAAGCGATACACCTTACCGCTGGGCTACCGAGGCCCGTAAATTATAGATTTTTAATGTAATCTGGTAATTTTTGGTAGGAAAGAAATTTTTAGTAGATTTTAAGTAGCATTTTGGCGGCGCCATCTTGTAACATGACTACTGACTACTGAGGCTGATATTTTAATCCCATACATTTCAAATATAATGTAATTCTTCTTCATTTCGTACAAACGGAACATACCAAAATCAAGAATATTATATATATATATATATAATATATATATATATATATATATATATATATATATATATAGTATATATATATATATATATATATATATATATATATATATATATATATATATATATATATATATATATATATATATATATATATATATATATATATATATACGAGGTATGTAAATAAAATAATGAGACTGGCAACTTCGCTCCCGATTTGGCAACGCTGGAGACGAGCGGCTTCAAACACCGTTAGGTGCACATGTGATACGCCTCCATTATGAGTTTGAATGCCCTACAGTCATCTGTTTGTCCGTTGCGTTAGTTTTCGTGAAACAGTTTTGTCTTGTGCGTTCTAATTATGAGTGGCATTAGTTTCGAGCAACGGTGTGCTATCAAGTTTTGCTTCAAACTTGGACACAATGCAACTGAAACATTTGAAAAACTTCGGCAGGCGTACGGAGAAAGTGTTTTGTCAAGGGCCCAGGTGTTTCGGTGGTTTAAGGCATTTTCGGAAGGAAGAGAGTCAATTGAAGATGAACCACGAAGCGGAAGGCCTTCAACTGCAAACATCGATGAAAATGTCAACAGAGTTCGGGATCTTGTGCGTTCAGATCGACGGTTGACAGTCAGAATGATCGCGGAAGAGTTGAATTTGAATCACACCTCCGTTCATCAGATTTTGACCAATGAATTGGAGATGAGAAAAATTTGCGCAAAAATGGTTCCGAAAAACCTTGCTGAAGAGCAAAAGGGTGTGAGAAAGGAAAGGAGTCTTGATTTTTTGGGAACGATTGGAAATGATCCCCATTTTTTGGAACGTGTCATTACTGGTGAGGAGTCTTGGGTGTTTGAGTACGACCCAGAAACCAAACGCCAAAGCATGGAGTGGCACACTGCATCCTCTCCAAGACCCAAAAAAGCACGAATGAGCAAGTCAAAAATCAAATGCATGCTGATTTGTTTTTTTGATAGCCACGGAATCGTCCACAGAGAGTTTGTGCCTCAAGGCCAAACGGTTAATCAACACTTTTACCGAGGGGTCCTTGAAAGACTTCGAAAAAGAGTCTCTCGAGTGCGACCAAACATCAAAATGAACTGGGTGTTGCATCACGACAATGCACCATGTCACACTGCAATCTCAATAATGCAGTTTTTAGCCAGTAAAAACATTCTTGTAGCTCCTCAGCCTCCTTATTCACCAGACTTGAGTCCCTGTGACTTTTTTCTCTTCCCGAGATTGAAAAATCACCTCAAGGGAACTCATTTTGGGACACTTGCGAACATTCAAAAAGCTGTAACCGACCAGCTGAAGCCTATTCCAGTATCGGAGTTCCAGCAATGTTATGATGAATGGAAGAACCGTCTCCAGCGCTGTGTGGCTTCCCAAGGAACTATTTTGAAGGAGACAGTATCGCATTATAATATTCTTTGAATAAAACATTGAAAAAAGATCAGTCTCATTACTTTATTTACACACCTCGTATATATATATATATATATATATATATATATATATATATATATATATATATATATATATATATATATATATATATATATATATATATATATATATATATAGTATAGGGTACATTTTGTGTAGTTGGCAGACTTGGCTGTGATTTCCCAAAATTCAATTTTCTATCTAAACTTATGTGATCGCAATCGTGAAAAATTGGAGGAAAAAACACAAAATGAAAAGAAAATATGAATAATCCTATTGGTCAGAATGCGAACAGGATCCGGCATACACTACACGGCTATGTAAGTCTAAAGCAGAGCGACAAAGCGCTCACTGTAAAGCTTCTAACACTAAAATACTCCCGCGAATGGCTTCTTTGAAAGAACAATGAAAATTCACCTCGTATAGAGGCATTCTGGGCTACTATTAGTAAAAATATATTATTACGTCTATGGATGAAGGGAAGATGTATAAAATTATAAATAAAAATTTCACTTTCACCTTAATGGAATGTAATTTTTATGAAGACGTATTCTTATTTTAACTTGATTAACAAAGAGACTTTTAAGTATTTTTAATTTAAATATACATATTTTGTTTTATTTATTTAACACTTCAAAATAGTCTATGAAATAGACATCTATCGGCACCCAAAATATTGTTTGAACGTCGCGTGATTTAACTAATTAATTTGACTTCTATTCTTCTATAGTTCTATATCTTAAACATTACCCTCTTTTCGGATTCATTCAATAGGCCAGGCGCCGCGTATTTTTTTCCTGCAATCTTCTACAGAATTGATTTGACTTTTGGAATATGTTCAGGGGTGTCTTCTGAATATAAATCCACGTTGGCGTCATGCGGGGGTGGTCGCGTCAGCTGCCATCTTGGAAAACACGTTTCATCAAATATCTCGTGAACCGTGCATCATACGCTGAAAATATACTGGTCATTTTCGTAGATAATGACATTCTCTTCAATTTTTATTCATAACTTCTTTCTGTACAATGCATAGATTTTTATTTATAGCGCTCTAAACTTTTTTAAATTTGTTTATTGCTAAATATATAGTTAACGATTGGTGATACAGGAAAAACGATAATAACCAAATTTGTAGAACTTGAAATTTACTATAAATTTTATTTGAAACTTTTTTCCGTGAAATGTATACTTTAAGAGTTATAGCTTTATAAAACTTGCACCTCGTAAATTATCATACGAAATGTTGCTCGTTACTACGAGCGGGACACCATCAAGTGGCATAAGGTGTGCAGAAATTATTAATTCTACTATTACTAATAAAAATTAATCTTTGAATTGGTTTTCTTTTAATAATCATCCCGACCAACAACCCTTTTAAAACTGTTCATCTATATATTGGTCGTTATCTCCACATCTGTATATAAAAATTAATGTTAAAATAATATTATATTTTCATTATATTATTTTATTTTATATTATATTATTTATAATATAAATTTATTTAGTTATTAATTTTTTTTATGGTAAGGGAGTGACGGACTCCCAAATCCGTGATTAGATTGATTGAGTTGAATAATGCAAATAATAATAATAATAATAATGAGAAGGAAAAACTGGAGAAGGGGATCACAGAGTTAAATTGATGTAACTTATTTTTTTTGAAAAAAAAACGGACTAAAACATTTATTTTTATAAAAAAAAGTAGCACGTTATTTCATAAAGGAAGTCTCATTTGTTTCGAAGACTCGTCGCCTTGCGGATCTCCGTCTTCTGCCTCCGTTATAATAAGTGCAGGAGATGGATCGAAATTTGACTCTTCATCAATTTCGTCTTCGATGGCATCCACTGCATCAGGCACATTGTAGCATGTTTGTCCACTACAATAAGAACAAATAATTGAACATTTTAAGCCAGCTTCGGCATCCACAGGCAGCTCCGCAATTTTTAACGCATTTGCAAGAAACTATTCTTAGTAAACTTGACGGTGCGGGAGACATAGTAGTTCGAACAGGTTCAAGTCCGATTGAAGTCCGCTTCCAACCCCATTTTCCCGGTTCATGGTAAAATCCAAGGCAAGTTTGAACCTGATGATACACTCTGAAGAAATGGTAACGTGCCGTATCTCGGGTTGGAGGTAGTAGTGATAGATTGAGCTTCGTCTTACTTGCCAATTGCCAGAAGCATTCGTATCGAAGAGAGTTAATAGACTCTTCCGATTCGTCACCTCCATACAACGCAATAAAAAAACGTTCCCCAGCATTAGCAATAATGTTTGAATCAACGTTCTTTTTGGTGAACAACTCCACAGCCTTCAATAGGGAATCGATCTTTTGCAAAGTTGGAAGAACTTTGCTTTTCTCTATTTTATATGCAGCTTCTCCTGGTTAGTTGTCGTAATCATAGCCTCGGTGATGATAATATCTACCGAGGACTGTGTTTTAGATCGACGAATGCGTTCGGAGGACTTTGTACCCAAATTACTAACATCTTCAGGATATCCATCGAAAACTATAACCATGTTTGGTCCGAAATGGTTTCGAGCGTATTGAACATATTTTTGACAAAGAGTCAGAAACGATACATTGCGATCCGGGGCCATCCATAAAGTACGTCACACGTTAATGGGGAGGGAGGGTATCACCGAAGTGTGACATCGTGTGACAAGGGGCATGGGGGGGTCAATACTTTTGTGACGTCACATGTTAAAATTTAAAATACTAAAACGCAAAGTTTGGATGTGAATTAAAAATTTTAAAAATTTACGAACTTGATCTATATTTATTAATAATTTAGCATTCTCGCTATGCGATAATCTCTCATGCAACATAAATTTAAAAAATGTGTGACGTCACATCAGGAGGGGGGGGTTATAAAAATGTGACAACCTGTGACAAGGACGGGGGGAGGGGTTCAAAAGTCCTAAAATTCGTGTGACGTACTTTATGGATGGCCCCTCCCACACAACTCGATGCAAAAGAAATCCGCCGATCACAACTACCACCCGATTGGACCCAAGATTTGTATACAACAATCAAGTTTTCACTACAATCTGTAGTACTGAACACAGAACTGACGCCGCTACAAAAATTTCAATGCGATGAAGCCGAGTGCGACCACTGTGCCCTGTGCCAATATACAGCATTATAATCTAGTGGCTATTCTGCGTCGACTTGGCATTTACAGCGTTATGGCTCTTAATGTATATACTTAACGGAAAAAAGTGTCAGATGAAATTTATAGTAAATTTTATGCCCTACAAATTTGGTTATCACCATTTTTCCTTTATCATCAACCGTTAACTATATATTTAGCAATAAACAAATTTAAAAAAGTTTAGGGCGCTATAAATAAAAATCTTTGCATTGCACAGGAAAAATTATGAATAAAAGTTGTAGAGAATGTTATTATCTACGAAAATGATTTGTATATTTTTGCCGTATGATGCATGGTTCACGAGATATTTGATGAAACGTGTTTTCCAAGATGGCGGCTGACGCGACCACCCCCGCATGACGCCAACGAGGATTTATATTCAGGAGACACCCCTGAACATATTCCAAGAGTCAAATCAATTCTGTAGAAGATTGCATTACGATTACTAACCGTGTTTTTTTGCTCTGGCGCCTGGCCTACAATTAGTTTTTCAGTATAATTTTTTAATCAGTCAATAGATTTTTAGTAGATTTTCTGACAGTTGACAGTAGATACGTTGAAAAATATATGGTCACACTGCATCCGAAATTCCGAACCCCCTCATCATGGAACTTGGTGAAAACGACGAAAAAAGACCATGCAAACAAGAGATCCAGGCCAGGATTATACTCCTGTCATTCGAACAAAGAAGTCGACTCAAACCCCTATTAATTTTTTAAGTTCATGACTGTAAAGCCTGCCAAGACTTAGGACACTGCTTTGTCACTAATATTAATTATTTTCAAATTTCAAACTCAATTAGAACATAAGGTTGAATATTTAATATATGGTCCTTAAATAAATGATTGACATAAAAAAATGTCTCGATTTGTGCAGAATTGGTTTTAGGTTAACTTTAGAAAGTGTATTCTTGTTTAGGGTAAGCAGAGAATTGATGATAGTTTATTTGTTGTTCTTTGGTAGGTAATATGTTTCGGTACTAAAATGCGCTTTGTTTTGGCACATGTGATTTTATGTAGTGCGTTATTCCGGGTTATTTTTATTTAAATAACGTTTTGAATTTATAAATAATGTGAAAAAGTTTTGAATCAAAATTTTGATGAATTTTTACTTTGAATTGGTTCTGTTCATATATCCAAAATTTCCTTGTACTGCCAATTTCACAGAACTGATAATTTGTTAAATGTTCAAATAGGTCCCATGATGGACGAAAAAAAAGATAGAATGGATGAAACTAAAAAGGTGTTGAGAAGCATCTTGGTATCCTCACCATTGACTGTTGACGTCATGAGACTGCAAAGGGACTATCAAGAAATAACAGGCTATGATATACCATATAGAGAGTTCGGTTATGGTAATTTATTAGATTATTTAAATACAATACCTGACGTATTAAGAGTGGATGGAAATTCTATGCGATCTGCAGTAACACTTATAGTTTCTGATAAGACAGCTCATGTGAACGACTTGGTCCTCAAACAAAAGATACAGAGGCGTGGAGTAGGGGGATTTCATGCACCTTTGAGAAGAAGAGGCAATAAAAAATATGGACCACCATGGATGGATCAAAGAATCAATTGCACGTAAGTGTTTGCATGGGACATCATCGATAAATCTCTGCTGCACTATTGCAAGAACAAACTTAGAGGTTCTGGTATTGAAAATAAAATAAATTACTTTTACAAGACATTCTTAATGTCACTTCATTTCATAATAAAGAAAAGCTCTTGAGTTTTTTATTAGTATTTTTAGCTAATTTCGAATACCTATAAAGATAAGAAAGCTTTCAATGTAGAAGGTCGTGATCCTTATATTTTTAGGTTGTCTTTCAAGATAGCGATTGAAATATATCTCATATGCAATATCACAAATTACTTTGGATAGAACTTTCTAACATATCATATTTCTCGTAATTTTCGTACAACATCCTCAATTTTACGATTGAATGAGTTAGTTGATAGTATGACTGAAAAAAATCGACAAACCCTGTAATAGATGATACCCGCCTTTTTCTTTTTGAAATAAATATAACAAAACGCAAAATGTAATGTAGGAAAATATTATTTTCGCTATTAAAGACTTACATATCAAAAGTGACCCGTCATATGATACATGCTTAAACAGAAAAAAAAATTAGTTTCAACCAAACCATAGCCATAGTCCCATTTGAAAAAATTTAAACTTTACGCCATATCTCGAAATTGCACTTTTTTTTCGAATTTTCTCAATGCCACTAGATTATGAAAAAAAAGTGTCTTGAGAATGTAAAAGTTATTATCTTGTAACTTTACAAACAACCATAATATTTCCATTTATTGAAAAGCTGAAAAATCTAAGTTTTGTTTATAACTCAAAAACAAATGATTTATTTTCATGTCAGTACAAAATAATGTTTACAATCGTAACCAGTTAAAATAATTCTTAAATATACAAAGACAACGTAAACCATTTTAAACAATGCATTTTAACAGGAAAAGGAACTATAGAAGATAAATTTGAAAAATACTTCAGACAAATCTTGAATTTGAGTACTCCCACAAACATGTCAAAACAGAGTATATGTAATAGTTCACAATTCAGATTTAAAAATAAAAAATTCATCCACGCTGTAGATTGAAACGTTTCCCATTTGTGTTTTTCATTCGGGAGGGCAGCTTATTAAATATCCTGATAGCCAACCACTCAGGTCTACCCAAACATTTCTTCAGTCTGCTATGCTGAGGGATATAGTCAGTGTTATATCGAGTGTTGTGGTTGTGAATATCCCCGTTTATTTTCAAGTCTTTCCTCTGTTTTATGAGGGTGACATTCTAGGATGTAGAAAGATGTTAGAGTAAGCATGTTTGAGAAATGAAACTCTGAGTTTTACGATTTTTCACATATAATAAAACAACACAGTTGCCCAACGCGTTTCCCTGACACTACAGCTTCTTCAGGTGCTTCAGATGCGAATTTTTATTATTATTATTATTATTAAACATAAATGAAGGCTGGGGACAGAGTCCCATGTAAGCCTAAAAACTAAAGAAATTAGAAAATTGATACAATGCATGCAGAAAGAAACTAAAAACAACTAATATAAGCACAGAAACAATTAACCGAATAAGCAAATGTCTATTTTGTTTTTAAAACTATTCACCGACTCAGAATTCACAACATCGCCGGGCAGGCCGTTCCACGCCTCGAAAACACGGTTCGCCAAAAAATATTGTCTCTGTCTTGTGGCAAATTTCTCCTTTTTTAATTTGAGAGTGTGACCTCTTAACCGCGAATCATTGTTGAAGATAAAAAGTTCCCTCAGATAAGCATAATTAAACTTGGCTATACGGAAAGATATGATGAGGTCCCCACGGAGTCGACGTTGGTCAAAAGCCAGCAGTTGTGCCATCCTCAGTCTTTCGGGATAGGCTGGACGCACTTCACCAAAAGTCAGACGCGTGGCTCGACACTGAACACTCTCCAAGAGGTTCCCATCACGCACCAAAACCGGACACCACACCGGACCTGCGTACTCCAAAATTGGACGAACGTAGGTCTTATAGAGTTTTATGGAACCTGAATACGACAGGTGGGAGAACGTTCTGCGAATGAGGTAGATCAGCGTGTTGGCGCGCTTGCATATGGATATTATGTGTTCGGACCAAGTTAGGTCAGTGTTAACAGTCACTCCCAAGTCCACATGCGAGGACACCACGCGCAACGATTGATCGTTTATTGTGTAGGTGTGGAGTGGATTGTTCTTTCCCTGGTGAAGTACGACGCATTTGTCGACGTTAAGAGGCAACAGCCAATCCTCACACCACCGACTAATTGAGTTGAGGTCCTCTTGAAGGAGTTGATGCTCAACTAAGGCATTTCCATACAGCTTAGTGTCATCGGCATAAAAAGACTTGCAGGACTTTATTTGAAGCGCCAGATCACTTGCGTAAGTGATGAAGAGGAGTGGGCCAAGAACAGACCCCTGGGGAACTCCACTTGTGACTTGTCTGTCCGAAGAAAAAGAGTGACCCACCCTAACCGTGAAAGTTCTGTCTGTCATGTAATCTTCAATCCATAGGTTTAGTTGGCCCCGAATACCGAATGTATCGAGTTTGTGCATTAGCCTCCTCACCTTAATTTCAAACTAAAACAAAAATATCTAATACAAGGTTTGCAAAGTAAAATTATAAATTTGAGAAATCCAATCTGGGATTCTAAGAAAAAACTACCTTTATTCATTGAAAAGGTTAAGAAGGGGGAGCTGTTCACATCCAATTGGTTGTTAAGTAACTTCTGGGAATTTTGATGCCTATTAATTTCTATCTAGTTGCCATCAAATTCAATTTTGAACCTTTTGTTCCGAGATGTAGAATTTCGAAATCCGAATTGAAGTCATGCTTCTCTTTTATTAAATGTCTAGCATATATTCTGGGGAGGCTCCATCCACTCTGATAGTCTCTTTATTTGCCAAAAATGGACAGTTAGATCTATGCTTCGCCTCGACTACAGACAATCTTGTCGTGGTCTCTTTAGAAAGCACAATTTATTCACTTTCTATGGGCTGTATATATATAAAATATTTACATTTTTCCATAAAAATCAAGATTATTTTGCAAAATTTAAGAATATTAATAATACAAGGAAAAGTGTTCCGTACTTTTTTCCTATTCATTCTACCACTCTACGTGAAAGAGGTACAGAGTACATGGCACTCTAGTTGTTCAATATGTTACCTAAACATCTACAGGTTATTTCAAATCATGGGACCTTTAAGAGAAGCATTCACAAGTTAATTATGAAATGTGAACCTTACTCGGTCGAGGAGTTCAGGGTTTATTGTTATAAATAAGCTTCTGTATTTTTTTTTTGTGACTTGTTTCATTTTTATTTTGTGCATATTTATATTTAATATTTGTACGAATAATCTATGAAATTAATAAACTTATTCTATTCTATTCTATTGAATTTAAGTTATGATTTATGTTACTTTGCCTTTGTTCAGTAATCCTTTTTTTGAAATTTCTATGTGTCAGACTAACAAAAAAAGGATTACTGAACATAGGCGAAGTTACATAAATCATAACGAAGATTCAATATTATGCTAGACATTTAATAAAAGAGAAACATGACTCAATTCGGTTTCGAAATTCTACATCTTGGAACAAAAGGTTCAAAATTAAATCTGATGGAAACTTTGGAAATGAATAGGCATAACAATTTCCAGAAGTTACTTAACAAGGGGACATCCATTAATTACATGAGGTGTTTAGGGGGGGGGGGAGGTGGTCGAGGAAAATCTCACACAATCTCATGTGAGCGAGGGGGTGGTCTCATCAAACATCACGTAATTTTTTTATCGCAAAAAACAGTATAAAATTTCAAGAAAACTGGGTTAACTTAAGTAAAAAATGTTTCTCCAGTAAAATATAGCTAAATCATTCTCATAAAAATATTAATCGCGGTTTAATTATGCACTGAATTTATCAACTATAAATAAATTCATTTGGTTGGAAACAATTTATTCATTTATTAAATATGAAAAAGTATTTTTCCAACATTATTCGTTAACTATTGATAGATATTCATTAAGAGTAAATACTTTTTTTGGAGTAAATATTTCTTCTTCATATATTTATTCTATTAACGGTAGTCCCAATTACAATACATACACTACAAAGACAGTAATATATCCTAAAACTACTTAAAACCTAAATTTAATATAATATAAAGAAATATAAATATACATCATTATTATTAACAAACAACTTAAAATGTATAATTTAATTATGACAGTAAACGATTCAGGTCAGTTTTCATGACTCTTATTGAATTGTAGAATAAGTCTACTTGATGAAATTTGTTTCCACATCGAAGCAGTCGAGTTATTGGAGAGAAAAATCCATAATTTGTTGTGTGAAAAGGTATTCTAAATGTCGCATTACTGACTCTGGTCTGTCTACTAGCATTCAACTCAATCAATGATAAGATCTCTTCACAGTCCACCATACCTTGTAAAATTTTATTCAAAAAACACATGTCGATTACAACTCTACGATTTTCTAGAGTCAACAGATTCAACTGTCTGAGAACTAAGTTATATGAATAATCGCCCCTTTTCAGACCCAACTTGTATGCACAAATCCTAAGAAACGTATTTTGTACATCTTCAGTTTGTTTTTTATTAATATCATAATAAGGGTACCAAATTATTGAACCATACTCCAATAACGACCTTATCAGCGAACAGTATAATAGTTTTAGAGTTTCCAAACTGAAATCCTTACAAGTTCTGTTGATGAAGCCCAACATCTTAAATGACTTCGATATAATGTACTCATTATGAGCTTTGAAATTCAGTTCAGTATCAAACATAATTCCTAAGTCTTTTATAACTGATGTCCTCAAAACAGATGAATTGTTGATCTTTTAATCATGGTAAACAGGCTTATTAATTCTGAAAAATGATTGACAGTGACACTTGGAAATATTAAGGTCCATGAGATTAAGAACACACCAATCATAAAATTTAGATAGATCATTCTCAAGAAGTGAAATATCGTTAGTAGAGGCAATGGATTTAAATATTTTCATATCATCCGTGAAGATGAGAAACTTACTATTTTTTATAACTGAACCGATGTCATTAATGAATAAGTCAAAAAGTAAAGGTCCAGAGTGAGACCCCTGTGGAACTCCTGAAGATGCAGCAATAGAGAATGATGTACAGTTTCCAATTTTAACAACATAACTCCTACCTGATAGGAAATTCTGAATCCATTGCAACATCGATCCATGAAAACCCAAAGCGGACAGCTTCGCAATGAGCAACTGATGATCTACTCTATCGAATGCTTTAGAAAAGTCTGTATAAATAGAGTCAACCTGTAATATTATATAATACTAAATAAATAATTGGTTTGCCATTTTGGACTTCCTAAAATGCAGGCGGCCGAAGGCCGCATTATGGCAAACTTATAAAGCCGAGATAAGGAGATCGGCCCCGAATCGCGGGGCCCGAAGGGCCCCGTCTTTTGCCACCGACCTTTTTGCAGTGCTTAGGCTATGTCCCGTTCCCGACCGCGACGCCGATCTTCGATATCGAACCTTTAAAGTTTGACGTTTCTCCGAAATTCGCGAAAACGGCTGCATTTCCGACGCTTAAGAACTATTTTCGCTTCACATGGACTCGAATTCACGTGACCGCCTTTCGAGCCGACAGTTGGACGGGTCGAATTCTATCGAGAAGTTTCGGCACGGCGAGGCCCAACGAGATCGTAGTATCTACCCGATTCCTCACGAACTACAGATTGACAGTGAGCAGATGGCGCGCCCGTTCGACAGAGGCAGGGACGGGCTCAGCACTTGACGCGTCGCGTACCGTTCGACAGAGGCAGGGACGGGCTTTGCACTCATCGTGGTTCGGGAAACTATATTTTCATCGATCTATAGTTTTCACGGATCTATTTAATAGGCGGGGGAGCCTCTTACTAGTTTATTTTCTAAAGCATCTAAAATATAGTTTCATATACGAGAAGGTTGGTAACATATACGTTACGATGTGAATATTATTCTTAAAAAAATAATGCCATAACCTTTTATAATAAACATACGATGCACTAATAATTTTCACTGAAAAAACTGTGACTTATTACAACCATTATTTTATTATTAACTTAATTTTTTTCACATTTTTATACAATAGTACTGATATACTAACTAATAGAATTAGCACAGATTAACTCATTCATATAACAAATATGCATTTTGAAAAATCTCACGTGAGATTCGGAAGAGGGGGAGAGGGGGTCGAGCAAGAACTCTCGACATCTCACTAACGGGGGTGGGGGCCAAAATCATCTCACGTAGGTAATTAATGGATGCCTCCCAATCAATTGGAAGTGAACAGCTCCCCCCTTCTTTCGAAAATGTTCATTTTCGAAAAGTTGCTATAACTTTTTTCCTGTCAAAAATTCTTTGGTTCTATGAAAACATCCTCGAAGCACTTTTTTACGTAGAATTCAATGGTTTAAGTAATTTATTTTTTCAAATCATACATCAACAGTTATTGACGAAAAATTAATTTTTTTTATTGAGACACCCAGTATATTTCTGCATATTACGATAGAACTTAAAATTACCATTTCAAAAATGTAGCACACTTGACGTTTTACTGGAGTCATTTCTGAAATTCAGAGCTTTTAAGTTTATTCATGTAGACTTCGAAACGCACACTATGAACAAGTAGGCTTTGGACGAAGCGGCGATAAAACAGGAAGCAAGTGTTCACTAGTAGCTATCAATGGTTAGGAAAGGCTACTTTGATTTTTCAAATGGAACAGCCTGCATATAATATTATTTTTAGAATCTCCAACAATTTTCCAATAATTTTTCATGATATTCCCTATACCTATCTGTTATCGTTTTCGAAATAAAAATTATTTTAATATTTTTCTTCGGAAATCGGTACCTTTAAAAACGCTGATATCTTCGAGTTGAGAAATACTATGATATCGAAATTTGAGTTGAAGCTTGGTGATACTTGGAGGCTTCCTACACTCCAGCCTAATCTGCGTTACTTCAATACAGGGTGGTAAAAAAATTAAGTTAATTTGTTTGCTTGAAGAAGTGAGTGAAAGTTGATTATTTCAAATGGAATATATTATTGAAAATTCGGAAAGCTGCTGAAATTTGCTTTTTATCTATGCATATCATACCTATACTATACTATATACATATACTATATGTATACCATACCTGTACTAATCAGGTTTCGGACTTATGAGCATTTATTTGTGAAAATGTTCCCTGAACATGATCATTCGGTATTTAGGCCAAGCTACAGAGATTTAGAGTGAGAGAGTGTTAGAAGAAAACCAGCTCCGCCATTGTTGCTATCGCAGTGGAAACGTATCGAGAACGCAACTAGTAAACATTCGTGTCGCAGATTTTCAGTTTGCTGTGAAGTACGAAAACGAATGAATATATTGCTACGGTTCCACCGGAGGAACATTTTTGTTGCTGTTGCTTGTTTCCGTAATTGTTCCTTAAAATTTTTTCATATTTCAGCAACAAATGTTGATTTTTTTTACTAAAAAATATGCATCTATTGACAATTTCAGTTGCTTCAGTGGAAACAAAAGAAATTTACGTATGTTGCCATAAGTTTCTACCCTTGGCAACAATGAGAAACGTTCCTCCGTTGGAACTGTAGCTTAACGTGAATATTGTGCATTGAATGAATCAGAACTTATCACAGAATTTCGGTAATTTCATTTCATGAAACCCGACATTCAACACTTGAAAAGATCATTATATTTATAATTATATAAAAATGAATCCTTATTTCCCTTGGTCCCGCCATTACGCTTGAACGGCTGGACCGATTTCACTAATTCTTTTTTTGTTGTGTTTTTTATTGTCAGAAGAAGGTTCTTATGAAAGAAAAAAATTAAGAAAATTGCGCGGGAAATTAGAAAATTTGAGAATAAAAAACAATATAAAATTATTTCTAAAATTCTTTTTTTGTTGTGTTTTTTATTGTCAGAAGAAGGTTCTTATGAAAGGAAAAATTAAGAAAATTGCGCGGGAAATTAGAAAATTTAATGCAGAGAATACTTAACCACCGTATAAAATTATTTCTAATCTATGACATTTTTATTTTGTCATGACTTAGAATAGAAAAATTCATATTACTCTCAATTGTTTACCCTTCTACGATCAACCCCTATTTTTGCATCGCGATTTTCATATTTTTAAATTTTATCCACAGATCCGCAATAGGGCTGCAAGATGGCAATCGAAAATAACAATAGTCGGTTTGAGAATAGGTCGTAATATATTTTTCATACTCCCAATGATTAACATTTTTGCCGGGTCAGATAGATTGATAGATAGATAGATACATAGATAGAAAGATAGATAACTAGATAGATAGATAGATAGATAGATAGATAGATAGATAGATAGATAGGTAGATATACGGTTGCGGGCATAAAATTTAGGCCACCCAAATTTCTGTCAATCACAAAAAATGAGGCGTATGGCATGCTTTATTGTCATTATGACGATTACAATTTGAAATTATAATTTAATTTCTGTCAAATTGACTTTTGAAAGACTGAAATTACAATCCAGGTTACTGTCAAAGTGACAATAAATATGACAAAAGTTTAAAGTAAGGTTACAATATCTTTAAGCCAGATTCACATCTTACATTAATTAAATGTCTAGAAGTGGCCAAAATTTTATGCTCGCAATTGTACATCGGCAGATAGATGAATAGATAGAAAGATAGACAGATAAAAATAATTTATATGTCAGAACAACGTTTGCCGGGTCAGCTAGTTCTAAATAGTTTCCACTTGCAATATAAAAATAATTCGGATTTTTTTCATTTAATTTTCAAATCAGTGGTAAAAGATGTGGAAATTAACTATAGACAAAATATTCGAAATAGTATTCTCAGTTTTTTAAAAATTAGTATGGAGCTGAAAAAACAAATTTTTGCACCCCCACCCCTTCCAAATTGAGTTCGATGGTTGAAAATTTGCACGTGTATTGAGTTCAAGTTAGGGAAGTTCACTTTGGAATTATACATTTTTTTCCTCCGCCGCCATTTTTACGTAGAGATTTCTTGTTTTTTCGTGGTTTTCGAAAATTCACTGACCTCCACAGCTTCTGCAGATTGAGTTAGAGGGTCAAAATTTGGCACTTGAATTGAGTTGATTTCGAGGTACGATCAGTATGCGATGCATTTCGCTAATTTGTTTTCACAATAACATAAATTATTTTCTTCTTTTTAGTTATGTTTGCTAATAAAGCGTATTTTTCATTTTCTTAAACTATAATTTATAGGGCATCGCGATGCGATGCACTTCGCGCAAGAATACGAATAACTCGTTATATAACGAATGAATCATCCATCAATTGTAGACAATATCATTAATGAGAAACCATATAAGGATCAATGTTAATTATGAATACAAAACAATGGAGAAAATTTATAGTTCAAGGTTCATTGGAAATTTAAGTCAAAAACTTGCAAATTAGCTCAACAACTCATACCAAAAATACTGATTTCGCATAAGTAGTTTTTCATTGAAATCATCCAAAAGATAACACTTGTAATTTACCTATTTTGCTTATTTTTGATGCCCACCCCCCATGACATGGGAGGTGGGGGTCGAGATGGTGATTACATCAGCAAGAGTTATTTTTCTTACACATTGGCAACCCACACATTGTCCATGCTTAAAAACCAAATACATATTGCGGGCCGGGCGAACAAGATCTTCCAGACTTTCAGGACATTAAATGTCATTCAGTAAAAGTAAAACAAACAGTTGATGACTTGGTTTTGGATGATGGAGGGCAATTTCTCAATCTTCCAGTCAATTTAGCTCTACGCTTACATTCTTCACTCAAAGATTTCCTGCAAATGCCCTACGATTATTTTTGTCCGACGGTAAAATTGAAGCTATCAAGTCGAACATGCAAAACGTATGGTCTTTATCATGCTTCCATCAAGTCACTAAATCGTCATATCGAGAGATAAAAAAGTAAGCATGCCCACTGATGAAAGTTAGGCCTATAAGAGTGGCTGCTCGTGGTGCTAATGAACTCATGTGCATTATTCAAAATTTAGAGCACCAAGATGTTGAATGGCTTGATGAGAACGATGTAGACATTCCAAAATCAGATGAAAGTGAGCAGATACACAACATTGAGCAGCAAACATCTAATGTCATCGAAAACTTAGAATCATGGATTCGGGTGTCACGAAGACTGTTAATTGGAATTAATATGTATACCAAAAATTGTAAAGAAGTTTGTTTTGTTCGCAATAATACTTAATAAGATTATAATATTTGTACCTTACTCCATGTTGAATACTGTGTCAATAAAATTTGTTTAAATGAATATTATGTGCGTTAAAGTCCTCTATCTCGAGCCTATTTTATAACTGCTACTCATGAATCAATAAAAAACAGAAAATTGTATATAGGTACCAATGTTTACGTAAGCATAAGAGGGGGAGAAGAGCTTTGCTTACTTTTGCTGACAAGGGGGAGGAGGGGGTAAATAATTGCAATAAATCTGCTTACGTAATACTTGAACTACCTCCATGAAAAAATCGTTGCATTACGGTAGGGCAGGCTTCAGTAGAAATACCAAAACTTGATAGATTCGACACCACTACCCGTCAGCGATTGGTCGCCTTTGGACCTTTTTTGTGGGGATATGTTAAGGACGTCGTTGTAACGGTCCGTAAACAATTGACGGACTGAAGTAGTTAATCTTCCTTTTGTTTCTTCCACTTGCTTTTCCCAAGATTAATTGCCATCAAAGTATACTCCAAGAAACTTTAAGTTATATGCCTTGTCATGGCTACCAAATATGAGATCTTGAGTTTTGTCAGGATTCAGTTGCAATGAGTTGCACCTGAACCAATCTTCAAACATCCAGAATCTAGATACTTTTGAGGAAATGTTTGAAATACTTTATTTGTAAATTGGCGTGAATTATCAACATTTAGTCTTATTGTCTTATGTTGTTAGTTTGCTAATCTAAATTTTTTTTTAATAGGCGAACAACCACAAGATGGTCTGAGCGCAGCAATACGCCACAACAAAAGGTAACTAACAATTACACCCAAAATTGGAACAGTTCAAATCGACAATGCTACAATTCTCCAGCAGAAAACCAGAATAATTCTTCTTGGCCAAAGAGCAACAAGAATGATTGTAGGGAAGTTAAAAATTCCAATATAACTCTACCACCACCGGGCTTCGATTTGAAATTAAGAGGATCTGAACAAGTAGAATGTTCACCTGAAAATGATGAACACAAGAAAGAAACCCTTTTGAGAAGACTGAAGTACATGGAGAATAATCTCAAAGACAATAGTCTAAATTTTCGAAAAGTCGAAAATAATGGGTGTGAGAACAAAGATCGACACCTCCTGAGAAGATTAAATTATAAGGAGGACCATCTCAATGATTCCAAGTCCCTCTTACCGAGCCTAGTCGATGTTGAAATTGATTTTAAAAATTTGGATTTAGATAAAGACGATTTAATCAGGAAGGATACGGGCGATTTTATGCGTGAGTTATTATTGAGTAAAGACTCATTGAAAGGTTCTTCCGAAATTAATTCTCTACGCGTCAACAAGATTCTCCCGGAAACTTCTGTTCGCGAGAAAAATTCGGTTACAGAACCTAATAACGAGGAAGTATATATTTATCATCCGAAAATTCCCAGAAATATTCAGGACAACCTTAGGAAATTGATCGTAGATTTTCCGGATGGGATTTGGTGTAGTCATTTGCCTAATGAATACAGAAGAAGATTCAAAAGAGAATTGCGCTTTGAGAATTTAGGGTTCATGTGCCTCATTAACATGTGCATGGATCTGGAGGACATTTTCCATTGTAGTAAGGAATCAACGTGTGATTTCAAACTGTACGATGCTAGAAAGCCAATGCCAAGGGTGAGTTTGCTATAATATGAAATTTCGAATTAATTTAATTTGTTTGAAGATGTTGGGGATGTCAGGAACTTCGCATGACCAAGACTGGTGTTGGCCTTGAGAATATTCATTATGTCCTGGCCTTGGTCTTGGTGCCAATACTAAGGCAAGATCAAGAGTAGTCCTTCGCGAGACCATAATACTAGTCACGGCCTTGTCTTGGTCTTGGCGCCAAGACCAAGCTAGTTCAGGTTATAATAAATATCCTCAAGACCAAGACTGACTCGTTCTGGTTATGGAAGATTCAAATCGATAGATATTTTGTTTACGAAATAAAAGTTTCTCAAAATATCTTTTCCATTTTAGCTGTTTTTTTCTTGTAACACTATGTGCACTAGTTATAAATGACAAAAACAGATCTGGGCGTATTTCATCGTTCTCGGCATTCTATCACGAGTTCATAGACATACCCATGAAGCTATTATTCAAGTTATACACCCCTTGACATAGTTGTACACCCATTGGTGTAGTTGCACGCTTCTAGACATTCCTGACGAAGTGATTCACTCCTCGTCCCAATTATTTCACCCACAATTGAAGAACAGTACAAGTGCAAAAATAGCCATTTTCATCCGAGATAGCCAAAATGCTCATATGTTAAGGCCGGCCGCACATTTACTACAATCGGTTTCGATTGTCTGAAACGATTGTCGGATCAGGGCATCTGACGCTCCTATACTTTTATACGGTCATATCGCACACCTACGATCCGATATCGGATCGGACGTCCGACTCGGATGCACGAGCAGTGCGTCCTACCAATCGGACCGATTAAAAGTCTGATCCGGCTACCGGAAGGCAAGCCCTACATTGTTTTTGCATAGTCTACCGCAAACATACGATTACTTCTGTCAGTTTTTGACAGGGAGTATAGAAAAAGGAATTGTCAAACTATGTGCGATACTGAAAATTTGATTACCACGGTCGAAAAATATTCCTGCCTAAAATCGGACGTATTTTGTCGGCAGTGTGCGCTAGTGCTCCGATTTGAAATCGTTTCAGACAATCGGATCCGATTGTAGTAAATGTGCGGCCGGCCTAAATCTCTATTCATTCAGCGAAAGAACAGTGTCATTAATACGAAGACTACGACTGTACGCTCCACCCATTTCCATCAGTCAGCTTAGCAACAGTACTAGTCCAGGACTTGTACTGGTCTTATACTGACCGTACATATGTCCGCCTTGGTCACTCCTTCCTACCCTGCGATAGAGGTTTCGGACTCTGAAGAAGTGAGTTAGACTGGTCTTATACTGACCGTAAATATGTCCGCCTTGGACGAGTACAATAGAGGTCACTCCTTCCTACCCTGCGATAGAGGTTTCGGACTCTGAAGAAGTGAGTTAGACTGGTCTTATACTAATCGTACATATGTCCACCTTGGACAAGTACAATAGTGGTCACTCCTTCCTACCCTGCGATAGAGGTTTCGGACTCTGAAGAAGTGAGTTAGGAAACATGACGCATCTACGTTCCAGAGTATGAAAGCCTGATGCTGTCCTGTAGAAAGACCAATCCGTTAACTTTCAAATATTTTACGCATCGCGATATCGTAGATTGTGAAATCTTATGGCCGTCCAGCTATAAAAAACTTCCAAATCTGTGAATTCAGTACCTGAAGCGACAGTAAATTTTATGATATCAAACTACAGGCAGTTTGAATACGATAGTGCAACACCTGGGTATGTTAAGTGCTTCGATTTCATAAATGGCTTTATTTCACACATCTTCATGATGCTAAAACAAAATATAGCATTTCCTCAGCTGCATTGTTATCCTGCTCATTCTCAACTATTGCCGATGAATTCTAAACAAATTGACGACGTGAAGGTGAAAATTAAGACTTTTACTACCATATTACATCTTAGAATATAACAGATGCTGATGATATCTGAATAATGTTTTATTTCTTTGACTTCACTTAAATTTAAATATATTCTATTGATTATTTTTTTCGTATGATTTTCAACCAATCAGAACGATCAATTTAGTTAAGTTACCTTGTATAATTTCCATAATACCTGATTATACATAGAGTAACTCTACCAATCGGAAACTAACAGGACTGTCAAATTTTGACGTTTATCGATTAACTGTTCAAAGATGAGTCGATTCGGAGATTTTTACTCAATTTATTTAATAAATAATCGTATCAAATACAATACGTACTTCAAAATAAATACGGTTATACATCTCAAACTTCCTGCATAATTACAAATCGTGTCAGTTTGACAGAATAATCCTCCCGCTTCGTGGTCGGATTATTTAGTTTAGACTGTCAAACTGACACTCTTTGTAATTATGCAACAAGTTAGCGATGTATAACCTGATTATTTCGAAGTACTTATAATATTACTACTGAAAATATTCTGAACTTTATCAATTTTCTGCTATAAAAACCAAAATTTGCCGAACTCTTATTTCAATCCGTTTACATAGTTGTACACAACCAATCTGTAGTTTCTGTAAATAATATATATTAACGATTGTGATACTACAAAGTTTTTTGTGATTATCTCTTAATGGTAATTTTGGACTAGTACTGTTCTACAACTGATTGATTCAATTTATCAAATATCATTTTATATATGGGACCAATTAGGTAAGTATAACTTATTGCGAGATTGTAGGGCAATATATCAGAGATGGCTACCTGATCCGGCGGACTTCATCTCAGTGGACTTGATCCCTAACTACACGTTCCTATAGTTCCCGATCCGAGTCCGAGGCAAAGATCGGTTTGAATCAGAAACGAACTAACGAGTACCTGGTAGTCCTAAATTCAACAAATCTGCATATCTTAAAGTAGTCTCAGATGATGTGGAACATCCTAACATCTAACCTCGGCAACGAGTAGAAGAATCAGTCAACCAACTGTGAATAATAATTTTATGATCTATGTGAAAGGGAACTAATAACTACCTGTGTGACCCTTCGTCTACTAAATGTTTGATTATAGAATAAAATACAATTTTCTTGCAGCCGTCTCGAAGAAAAAATTTTTGGTATGATTAATGAATCGAAATTACCACTTTACATAAATGGTGCGGAAAGTGACTATTTTCGGGACGATTTTTTCTCTTTCGAAACTTTCGTAACGATCGTTACTTACGATTTTGGTTGTCTATATAGGCGGCTTTGATAACAATGTGAATTTTATATTTTATTATGACAGCGCTTGTCATGCAACATATTATATCCTTCTTAATATACACAACGGCTAAAATATTGTATTAGGCCAAGCGCCGCGTATTTTTTTTCTGCAATCTTCTACAGAATTGATTTGACTGTTGAAATATATTCAGGGGTGTCACCTGAATATAAATCCACGTTGGCGTCATGCGGGGGTGGTCGAAATAGCCGCCATCTTGAAAAACACGTTTTATCAAATATCTCGTGAATCGAACGACAATTATTGTAGATATCATTTTCGTAGATAATAACATTTTATACAATTTTTACTCATAACTTTTTTCTGTACAATGCATAGATTTTCATTTATAGCACTCTGAACTTTTTTAAATTTATTTATTGCTAAATATATAGTTAACGGTTGATGATACATAAAAAAAGGTAATAAACAAATTTGTAGAACATAAAATTTTCTATAAATTTTATCTTAAATTTTTTTTCGTAAAATGTATAGTTTAAAAGCTATATCTTGATAACACTTGCACTTCGTAAATTATCATGCGTAATGTTGCTCCTGACTACATTTCGGAAAACATTTCGTATGGCGTAAAATGGCATAAGGTGTTCAGAAATTATCAATACTACTATTATTAATAATAATTAATGTTATTTTTTTATTATATTTTTATTATATTATTTTGTGTTAGGTATAATATTATATCGTTTATAATATGAATTTATTTATAATTTTTTTTATGGTAGGGGGAATGCACTATGCTCGGGCGACGGACTCTTGAATCCGTGATGAGATTTATTGAGTTGAATAATAAAAATAATGATAATAATAATGAGGAGGAAAAGGTGGAGAAGGGGATAACAGAGTAAAATTGATGCAAATTAATTTTTTGAAAAAAAAACGGACTAAAACATTTATTTTTATAAAAAAAAGTGGCACGTCTCATTTGTTTCGATGATGAAGGAAGACAATAATTGCCTTGCAGATCTCCGTCTTCTGCCTTCGTTATAATAAGTAAAGGACATGGATCGAAATTTGAGTCGTCATCAATTTCGCCCTCGATGGCATCCACTGCATCAGGCACATTGTCGCATGTTTGTCCACAATTAGATCAAATAATTGAACATTTTATCCAGATTTTCGGCATCCACAGGCAGCCCTGCAATTTTTGGTGCATTTGCAAAAGATTATTTGTAGTAAACTTGACGGTGCGGGAGCCATAGTAGTTCGAACTGATTCAAGTCAGGTTGAAGTTCGCTTCCAACCCCATTTTTCCGGTTCATGGTAAAATCCAAGTTAAGTTTGAACCTGGTGTTAGACTCTGAAGGAATGGTAACGTGCCGTATTTCGGGTTGGAGGTAGAAGTGATAGATTAAGCTTCGTCTTACTCGCCAATTTACCGAAGCATTTGTATCGAAGAGAGTTAAGAGACGCTTCCGATTCGTCATCTCCATACAGAGCAATAAAAAAACGTTCTCCAATATTAGCATTTATGTTTGGATCAACGTTCTTTTCGGTGAACAACTCCACAGCCTTCAATAGAGAATCGTTCTTTTGCAAAGTTGAAAGAACTTTGGTTTTCCTTATTCTATATGCAGCTGCTGTCGTGCAGAACACAGAACTGACGCAGCTACAAAAATTTCAATGCAATGAAGCCGAGTGCGACCCCTGTGTCAATATACAGCATTATAATCTCGTGGCTATTCTGCGTCGATTCGGCATTTACAGCTATATAGCTCTTGAAGTATAAAATTCATGAAAAAAAGTTTCAGATAAAATTAATAGTAAATTTTATGCTCTACAAATTTTGTTGATACCATTTTTTATCTATCATCAACTGTTAACTATATATTTCGCAATAAACAAATAAAAAAAACTTTATAGCGCTATAAATAAAAATTTATGCTTTGTACAGAAAAAAGTAATGGGTAAATATTGTAGAGACTGTTATTATTTACGAAAATGATTTCTATTATTTTTGTCGTACGATACAGTGCTTTTTTGCTCTGGCGCTTGGCCTATATATAACACGATCCAAAAGTGATTTTACGGGATTCGCAGGATTCTAGGACTCGCCTACGGTTCGTTCTGAAAAGTTCCTACTCATCCCGTAAAATATCACTTCCGAAACTTGTTACGTAAATTACTATTATTGAAACGTTCTGTCACGAAGTTATTTAAAGATAATTGATGACCTCTGTGTCACTTCGCTTTTTCAATCTTCGACCCTAGAATGATATTCGATTCATTGAAACGATCTGTAATGAAGTTAGTCATTTTATTTATTATATATTATTCTCTTCCCTAATCTAATTATTTATTGATATTTATTGACTTATCATTTATCCTCAACTATTTTGTATTTTAGATTACAATTCTCGAAGAAAATCACTCGTACATCTCGCAGTATGCTGGAACTACTCCCGCTTTTCAGGAAGATGAAGCGTTACCGACATTAGACTGGGCAAATTACGCGCAACTGTTGCCCGAAAAGGCCGTCGGACGTGGCGTCGAAATACCAAGGACCTTCGTAACTCCAAGCGAGATAAATGATGATATCTTTCGCGTGGTCGCTGCCGAAATATACGACCCCTCGAAATTTTGGCTGTATAGAGACAACGGCGAGCTGGACGCCCTAATGGACAAAATGCAGTCATTTTACCGGGCAAACAGTCAGAGGTACCGAATTCCCGAGCAAATGCTGGAAACCGAACTTTATTGCGTGGTCGTGACACTTGACGAATTTCACAGGTGCGTCATCGTCAAGATGCAGCCCGATGCCAGTTTCGTGAACGTGTTTTTCATAGATTACGGAACCGTGGGTACCGCACCGAAGAACGAGGTGTGGTTTTTAACGAAGGATTTCGTTCAACCTCCTGCGCAAGCAATCAGAGCGAGACTTGCCAATATATATCCCCCTGTAGAAAACGCGACGTGGTCCTTGGAAGCGACGTATAGATTTAGAAACTTAGCAAGCATGAAACATTTGGAAGCTAGAATAACGAATGTTATCAAAAATAAGAAGGTAATCGAGGTGTTATTAGAAAATCCTACCCTTGCACCTGGTGTACATATTAACACCATTCTAGTGAACGAGGGCCATGCATTGTACACCAACCAGCCACGCGCCATGAACATATATGATCCCCACTGTATACCTCGTGTTCAATTCGTTCATTTATTCCCTGATTTCGAAGAAATCGAATATTCGCTGGCGCCATCTATCGAGGATATGGCATGGTTCTTGAATACAGATTTGACTTCCGACTTTTACTTTCCCCAGTATTTTAACAGACCGATCGACAAGCATCTGCACGATAAGATCGAGGCGAAAGCGAAGAAATTGATGAAAAAAAGAGAGAAACCTGTAAAATATATTAGCGTGAGTAACTTGAAAACGATGCAGGATATGGGTGAAATTATGAAAGTGTGTTACGGCCATTTGTACGAACAGTACGAGGATCAACTGAGGGAAGCGATGCAGCAGTATAATGAATATTCGAATATTGTAGAACACGATGAAAAAGTTAATGAGTCGTCAACTGACAGGAAATTGAGCGATATGGACTGTGGAGATTACCAGAATTTACTGAATAAATTGAGAAGCAACCATTTCGATTCGAAAGATGTTCGATATAAAACTGGGGAAACCCTGACCTGGAAACGACCGAAACCCCTTTCGGCTTTGAATGAGGAAACAGACGATAAAAACGACTGTCATAACAATATAGGCGGATGTTTCGAAAAAACTAGTATACCAATAAAGTCGGCCAGAAGAGACATCAACTCGGTCGAAAAGTATCTGAACCAACTTGGTGAGTTTATGAATTAGTTTTAGTGCTGTTAGATTTGTGGAAATCTAACTTTTTAATCGTGTTTTCCCCGAAATTAATAGCAATCGTGTCGGAAGTCAACAGCCAGTTGCGTTTCAGACATATTCCCACCTACCTTAGACGGTAAATGTTAGAAATGCTAAGATGATTACACACACAATCGATGGAAAATAATAGACAGCTGTTTCGGCCTTTTTGGGGCTCATCAACATTATCCATCCATCTACCAGCTCAGCTAGGGGGTTTGTTTGATTTGTTTCGAATAAATGTCCTAGTTTTTACTTCAATGTATAGTCACGGAGGTGCCTCGTTTAGCACGAAGAAATGTGTATATTTATTTATACATACATTATAAATATATATATATATATATATATATATATATATATACATATATAAATATATATATATATATATATATATATATATATATATATATATATATATATATATATATATAATATATGTATATCTATATTCATATATATATTATATATATATATATATATATATATATATATATATATTATATATATTATATATATATATATATATATATACATATATATGTTAAATACTAGGATAAATGTTAAATACTGGGATTGATACACACAAATAAGAATAAACTATTAGAACAATTCCGTTTTATTGCTCAATACGGTTAACAACTTGTTCATACGTTCAAGCATACTCGACGACTC